>OY740783.1:49492281-49675792 GCA_963514005.1 Raja brachyura
CTCTCTCTCCCCTCCTCCCCCCCCCCTCACCCCCCCCTCACCCACGCTCCATCTCCTCCTCCCCTCCACCCCCCTCTCCTTCTGTATCTTTCCCTCTGTTTCTGCCCCTTCTCTCTCTGCCCTCACTCTCCAGCCCCCACCCCCCCCCCCCCCCTCTAGACGCGCCTGTGAGTTGGGGGCTATGCGTCAGTAGATAGGGCGGTTAAGGAAAAAAAGAGCAAATTAATAATATTAACATAATATCAAGGGGGTAGTTAGCGTGCGTGCCGGAGGGTAGTTAGTGTTAGTGTTTTTTTTTGTTTTTTTAAATTTTATTTATTAGAAGTACATTACATTTTAATGGTACCTTTTTACAAGCCCACAGAATTATTAAACATTCTTTGTGCAACTACCTTTTGTTTTTAGAAAGAAATGATAAAGAAAGAAGTATCGAAGAGTAAAGAATAGTCTAGTGAGTATAGTGTAAAGAAATAAATAAGTGAGAAAGTAAAACAGAAAGGAGATTCTCACACGCCACAAGTCGATATATATATATTTTTGTTCTTAATCATTTTTCACTCAAACCCAGAATTTTTAATTTACGATGTTATTACACCCCATGAATCCACAAGATCAATAAATGGAGACCAACTCTTTAAGAATTGGTCTTTTTTTGTATTAGAAGGAGTCTCATTTCTTCCAAATGAGCCGTTTCCAACATATTACAAATCCACATTTGAGTGTTGGTATAGTAGCCTTTTTCCAGAATTTGAGCATGAGTTTTTTCGCTATTATTAAACCATAATTAAAAAATGAGATTTGGGATATATTTAATTTGTTTCCATCTCCTAATACTCCAAAGATAATCATTTCCATGCTAGGTTCCATTTTTATCTTAAATAAAATAAACTAGTGAATATATCAAATATAATAGACCAAAATCTTTGACGTTTTGTGCAGGTAACGAAAGAATGTGAAGTTGGCATTTGAGAAAGGCATTTATCACAGATGGGAGAAATATTTGAATAAAATTTATTCAACCTAACTTTTGAATAATATAATCGGTGTAATATTTTTAATTGAATTAAATCGTCTAGTGTTAATCGAACATTTATGCATATATATCAAATACCTCTCCTATGTTTCTTTAGAAATTTGTATCATTAAATCTTTTTCCCAGTCTTCTCTAATCGCCTCTGTTGATGGCAATTCTCTATTAAGAATACTGTTATATAGATATGATATTAATTTTTGTCAGTCTGCCTTAATATTCATTGCTTCTTCCAGTGGGTCTATTGTTATATTCTGTAATCTTGGTATTTTTTAAATAAAATCACATATCTGTAAATATTTACAGTATTGGTTATTATTCAGATTAAACTTTGATTTTAATTGTTGAAATGATAATAAATTTCCCATTTCATACATGTCACCCAACTTTTTAATTCACAATCTTTCCCATTGTCTACATGTTTTATCCATAAAAGATGGTTTAAATACCGGATTATTCACCATTGGTGTTAATGATGATAAGTTTCTTAATTTAAAAGTTAATTTTATTTGTTTCCATATAATATTATTTTGTGTATGATTGGATTCTTCTTATATAATATATTATTCAATTTTATCGGGGAGAAGAGGATCGCTCCTAAATCGTAAGGAAAACAATCCTCTTTCTCCATTCTTATTCATTCCATCTGTTGAGAAGGACAATTCAACCAATAAATAATATTCTTAATATGCACTGCCCAACAATAATATAAAAAATTAGACAGTGCAAGTCCCCCTACATCTTTAGGTTTACACAAATGATTTCTTTAATTCTATGTGCTTTGTAGTCCCATGTAATATTAGAGTCTAGTTTTTTTTTTAAATATTTTGGTATATATATTGGTATGGATTGAAATAAATATATTATTTGTGGTAGCACTATCATTTTCATAGCATTTATTCTGCCAATTAATGATAGTGGTAGCGTTTTCCAAAATTTAATCAGAGCGTTTAATTTATTTAACAAAGGACTAAAATTAGCATTAAATAATGATTTATATCTTCTGGTAACTTGAATACCTAAATACTTAAATTTTTCCGTTGCAATTTTAAATGGAAATTTTAATAGATGATTCACTTTCTGGGGCTGTAACGGCATAATTTCACTTTTATTCCAATTTATTCTATATCCAGAAAAGGAGCCAAATTCCTCTATTACATTTAATAAATTCGGGATACTCGTTTCTGAATTTCGAATATATATATAAGTATATCATCCGCGTATAATGAAATTTTGTTATTAGAGTCCTTCGTATTGTATCCCTGAATATTTGGATGTGTTCTTATCCTTTCAGCCAGTGGCTCTATCATAAGGGCAAATAGCAGGGGTGATAAAACACATCCCTGCCTATTTCCCCGTGATAACATATTATTAGTCAATATTCTTGCTGTTGGATTATCATTTAATAATTTTACCCATCTAATAAAATGATCTCCCATATTAACTTTTTGGAGTACTATGTATAAATACTGCCACTCTACCTGGTCAAATGCTTTCTCTGCATCCAAAGATATAACTGATAAGTCTTCCTTTTCCCCTTTATGTGAATACATTATATTAAAAAGTCATCTCAAATTGTTAAATGATTGGCTTTTGAGTATAAACCCCGTTTGGTCCTGGTTTGTCAATTTATTAATATATTTGCTCAATCTTCTTGCTAAAATTTTTTGATCTGTATTTTGATCTGAGGCCAACAGGAGCCGTTGGAAGAGAAGGAGGGGGAGGAGCGACACCCGACCAGTAAGCTTAAAAATCCATGCGGGGCTTGTTTTTTCAGAGGCCCACAGGAGCCGTTGGAAGAGAAGGAGGGGGAGGAGAAACACCTGACCGGTAAGCTTAATAATCCAGCGCGGGGCTTATTTACCGAAATCCATAATGTTCCATTCGGAGAAGTGGATTTTTTGAGGAAACCGCTGATTGGTGGGAAGTGGACTAAGGTAAGCAGCTGATTGGCCGTCAGATTTCAGCAGTTTGTAGTGTATTTTGTATTGTGTTGATATTGTATCCTGTGTAAGGGGGGAGTATGAAGGCCAGGGCAGTGTACTGTTGTGGATGTCAGATGTGGGAGGTCAGGGAATCTGATAGGCCTCCAGACGTCCACATCTGTGCCAGGTGTGTCGAGATGGGGCTCCTAAAGGACTGTGTTAGGAACCTGGAGCAGCAGCTCGATGACCTCCGTCTGGTCAGGGAGAGTGAGGAGGTCATAGAGAGGAGCTACAGGGAGGTATTCACTCCCAGGCAACAGGAGGCAGACAAGTGGGTCACAGTTAGGAAGGGCAAGGGGCAGAGGCAGGGGCTAGAGAGTACCCCTGTGACTGTACACCTGGAAAATAGGTACTCGTGTTTGAGTACAATTGGAAGGGACAGCCTACCTGGGGGCAGGAACAGCGGCCGGGCCTCCAGCACAGAGACCGGCCCTGATGCTCAGAAGGGTAGCAAAAACAGGAGCGCAATTGTAATAGGGGACTCTATAGTTAGGGGGTCGGATGGGCGATTCTGTGGACGAAGTCGGAAGACCCGGATGGTAGTTTGCCTCCCTGGTGCCAGGGTCTCGGATATGTCGGAACGTGTCCAAAAGATTCTGAAAAGGGAGGGAGAGGAGCCTGATGTTGTGGTACACATAGGTACCAATGACATAGGCAGAAAAAGAGAAGAGGTCCTGAAAGGAGAATTTAGGGAGTTGGGGGGAAAAGTTAAGAAGAACCCAAAGGGTAACAATTTCAGGATTACTGCCTGTGCCGCGTGACAGTGAGAGTAGGACTGGAATGAGGTGGAGGATAAATGCGTGGCTGAGGGACTGGTGCAGTGGGCAGGGATTCAAGTTTCTTGATCACTGGGACCTCTTTTGGGGAAGGCATGATCTGTACAAAAAGGACGGGTTGCACTTGAACCCGAGGGGGACCAATATCCTGGCAGGGAGATTTGCAAAGGCTACTGGGGAGACTTTAAACTAGAAAGGCTGGGGGGAGGGACTCGGGTAGAGGGAGCTAGGGGACAGGGTGTGGGGCAAGAGGCAGAGAAGGGAAGTACTTGTAGGCGAGAAAGAGGAAAAAGATAATAAACAGAGAATAAGGGATGGTGGGTTTCTAAAATGTGTATATTTTAATGCTAGGAGTATAGTAAGAAAGGTGGATGAACTTAGAGCCTGGATTGACACCCGGAAATATGATGTTGTGGCAATCAGTGAAACATGGTTGCAGGAGGGCTGTGATTGGAAACTAAATATTCCAGGATTTCGTTGCTTCAGGTGTGATAGAATTGGAGGGACCAGAGGTGGAGGTGTTGCATTGCTTGTTGAAGAAGATATTACAGCAGTGCTTTGGCAGGATAGATTAGAGGGCTCGTCTAGGGAGGCTATTTGGGTGGAACTGAGAAGTGGGAACGGTGTAGCAACATTTTTAGGGGTGTATTATAGACCGCCAAATGGGGAGCGAGAATTGGAAGAGCAAATATGTAAGGAGATAGCAGATATTAGTAGTAAGTACAAGGTAGTGATTGTGGGAGTTTTTAATTTTCCAAAAATAGACTGGGAAACACATTCTGTAAATGGGCTGGATGGTTTGCAGTTTGTAAAATGTGTGCAGGATAGTTTTTTGCAGCAATACATGGAGGTATCGACCAGAGAAGGGGCAGTGCTGGACCTCCTGTTAGGAAATGAGGCAGGTCAGGTGACGGAGGTATGCGTTGGTGAGCACTTCGGGACCAGTGATCACAATACCATTAGTTTCAATATAATTATGGAGAGAGTCAGAACTGGACCTAGGGTTGGGATTTTTGATTGGAGAAAGGCTAACTTTGAGGGAATGCGTAAGGATTTAAAAGGAGTGAATTGGGACATTTTGTTTTATGGGAAGGATGTAGAAGAGAAATGGAGGACATTTAAAGGGGAAATTGTACAGAATCTTTATGTCCCTGTTCAGTTGAAAGGAAATAGTAAAAATTGGAAAGAGCTATGGTTTTTAAGGGAAATTGGACACTTGTTTCGAAAAAAGAGAGATATCTACAATAATTATAGGAGGCATGGAGTAAATGAGGTGCTAGAGGAGTATAAAGAATGTAAAAAGAATCTTAAGAAAGAAATTAGAAAGGCTAAAAGAAGATATGACTTTGGCAAGAAAGGTGAAAGTAAATCCAAAGGGTTTCTACAGCTATATTAATAGCAAAAGGTTGAGGGATACAATTGGACCATTAGAGAGCCAGAATGGACAGCTATCTGCAGAGCCAAAAGAGATGGGGGAGATATTGAACAATTTATTTTCTTCGGTATTCACCAAGGAGAAAGATATTGAACTCTGTGAGGTAAGGGAAAAAAGTAGAGTAGCTATGGAAACTATGAGATTCAAAGAGGAGGAAGTACTGACACGTTTGAAAAATATAAAAGTGGATAAGTCTCCAGGTCCAGACAGGATATTCCCTAGAACATTGAGGGAAGTTAGTGTAGAAATAGCAGGAGCTATGACAGAAATATCTCAAATGTCATTAGAAACGGGAATAGTGCCGGAGGATTGGCGTACTGCGCATGTTGTTCCATTGTTTAAAAAGGGTTCAAAGAATAAACCTAGCAATTATAGACCGGTTAGTTTGATGTCAGTGGTGGGCAAATTAATGGAAAGGATACTCAGAGATAATATATGTAAGCATCTGGATAAACAGGGTCTGATCAGGAACAGTCAACATGTATTTGTGTCTGGAAGGTCATGTTTGACAAACCTTCTTGAATTTTTTGAAGAGGCCACTAGGGAAATTGAAGAGGGTAAAGCAGTGGATGTTGTCTATATGGATTTCAGTAAGGCCTTTGACAAGGTTCGCCATGGAAGGTTGGTTAAGAAGGTTCAATCTTTGTGTGTTAATGGCGGAGTAGCAAGATGGATTCAACAGTGGCTAAATGGGAGATGTCAGAGAGTAATGGTGGATGGCTGTTTGTCAAGTTGGAAGCCGATGACCAGCGGGGTGCCTCGGGGATCTGTGTTGGGTCCACTGTTGTTTGTCATGTACATCAATGTTCTGGATGGGTGGGAAATTGGATAAGTAAGTATGCAGATGATACTAAGATAGGTGGTGTTGTGGATAATGAAGTAGATTTTCAAAGTCTACAGAGAGATTTGGGCCATTTGGAAAGTGGGCTGAAAGATGGCAGATGGAGTTTAATGCCAATAAGTGTGAAGTGCTACATCTTGGCAGGACAAATCAAAATAGGACGTACATGGTAAATGGTAGGGAATTGAGGAATGCTGTGGAACAGAGGGATCTAGGAATAACTGTGCATAGTTCCCTGAAGGTGGAATCGCATGTAGATAGGGTGGTAAAGAAAGCTTTTGGTGAGCTGGCCTTTATAAATCAGAGCATTGAATATAGGAGTAGGGAAGTAATGTTAAAATTGTACAAAGCATTGGTAAGACCAATTCTGGAGTATGGTGTACAATTTTGGTTGCTTAATTATAGGAAGGATGTCAACAAAATAGAGAGAGTACAGAGGAGATTTACTAGAATGTTGCCTGGGTTCCAGCAACTAAGTTACAGAGAAAGGTTGAACAAGTTAGGTCTTTATTCTTTGGAGCGCAGAAGGTTAAGGGGGGATTTGATTGAGGTCTTTAAAATGAAGAAAGGGATAGACAGAGTTGACGTGGATAAGCTTTTCCCATTGAGGGTAGGGAAGATTCAAACAAGAGGGCATGACATGAGAATTAAGGGACAGAAGTTTAGGGGTAACATGAGGGGGAACTTATTTACTCAGAGAGTGGTGGCTGTGTGGAATGAGCATCCAGCAGAAGTGGGGGAGGCAGGATCGATTTTAACATTTAAAAGTAAAGTGGATAGGTATATCGACGGGAAGGGAATGGAGGGGTATGGTAGATGGGACTAGGGGAAAATACCTGAGTGCAGGTAGATGGGACTAGGGGAAAATAAATGGTCAGCATGGACTGGAAGGGCCGAGAGGGCCTGTTTCCGTGCTGTAATTGTTAAATGGTTATATGGTTAAAAGTGATATAGCTCTATACGACCCCGGATCTTCTAGATCTTTATCTTTTTTTGGTATAAGCGTAATTGTAGATTCTGCTAAAGTTTCTGGTAATTTATTTTCGGTAAAAGCATAACTATATAATTTAAGTAAACGTGGGACCATTAACTCCTGAAATCTTTTATAGAATTAATTATTAAAACCATCAGGCCCTGGTGTCTTCCCATTTTTCCGTTCTTTTATTGTTTCTCTTATTTCTTCACGTAATCTAAGCTCCTAATTCCTCTTGTTCTAAGATATCCAATTTTGGCAAGTTACACTTATCTAAAACATTTATAATTTTATTGTCTTCATTATTAGTTTTAGATGTAAATAAATTTTGATTAAATTGAGCAAACCTTTTGTTAATGTCCTTAGGTACAGTTAACAATTCCCCATTCTCTGATTTAATTTTACTAATTCTTTTTTTCTTTTCTTGCTTCTTCAATTGTCGTGCTAGAAGTTTATGTGGTTTATCTCCAAATTCAAACTGTACTTGTTTTGTGATCTGAAATAATCTTATTACTCTTGCTAAATATTCGATTAAGTTTAAATTTCAATAATGTTATCTTATTATGTTTGTCTAATAATTTAATTTCCTTTTCTAACGTCCATTGTTCTGTCCTGTTTTTTTTATTTAGAAAACTTTGATACGAAATTATAACTCCACGAATGTATGCCATAAAAGATTCCCATAATAGAGATGGTGAAATTCCTGGTGTCTCGTTTGTTTCAAAAAACATTTTTATTTGTTGTTTTAAATACTCGTAACCTTGTGAGTCATTAGCTATTTGTGTGTTAAATCTCCAAAAGAATTTTATACCTGGCATTCCCTCAGGTTTTAAAGTAAAAGTCAGCGGGGAGCGATCCGAAATAATACTATTGTGGTATTTAGGATTAATCGTATATGGTATTAATTTTGTGTCCACTAAAAAATAATCAATTCTTGAATAAGTTTTGTGTACTGAGGAGTAAAACGAATATTCCCTTCCTGTTGGATTAGCTATTCTCCATACATCTGTTATCTTAGTGTTTTTAATATAAGTGTTTAAGAATTCACTAGACTTGGATTTAGCACTACCCTTCCTTAATTTTATTGATTTGTCTAAGTATGAATCTATAACAGTTAAACTCCCCCCCTAGTATTATATTTTGAAAATTATACTCATCTATTTTATCCATAATTTTCTTTAAAAATTGGGGATTATCAAAATTTAGTGCGTAAATATTTATCAGAGTCAGTGGCGTGGAATAAATTTCTCCCGCCACTATCGTGCATCTTCCTTCTTTATCAGATATTGTATTCTTTAATATAAACGGTATACCTTTCCGAATAATAATAGCCGTTCCTCTAGTTTTAGCAGTAAATGACTAATGATACGTTTGGCCTATCCAGTTCGCCCTTAGTCTCATCTGTATTTGTAGTTTCGTATGCGTTTCTTGCAGAAAAGCGATATCCACCTTTAAAGATTTTAAATGGGCCATATTCTTGCCCTTTTTAATTGGATCATTCGCACCCCTAATATTCCAACTACAAAATGTGACTCCTCCATTCTTTTTTTCCTTATTATCCTGCATTATAAATAGGTTTTAGTGATTTTACTTCATGTGGTGTAGTTAGGTACCTCAGACGTTTGGGTATATGGGTATATCCCAAGAAAAAGAGAAAGGTGTGTTGAAAAATAGTGAGGAAAACAAGAAAAATTGTTAAATAAGCCACATAAAATTAAATACAACAACAACAACAAAAAAAACGTGAATTTAAGGTATCAAAAAGGTGATACCCTAAATATAAGAAGCCATCTATGATGGCTAAAAATTGATTGACCTCCGTAGATGGAATTATACATTGAGTTCAGCCCCCTAAATACAATGGCATTTATAACTACATGCCGTTTCATCTAAATATATCTTAATGTGTCTTAATATATCTAAAGAGAAAAAAAAAGTCATCTTTACTGTTTCAAATATTCTCTTTTCTACCCGAATTTTAAACTTTCTATGTAACTTGCTCGTAATCCCCGAATCATAGAATTAAAAAAACATGCGAACACCTGCCCTGTCCCTGTCCAAATATACAGTATTCATCTGTACCTTAATTACCAGCCTGTTTCAAGGGTTTCATTTCTTATCTTAAATACAACCATCTTCAAACCTCTGGAACTTTTCCAGATCATTAATGCCACTTTCTTCCCACAAGTTTATGATGTTATAATATTCTTATGCCCCTTTTCATTAATTGTCGTGTGTTAGTATACATCCTAAATTATATTTCATTTCTTTTCAGCCAAATTAACCTTATATCTGTTAATAATTATCATCTCTATATGCCCCTTATCCCCTAAATCCATTAGGTTAATATCTTGGTTAATCATATTGGTATAAAATTAATATAATAGCATAACCATTAATTAGTAATATTGATGAAGGGTCTCGACCCGAAACGTCGTCTATCTCCTTCACTCCTTAGATGTTGCTGCACCCGCTGAGTTTCTCCAGCCTTTTGTGTACCCTTAAGTTTATATAGTTAGTTAATTCTTTACGTTACATATATACTGTATTAAATATTTCTTAAACATTTCTTGTCCATAATTTCCTTTGATTTTCTTTCAAATCTGATCGCGTAGCTTCAAAATGTTCTCCTTTCAATTATTTATCTTCTCCTTATCTATTCAATGTTGAAACCAGGGCATGTTCATTGCATACACATTCCTGACAGATAAGCCTGTCTGGTTAATGTCTAGAGCAGTTTCACCATCTTAATTACAGCACAGTTTCCCAATAAACGTTTAATCACCAACCTTTACTTCTGTTTTTTCTATTTTCTTTACAATTTCTTTTGCGTAATTAAATGCCGAATCGGGTCCGTGAAAGCGCGTTGAATAGAGTTGTAATTAATTTCCATCATCGCGGGAAACACAACTCCGTATTTCACCTCTGATTTACCTTGCAGAATGCTGCTTGCTCTTTTAAACTTGTTCCTTTTCTCCAATATTTTGCGTGTGTAGTCCCTGTAGAATCCGACAGTCTCTCCATCAAATGTAAACCTCTCCCCATATGTGAAGAGAAAGAGACTAGTTAAAACAAATGTTGGTCCCTTGCAGTCAGAAACAGGTGAATTAATCATGGGGAACAAGGACATGGCAGACCAATTTATTAACTACTTTGGTTCTGTCTTCACTAAGGAAGACATAAATAATCTGCCGGAAATAGCAGTGGAACGGGGGTCAAATAAGATGGAGGAACTGTGTGAAATCCAGGTTAGCCGGGAGGTGGTGTTGGGTAAATTGAACGGATTGAAGGCCGATAAAGCCCCAGGGCCAGATTGTCTGCATCCCAGAGTACTCAAGGAGGTAGCCACATAAATAGTGGATGCATTAGTGATAATTTTTCAAAATTCCTTAGATTCTGGAGTACTTCCTGAGGATTGGAGGGTAGCTAATGTAATCCCACTTTTTAAAAAAGGAGGGAGAGAGAAAGCGGGGAATTACAGACCAGTTAGTCTAACATCGGTAGTGGGGAAACTGCTAGAGTCAGTTATTAAAGATGGGATAGCAGCACATTTGGAAAGTGGTGAAATTATTGGACAAAGTCAGCATGGATTTACGAAAGGTAAATCATGTCTGACAAATCTGATAGAATTTTTCGAGGATGTAACTAGTAGACTGGATAAGGGAGAACCAGTGGATGTGTTATATCTAGACTTTCAGGCTTTCGACAAGGTCCCGCATAAGAGATTAGCATACAAACTTAAAGCACACGGTATTGGGGGTTCAGTATTGATGTGGATATAAAACTGGCTAGCAGACAGGAAGCAAAGGATAGGAGTAAACGGGTCCTTTTCAGAATGGCAGGCAGTGACTAGTGGGGTACCGCAAGGGTCAGTGCTGGGACTCCAGCTATTTACAATATATATTAATGATTTGGACGAGGGAATTCAATACAACATCTCCAAATTTGCAGATGACCAAGCTGGGGGGTATAGTTAGGTGTGAGGAGGATGCTTGGAGGCTGCAGGGTGATTTGGATAGGCTGAGTGAATGGGCAGATGCATGGCAGATGCAGTATAATGTGGATAAATGTGAGGTTATCCACTTCGGTGGCAAAAACATGAGGGTAGACTATTATCTGAATGGTGGCAGATTAAGAAAAGGGGAGATGCAACGAGACCTGGGTGTATCTAGGAGCTGATCGTGGACTTTAGGAGGGCACAACATCAAAGATAAATGAGGATACTGTGGATAGGGTGAGCTGCTTTAAATACCTGGGAGTCCACATCTCAGTGGATCTGACGTGGACATCACACGCTGCAGCACTGGTGAGTGAGGCAAGGCAGCGCCTTTACCACCTCAGGCAATTGAGGAAATGCAGTGTCTCTGAGGATCCTCCAGTGGTTCTACTCAGCGGCTGTGGAAAGCACCTTGTCTGGGAACATCACAATTCGGTCGAACGCACTATGGGAACTACACTTGCCCCCCTGCAGGAACTATACTTCAGAAGGTGTAACTCCAGAGCCAACAGGATCATGGGAGACCCCTTCCACCCCAGCAATGGACTGTTCCAGCTGCTAAGATCAGACAAACGCCTCCGTTGCCATGCTGTGAAAACGGAGAGGATGAAAAGGAGTTTCTTCCCAGAGGCCATTAGGACTGTAAACTCCTATCTCACCAGGGACTAACTTTACTGTACCAATTTACTGTTGTGTGGTGTCTTCTATGCCTTTCTATGTCTTCTTAAAATTGCTGTTTTTTCTTTTTTTTCCTCCCACAAAGATTCTGTTCCATTCCGTTTTGTAGTTTTTTTGCACAATCCGCAAGCATTGCCACTTTTCATTTCACTGCACATTTCATATGTGTATGTGACGAATAAACTTGACTTGACTTGATCATATCCTGACATACAGTGAAAAGCTATGTTTGGGTCAAATCGTATTATACATGAGTATAATCAAGTCATACGCAAGTAGAACAGGTATTGCAAAGAGAAAAATACCAGAGTACACAATATAGCGTTACATCATTATAATTACAAAGAGTCTAGTAAGCCCCCCCTTGGTCATGACTGATCATGGGTGATGCATCCTAGTTTGCAGGTGATGTGTGGTCGGATGCAACCTGGGCCATGTCATATGGAGGACAGGCTGTTGTCCATGCAGCACGTCCCCCCTGTCCACGTCGCTGATCAATCCAAATGAACTGCAGAGCCGTTACAGTTTGGCACCAGCACCGTTGCAGGAGTTACCAGAGCGAGGTTGTGGAGAGTAGAAACATAGAAAATAGGTGCAGGAGTAGGCCGTTCGGTCTTTCGAGCCAGCACTGCCTTTCAATATGATCATCCAGAAGAAGTACCTCGTTCCTGCTTTCTCCCCATATCCATTGATTCTGTTATCCCCAAGAGCTATATCCAATTCTCTATTGAATACATCCAGTGAATTGGCCTCCACCGCCTTCTGTGGCAGAGAATTCCAGATTCACAACTCTCTGGGTGAAAATGTTTTTCCTCATCTCAGCCCTAAATGGCCTACCCCTTATTCTTCAACTGTGACCCCAGGTTCTAGACTCCCCCAACATCGGGAACATTTTTCCTGCATCTAGCCTTTCCAATCCCTTAATAATTTTATATGGGAGTGTAGATAAAAAGTGCATAATGAGGTAGCTTAAGGAAGTACCATTCAGTCGTCTTATAACAGTGGGGAAGAAGCTGGTCCTGAATCTGGTGAGATGTGCTTTCAAGCTTTTTTATATTTTGCCTGATTGGGGAGTGGGTTTGAGGGAATAGTTGAGAGTTCAGTCTCTGTGATGGACCATGCAACATCTAGTATTCTCTGCAGTCTCCTTCATTACAGGTCATTAGAGTTGCTGAACCAGGCCTTGATACAACTAGTGAATATACTCCCTGCCATACACTTGTAGACATTTCTTAGCTTATTTGTTAACATATCAAATCTCCTCAATCAACTAGAGGCGTAGATTATATATTTTTTGTGATTGCTACGATGTGTTGGGACTGTGTTGAAAAGCTCCTTGATTATGTTGGCTGCTTTCCCGAGGCAGCATGAAGTGTATATGGAGACAATGGTGGGAAGAATGAATTTTGTGAAGGACTGGGCGGCATCCACAATTCTCTGCAATTTCTTGCAGTTCTTGGGCAGAGCTGCTCCCAGGCCAAGCTGTGATGCAAGTGGACAGTGTGCTTTATACAGAAGTTGGTAAGTCATTGGAAACATGCTGAATCTCCTCAGTCTCATCGTTTTATTCTTCTGGTAATGTAAAATAATTAACTTCTTCAATTTATGCTTTGTTCAGGACCAGGTTTTTGTCATCATCTTCTTTAACATAATTGTTCACATTGCATTCACCCGTGTCATTTCATATATCATGTCTCTTTCCCTATCACAATTTAACTTCTTTATATTAACCGTCCCATGTTTTGGTTGTTGACTCTCCTCCGAAAACACCTGGGGACCTTTTTACAAGTTGCAAATGTTCCCGAACGAACAAAGATATTATGCGGTAAACTCATTCTTTGCAGGACCTCCTCAATGTGCGAGACTCGCATGGGGCATAGTATTCCAAATGGGGGGGGGGGGGGAGGTCACAAATAAATCGCAGTGTTGAAGCAACTAGATTTAAACATTCGTGGTGTCAAACATAAGAAAACAGTCTGAAGAACGGTCTCGGCCCGAAACTTCACCAATTTCTTCTCTCCAGAGATGTTTACTCCAGCTTTCTATGTCTATCATAAGAAAACATGGTCCTGTTTAACTGTTTCGGGCTTGAGATGCCGGGCGGCTGCACCCCGTGTTTGTTTTTGCCGCAGGGACGTTGCGTGCTGTGGATGGGAGACGGGCCGCGGCAGGGCACTGCCGTGATTGGGAGCCCCCGCTGGGACCCTCACCTGAGGCGGCGGACGGGCCCCTGTGCGGGTTTCAACGTGGCCTCGTGACCTTTCCGTTATGGCATGGAACCCGTTACCGTTAATGCTGGGAACGATCAACCGTTAATGCCCGGAGAGGTTTTACGTTATTTTTGCGCTGAGAGGTTTACCGTTAATGTTTGGAACATTTTATCCCTGGGAACGGTTTGCCGTTATTTCTTGGAATACTCTACCGTTATTGCTCGGAGCGGTTTACCGTTACTGCTTGGAATACTCTACCGTTATTGCTCGGAGCAGTTTAACGTTGCTGCTCGCGGCGGAGAGCGGTTGTCATCGCCACTCAACCCAAGTTGAAACAAAGGAGCGGGGCGGGCGCTACCGCCGGGTCCTCCGCGCCCCCTATATGGCGATTGGCCGGCGAGAGGACGCCTCCGCCAGCGGTTGGCTCGGCCACCAGTCAGTCAGTGCGGCCCCGGGCCGGGAGGCGACCTCTCCCCGGGGAGAGAGTAGGTTGAGGCGGAGCGGACACGGTGGGGAAGGAAGGTGAGGCACAAGCGGGGCTTATGTCTTCTCGATCTGAAGATGGTGCGAGGATTAAAAAAAAACCCAGTCAGCGACACTTCAGTGCAGAGGAAAGAGGGTGCTTCTGCTGCCCGAGCAGGTCTGAGCAGGGTGGGGGCGCGGGTTGGTAAAGGCATATAATCTTTGGGTAAAGGGTCCGCACCGTTAGACGCATCTAAACGTCCCCTCAGCCGCCAGTAAATGAGCGCTGGTGATGGACTGAGGCACGCAGGCGGAGGCTGTCGTTAGCTTGTTCCTGGGGTGGGTGACCGTGAGGCAGCCTGGTTTTTTGAGTGAGGCAGCGGGATGACTGTGTTCCCCGTCGTTTCTTCGCGGACCGACCTTTGGCGGCCGGGGCTGGAGAGCCACCGGACCGGAGGGGCGTCTGGACGCTGACGGTGCCGCCGGGACCTGCATCCATCCCCAGCACCGAGTCTACTTTGTACATGTCCTTGGGCATCCCGGGGAAGCTCTGCGGTCAAAGGGTTAATGATTTGGATGAAGGGGGTCAGCGCTAAGAAAAAACAACTGGAGGCATCGGAAGTAACTCTCAGGAGCAAAGGAAGCTGCATGGGGTTGCTGTTGATGTGATCATAAATTAGCGAAACAAGTGGACAAAAATAAGATGGTAGCACACGGGAGGTCGGGCTGCCAGAGTGGGAAACCTTTCAATTTGGGATCAGGAAATTTAAAGTGGTGTAAAAAATATACTTGAGGGGAAGCTATGTAATGTTAATAAAAAACCCAAAGATGTTAGGAGATTCTTAAAATAGGGTAAGAATAAGACCATAACAATGTCAATGGCAAGATATAAAGCTGAACGTATGTAAAACTTGAGTTCAACCACAGTTGGGCGTACTATACACAGTTGTTTTGCTTACTATTATTCAAAGGATTTATATGCCGAGTGCCTAAAGCCGTTTCCCCACAGTTCTTACCAAGTGTAATGAAGAGGAATTTGATGACTGATGAATACTTAGCTAATTTGTCTTAATCAAAATTTGCTGTTAGAATATCTTAACCGTTTTACAGTTTCACTTGCAGTAAACAAGCCAGTGGTAGTAAACATGCCATTTGACAGTTCCAATTAAATTAGATGATCAGCTGGAACTGGTTACTTGAAGCTGCTGTCTTGGAGTTTGGGAGCTGGTAGAATACATAGGGAGTGAGAGATTGGGTTCCCATAACTTCATAAATTATAGGAGCAGAATTAAGCCATTCTGCCATCAAGTCTAATTTGCCATCTATCCTTCCCTCTCAACCCCATTCTCCTGCCTGTTCCTCATAAACCCTGACACCCTTACTAATCACGAATCTGGCAATCTATGCCTTAAAAATACCCAATGACTTGGCGTCCAAAGCTGTCTGTGGCAATGAATTCCACAGATTCACCACCCTCCGACTAAAGAAGCTGAATACAGTTTTTACTCTGTAAAGAATGAGAACTTAGAAACCTAGAAAGTAGGTGAAGGAGTAGGCCATTCGGCCCTTCGAGCCTGCACCGCCATTCAATATGATCATGGCTGATCATCTAACTCGGTATCCATTATCTGCCTTTTCTCCATACCCACTGATCCCTTTAGCCACAAGGGCCACATCTAACTCCCTCTTAAATATAGCCAATGAACTGGCCTCAACTACCTTCTGTGACAGAGAATTCCACAGATTCACCACTCTCTGTGTGAAAAATGTTAAAAGATTTCCCCCTTATCCTTAAACTGTGACCCCTTGTCCTCAACATCGGGAACAATCTTCCTGCAACTAGCCTGTCCAACCCCTTAAGAATTTTGTAAGTTTCTATAAGATCCCCCCTCAATCTTCTAAATTCTGGCAAGTACAAGTCGAGTCTATCCAGTCTTTCTTCATATGAAAGTCCTGACATCCCAGGAATCAGTCTGGTTCCTTGATAAAAAGGGGAGATGCTGTTTACAAAAGAAGACACAAAGTGCTGGAGTAACTCAACAGGTTAAGCAGCATCTCTGGAGAACATGGATAAGATGGTGTTTTGGGTCAAGGCCCTTCTTAAGACTGAATGTGGGGTGGTGGGGTTAAAGAGGAAAGAGGAGAAAGACACCTGGTAAAGATGAGGGGCAGGACAAAGCCTGGCAGATAATGGGTGGATACAGGTAGGGGTTGCTTTTGATAGGCAGATGGTTGGGCAAAGGCCAGAGAAGAAAAGACAAGGCATGAGTCAAAAGGATTGAAAAGTTGCAAATTGTGAAGCTAGAAGAAGGAATGTAGAGGGGAGGGGGAGGGGAGAAATAGGTGCAAGTCCAGCTGTGGCACGGGGAAGGGACGTGGTTACCTAAAATTGGAGTATTCAGTGTTACCATTGGGTTGTAAGTGGTACTGTTTTTTTTAAGATACACTTAATAACAGAATTTAATTGATAAAATAATTTGGTTATAAAATATAATTTGGTACTTTTAACTGGGAATCTTTTAAATGGGTAGGTTAGCTATGAAGGAAGGGCCACCATCTGTGTGAATTGAGAGGCAGCTACAATTCAAGATTCAAGACAGTTTGTCATGTGTCCCAGATAGGACAATGATATTCTTGCTTTGCTTCAGCACAATAGAAAATAGTAGGCATGAATGCAGAATAGATCAGTGTGTCCCTATACCTTTATATAAATATATACACACATGAATAAATAAACAGATAAAGTGTAATAAACAAATAATGGTCTATTAATGTTCAGAGTTTTGTTTGAGTTGAATTTAATAGCCTGATGGCTGTTGGGAAGTAGTTATTTCTGAACCTGGACATTGCAGTCTCCTGTACCTTCTACCTGAAGGGAGCAGGGAGATGAGTGTGTGGCCAGGATGGTGTGGGTCCTTGATGATGCCAGCCTTTTTGAGGCAGTGACTGAGATGGATCCCCTCGATGGTAGGGAGGTCAGAGCCAATGATGGACTGAGCAGTGTTTACTACTTTTTGTAGTCTTTTCCACTCCTGGCGCTCAAGTTGCCGAACCAAGCCACGATGCAACCGGTCAGCATGCTCTCTACTGTGCACCTGTAGAAGTTAGAGAAAGTCCTCCTTGACATACCGACTCTCTGTAATCTTCTCAGGAGGTAGAGGCGCTGATGTGCCTTCTTTATAATTGCATGTGTTCTCGGATCAGGAGAGATCTTCAGAGATGTGCACGCCCAGGAATTGTTATGGAGCAGTAGGAAGGAAGAGTGTTTTCTGGATTGTATGTTCCAGGAAGCGGCCATTGCACTCCAGAGAGAATTTGATAACGCAGGTAGGTAACTAATTAAAAGAGCAGAATGAGGTAGCAAGGATGAGAGTCTTCCAAATGTGCCCCATTTTCAAACTAATACTCTGCACTAGGTACTGTAAGAGTTAACACTTTTAAGGAAGGCATTCTAGTCACACGACAAAGGGCTGCACAGCATGATATAGTGAGTAGAGATGATGGACTTGCAGGTGAATTCCATATTTTGACCGGCCAGATATGTATTTCTTCCATTGGCAACACAAGCCCTTTGTGGTGTGTATCCTTCTGATGCCAGGGTAGATATCTTGAAGAGGGTACTGAATATTTTTGGGAAGCATGGGGGAAGAGACAGACTGACTCCAAAGTTGTGGTTCATATTAGTACCGATGTCAAATTTTTTAAAAAAAGGATGTTGCCTTGCAAGCAGATTTTAAGGAGTCATTGTTCAGAGGGACCCAGTTGTCTTTGTGTATAAATCACAAAATAAAATACAGGTACCGCACAAAGCTAGTTTGCTCCATTTATATGAGGCCCTGGTGGACCATATCTGGAATATTGTATACAGATCTGGTCTACCTACATAAGAAAGGATATAATCGCAGCAGAAGGATTTGCCTGACTGATTCCTGGGAAGGTTGGTTTACCACGTTAAGAGATTAAGCAGACTAGCTTCTCACAAGTTTGTAAAAAAGATAAAGAATACTTGCATGGCTTGCTAGAGTAGATGTAGAATTGATCTTTACCCTGGCTGTGGTGTGCAGCTAAAGGTTACAGACACAACTAAGGGTTGGCATTCATGACAAAGACATGGGGACCTATCTTCAAAGAACAGCTATCCTCAGGATGTAATTATGAACCCAAGAAGACTGAGGAGTCTCTGTCGCTAAGTGCATTCAGAACAAAATGCAATGAGTTTATTTCAGTTATTAAAGGAATCCAGGGTTGTGGGATTTGTGCAGAAAAGTGGTGCTGAGGCTGAAGGTCAGTCGTGACGTTACTGAATGCCAGAGAAGCCATGTGCAGCTGAATGACCCACTCCAGCTTTTGTTCCTCAAGTTCTTTTACGTTTATTTGTCTTTAAATGATTATTCCTGTCCCTGATTATTAGCTTTTTCTGAATTTCAAACAAGACTCCGGTTAAGGTCACCTTCTAAATCTAACATCATAGTTAACTTTTGGGGAATAAGTTTGGATGAATTACTGCAAATAAAATAGAAGGTCTGTAATAAGATGGGGAGCAGCAAAACAGAAATGAAGAAGTCGTGCAAGGTATCCCTAGTTGAAAAAGGCTTATAAAGAAGAATGTCCAAAAATAGATGATTAAAATCTGAGATGATAGAGGAGAGAGAATGTCTCTTCCGCCACATTGATTCATTTCCTTCTTTTTGCTCCTATGTTTTCTAAGGACTTTGACCAGTGTACTTTTAAGTGCATTTTACCCAGGTGTTTTTATAGTTTTGAGGCAAAAAATAAACAAGGTGAATCACAGTGGAAATGGACTTTTGCAGACAAGTAGACACACACACACACACACCAAATTGGGTTATATCTATCTAATCCAGTCCCAAACACTTTCCTTTATGCTTGGGTAAAAAACAAACTGTCGGAACTCAGCAGGTCAAGCAACATCTTTGGGGAGAAATAGACAGGATACATTTTAGGTCGGGTCTCTTCAGTCTGAAAACATTGTCAGTCTATTTCCTTCACAGGTGCCTCCTAACCCACTGTGTTTCTCCAGCATATTTATTTGTTGAGATTCCAATATCTATAGTCCCTTGTATCTCCATTACACTTGGGCTTGGTCAAATGTCATCACTGGGATCTAGAATGCTCTGCTCATCACAAAGATTGATCTCCTGCCTTCAGTGGAGCTAGTGCAATCTTCACTCCCTTGATTGGAGTATTCAGTGGAGGCTTTTATCCACATTCTTCACAGTTGACCACCAGCGTGCAGTTATCAATGGCTTTAAATTAAGGGTTAATTATACACTTGGAGTTCCTTTCCAGAAACTTCTCTGGATAATAAGTTTTAGGGGAATCTTTGATTGCAACCCTTCAAAGGTGATGCAAGGATAGAATCACTAATCCAATAACCTGCATTGTGGACATTATCAACTATTCTTGCCATAGTATCTTGTGTCTGAAGAAGGGCCCAGAATATCGCTTGTCCGTTCTCTCCACAATTGCTGCCTGACCTGCTGAGTTTTGCTTGCCATAATATAATAACACGTGCGTTCGGACTGACGGACTGGCCCTGCCAGTTTTGTAGATTTGGATCTTGCAGTATTTTGCACGGTTCCCAGCTCTTTGTCTGAGGAGCTTCTTCAACATATCCTTGTATACAATTTATCTTCACAGCCTCCATACGTTTCTCCCACTTGTCACACTCCCTCTCTGGACCCAGAGTTATCATCATGTGATGTGCTGAACACCAGTGCATTTGTGTTTTCCCACTAGAGTCATTTAGTGTAAGACTGCAGAAAAAGCCTGTGATAGACAAAGGAGGAATTCTGTAAGATTTGACAGGTGTGAAGTTTGCTTTATATCCCTGTAACATGGTTCTCCTAGTCTATTTGTGTCTGCCTTGAAGACTGAATATCTACAGCTCTCTTTAGCAGAGAACTCTAAATGTTTATAACATTGCACCCAAAAAAATCCATTAATTTCGATCTTAAGGGCTGATCCCCTGTTATTGTGCAAGTTAATATAGTATAAAGTCTACTGAATGTGTGTTTCTTAATATAGGGCTTTGTCCTTCAGCTCCTCCTTAGGATGTGCCATAAGTTCCACTGCTGCCCGACTACAGTAAAGCATAGACTGTATGCTTTACACAGGGCTTTGGAATGTATTCAAAGGTACAGGAAGAGTTAATGAACCATAGGAGAAAAAAAGAGAGGGTAATTCGGAGGCATGGAAAAATGTGTATACCAGAACATCTGTTTCATCCTTGAATTAATTATTTTTATTAACTAAGAGCCAAGAAACTGCAGTAAAGATTAAATGTTGAGGGAGCTGGGGCTTTAGTAAGGGGTGTGTGTGTGTGTATCTACTGGTGGAGATATAAAACTCAGTGGTTCAATATCAAGATTTGGGCAAGGATCTATCATTCTGTATGTTTAATTTAGTATTGAGTACAACATGAGAGTGGTCACAGTGGAAGGTATGAATCAAAATGGGAAGTTAAAATGTTGATCATCTTGAGTGTGAAGATGATAACCCTGCCAATTGAAAATGAAGAGGATCTGCAAAACAATGGAAGTTGAGCAAGACAATGACTACTGGTCTATTAATGGTCACAAAGTAGGCAAAGATTATGCTATGTAGAATGCTGAAAGAATTATGAGGAGAAAATGATAAAAAAAACAAACAAAGTTTAAGAAGGAACTGCAGATGCTGGAAAAATCGAAGGTAGGTAAAAATGCTGGAGAAATTCAGCGGGTGAGGCAGCATCTATGGAGCGAAGGAATAGGCGACGTTTCGGGTCGAGACCCATCTTCAAGCAGAAATAATCTTCTTGAGTGCTTTAATTTATAAAAATAAAGGATAAAGAAAAAAGCTCAAGGAAACAAATATCAGGAAGCACAGAAATGACCCAGCATAATAAAGATGAGGGAAAACCCAACTTGGATCAGATGACAATTTGACCATATTCCTCCAGATTAAAAGTTAGATGGCATTGCTCCCGAGTAGATGCACCATAGAAAGCATTCTGTCCGCAAGAAATTGCAGAGAGTTGTAGATATAGCCCAGTCCACCATCCAGACCAAACTTCCCACCATTGACTCCATCCACACTTCAGGCTGCCTCAGAAAAGTAGCCAATGTAATTAAAGGCCTGTTCCACACAGTCATTCCTCTTTTTCCCAGTTCCCATCCAACAGTAAGAACAAAATCTTGAAAATGTGCTCCATCAGACTCTGGAACAGCTTCCTGTCTGTTATCAGGCTTTGAATGGTCCTTCCATGAGATAGGGTACTGAATAATTCAACTCTACCCCATTCTGGACCTTAGATTTTGTCCATGGAACTGATGCTCAACAATGTTCTGCACTGTATTTTTCCTCTCTCTATTGTACTTGAGTTTGACTTGATTGTATTCATCATGTATGATATATCTGATCAGTTTGGATAGCATGCAAAACAAAGCTTTTTGCTGTACCACGATGCATCACAATGAAACTAAACCTAGCCATGTAATATAGCCTTGTCACCGTTGACCTCCAGGAGATGATTTGTACGTATATTTTGAAAATGTATACATAAATACCAGTTAAATTGATTTATTCTGTTTTCAGCTGGTACAAAGGCAGAGTACATTATAGTTTAAATTTAGACAAGCTTTTAGTCAGATGGATGCTGCTGATAAGTGCCATGTTTTGTTTTACTGTTTCTGATGGAAAACTGGTTTATGTGGTCAAGTACATATGTAAATGTTCTATGTACTGCCATGCCCTTTAAAACAGATTCTGCAGTGTTACTGTTGAATTGCAAAAAGGGGCAAGCACAGTAAAATATTTCAATACGTGTTTATAATGCCAGTTGCGGATTCTTTGTCATTTGAGATTAGTTTCAGCCTCTGATGCATAATGCTTCAGTTCTGTTCCATATGACTGTCAAGGGGTTATACACTGAAGTCCTGAGAAAACCTGACACTTTGTTTATAAGGCTAATAAATCAAGATGATGCAATTTTGAACTTTTTCCAGCTGCAAAGATAATAACAGTTAAGGGGATGTCCCACTGCGGCGACCTAATTGGCGAGTTTAGGAGAGTTTGGAAAAAATGTCATGTTGAAGACCTCCTTCGACTATGTAGAAGACCTCCTTCGACCTCCATCGACTATGTTGGAGGCTAGCTTCGGGCAAATTGGACACCAAATAGTGGAGAGTGAAGATTACTTCCATCGATCTCCTACGACCTCCCTTCGACTATATTGAAGACTATCTACGACTATCTTTGACTACCTTCGATTACCTTTGACTACCCTCGATTACCTACGAATAACATGCGGACCTTCTACGACCTACTTCGACTAAACCTACGATTAAAAAAATGTATCGATTTTTTCCATGGCGACCCTTTTTTACTCGCGGGCATTTTTCAACATGTTGAAAAATACGCTGCGACATAGCTGAGGCCTCGAATACACGGGGACTACTCTCGATCATGAAGGGGAGTTATAAAGACCTAGGACCTCATGTCGACCATGCTGCGAGTATGAGTCGAGGGCAAACTCGCCAGAACTTGCGGATTAAGTCGTCGTAGTGGGACAGCCCCTTTAGCCTGTTTTTGTTTCATTCCACCCACCTCCGAGCTGGTTGATATGAAGGAAGAAAATAACCAACAACGAAATAACTTCCATCATAGTTGTTGCAAAAGAAAATCTATCACTGCTTTTCATCTGTATGCTGGAGTGGTAAATGGTGGTCTTAATTGGTGATTTAAATTGTATTCACTATGAAAATGTGTGACTACTGAGTTTTATTTTTTAAGTAGGTAATTCAAATGTTTAGATTAATATAGTGAGCATACCATCATATCTACTTTTGTAGTGATTTTTAATTGTTGGGCCTAATTTAGTTTTACAAATTGAGTGAGTCAATTTCAGTAAAAGTGATTTTTTTTTTTCTCTTTATCTGGTGGCATACTTCAGATAGGAAATTCAGAACATTAAATTACACCTCCATCAAGACATGTGGTTGCTTTTAAATGTTGGTGCTTCAATTAATTTGTATGGGGCACTCTGTATATCAATCCATAACTTGCTGTCCAGGTAATAGCAAGTCTAATGGAACTTGCTGTGGTTGACATGGGAGTTGTACAATGGCTTTACTGAGAGTCAGAGGAGCTGTTCTACTTGAATAGATTGTTAATTTCATGGATGTGGTAACTAAGAAGATTAAAGAGGGCATTGCTATGAACGTTGTCTGGAATTAAGCAAGACCTTTGACAATGTATCGCATGGTAGGCTGGTCTAGAAGGTTGGTTCACGTGCGATTCAGTGCAAGCTCGTCAATTGGATACAAAATTGTTTGAAGGTTGAGAGAGAGGGGGTGGTGGTGCAGGGTTGTTTTATTGGACCAAGACGTCTACAAGTGGTGTGCCACGGGGATTGGTGCTGGGTCCAATGTTGTTTGTTATTTATATTAACCCATTTGTATGTGAACGTAGATGGCAGGATTAGTAAATTTGCAGATTATACTAAAATTGGTGGTGTGGTGGACAGTGAAAGTTATCTATGATTACAGTGGGATCTTGATTAATGGGGCCAATGGGCTGAATTATGACGGGTGGAGTTTAATTTGGGTACGGTGAGGTGTTGACATTTGGTAGGACAGACCAGGGCAGGATGGTTAGGTCTCAGAGTGTTGCATAACAGAGTCCTGTGGAGATCATGCACATAGTTCCATGAAATTGGATATGATTACAACATTTAAAAGACACAGGGTGGTGAAGAAGGCATTTGACATGTTTGTGTACTGGAGCTGGGTCGTCACAAAACAGCCCAAACCCTCTGAATAAGGATCTCATCCCGAAACATCACCCTTTCCTTCTCTCCAGAGATGCTGCGTGTTTTTCTGTTACTCCAGCATATGTGTCTATCTTCGGTGTAAACCAGCATCTATCTGCAGTTCCTTCTTACGCAAAACGTTCATGAGTTGGATTTGGGGTATGGTGTACAGTTCTTATTTAGTAAGGATATTATTAAACTGGAAAGACTACAAAAAAATTTGAAGATGTTACCAGTTCTGCAAGATTTGAGTTGCAAGGAAGGGCTGTGTCTTTTCCCTGCAGCATAAGAAACTGAAGGGTGACTTCATTTAATCTAGTTTAGTTTAGAGATACAGTGCAGAAACAGGCTCTTCGCCCCACACCGAAGAGCGATCCCCATACACTAGCACTATCCTACAAACTAGGGACAATTTTTGTAACAATTTTTCCCGAAGCCAATTAACCTACAAACCTGTACATCTTTGGAAAGTGCTGCCAGAGGTAGTGGTGGAAATGGATGCAATTACAACTTTTAAAAGACACTTTGACACATGGATACAACAGGATTGGAGGGATATGGGCCAAGTGCAGGAATGTTTGACCAGCTCAGTTAGTCACTTTGGTTAGCATGGACGAGTTGAGCAGAAGGGTCTGTTTCCATGCTGTATAGCTCTATGCCTCATTGAATGGGTATTGTGCAGTAGATATAATTTAATCACATAGAAAGTTGAACCTTGTCTATTTCAATCTAATGCTTCTTTAGCAGCAAGTTAACTATGGCTATTCAGCTTCTGAGATACCCCCAAATTATTTTTTTCAAGCCCTTTTTCAATTTTTTCTTCTTTTTGCATCCTTTCTTTGTCTTAATTTTACATTTACTTGATTTGGCATGGAAATTGCCCATATTGATAGTAAGATTAAACGAGAACTTACCAGTTTGAAGTTTGATCTTTATTTTATGAGGAGTTACGATGAGGGATTATGTGAAGACCCCGCCAGCACGCATGCGCGACATTCTTCAAAGCAGTGGTGTGAAATCACAGACAGTCACAATGACTAATATAGTAAGATAAGAGAGAACTTTCATACCAGGTGATCTTTATAGTAGAGGGTTGGGAGCGGAGGGCACGTAATCCCTCATCGTAACTCCTCATAAAATAAAGATCAAACTTCAAACTGGTAAGTTCTCGTTTAATCTTACTATTTTATTTCGGTAGTCACGTGAGTGACTACGTGAAGATTTCAAAGCTCTGTGATTTCATGCCCTGGAAGCTCCATGCTCACACACCGCTATGCTGGGATGAGAGGATGAACGTAATTCAGACATGACACTGGCTGAAAAACAAAAATAGGTATTTATTCATACCAAAACAAAATAAATATCCCATAGGGGTAAATTATTTGACAGTACTCAAAATCCTCCCTGCATAAGTGTCAGGGGAGGCCACGGGTTTGTTGTAGAAACGGTGAAAAGTCCTTTCATTACTCCAACCCGCTGTGGCCAGGATGTGGTCCAATGGTACTTCCATCCTCCTAGCCGCCGAAGTGGATGCCGCCCTGGTGGAGTGAGATTTGAATATATTAGTGTCCACCCCCGCCGCATCCAAAACCACCCTTAACCATCTAGAAATGGTTTGCACCGTGACTTTATGATGGGGCTTCTTGTGGCTCATAAGCAAAGCTGTCTCCGTGCCCCTGAGATTTTTGGTGACTGTGATATATTGTGAAATTAACGTGACGATGCAGAGTCGAGTATCTGCTGGATATGCCAGAAATTCCAAGGTATGACCAGACGCTCCGGGTCGATCTTGTTTCAACAGTCCCTGCACATGAAAAGTGATTTTATCATTGGTGATAGTCATGGCATCCAGATTAAGTTTGTGCAGAGACTGGACCCGTTGTGCCGTGATAAGTGCCATAATCATTACCATTTTGTATGTGAGCTTTGCCAAAGTGAGTCCCGTGTTAGGTGTCCATCCTCGCAGCATTGTTAGGACTGTGCTGATATCCCACGTATGGTTATATCTGGGCCTAGGGGGATTGGAATTGAATATTCCTCTCATTAGTTTGGACACTAATGGATGTGATCTAATTCCCAATTGGTCACTCCCCTGGCCCAAGTAGGATGATAGTGCACTCCTGGCACTGTTTATGGCACTGTAGCTCAGTCCCTCATCAAAGTGTAGGGTAGCCAAGAATTCCAGCACTTCTGTAATGGTAGCGGATTCATATGTAGTGTTGGTAGTAGCGCAGAATCCTTCCCATTTCTTGATGTAGGTGACGTACTGCTTCCTGGTGGACTCCCTGCATGCCGCTGAGATGGTGTCTATCGTTCTGCTGGTGAGTCCGAATCCGCGAAGAGGCCGTTTTAAAATCTGCAAATTAACAGGTCCATGCGGTCATAACATGGGTGATGTTCTCCTGTGACAGGATGAATGAGCAGGCTAGGTCGTTTATTGACCCGAATGCAAGGTTCTGTGGCCATCTTCTGTACCGCTGGGAACCATGGTTGGGTAGGCCAGTCGGGCACCACCAAAATACCCGATGCGAAATCTTGTTTTATTTTCTGCAAGACCCGACTGATGAGGCAGAAAGGGGGGAATGCATAGCAGAACAAATCCCCCCAATGTAGCGTGAAAGCGTCCATCGCTACTGCCCCAGGGTCTGGTTCCCAAGCAACATATGTTGGTAGTTGGTGATTTAATCTGGACGCGAAGAGGTCGATATCTGGTGTCCCATAACGTTCTACAATATCTGTGAACACTTTTCGATCCAACATCCATTCTATGTTGTCGTTAAATTTGCGTGACCTGGTGTCTGCCACTGTGTTTAGCTTGCCTGGGAGGTAAGTGGCTGAGATCCAAATTTCCCTTTGCAGACACCAGAGCCAGATATTGTTGGCCAATTCATCACACGATATCGACTTTATTCCGCCCATGTGGTTAATATAGGCCACCACCGTGGTGTTGTCAATTTGTATCCTAACATGAACTTTGTGCATGTTTGTGCAGTATGCCCTGAGGCCGTGAAATGCTGCCAGCATTTCTGAATAGTTAATTCCCAAATTTTTGAATAGGGTTAACTCTTGTGCACTCCATCTACCTCCACAACTAGAGGTAGTATTCGTAGCTCCCCAACCTTTGGCACTGGCATCCGTTTGTAAGGTGATCGAGGGATTGATGATAGTGATGGGTTTGGAACAATATTGGGCATTAGCCATCCACCAATTTAATTCGGCTTTTGCCTTTTCTGGTATTTTCATAGGCCTATCGAAATGGCCTGCATGACTTTTGAGAGCTATAATTTTGGCTCTTTGTAAGTTTTGATAATGTAAAGGCCCATATTGTGCTGCGGGAAAGGCAGCCACTATCTTCCCAATCACCCTGGCCACCTGCCGAATGGATGGGTCCTTGATGCCAATAAGGCTCCTGCAAGCCTCTATCAAGTCCTCCACCTTACTTAGTGGCAACGTGATAGACATTTGCACTGAGTCGATATTGAACCCCAAGTATTTCATGGTGGTAGAGGGTTTTAATATTGATTTATCTGGATGTATAATGAAACCCAGCTTCTGAAAGAGATGTTTCGTGGCTGTAACTGCCAATGTAGCCATTTCCAAACTTTCCCCAACAATGAGGATATCATCAAGATAGGCCATAACAGTATGATTCTGTTTCCTTAAGTAGGCCAAGGCTGGTTTTAATATCTTGGTAAACAATCTGGGTGCTGATGATAACCCATTAGGCAAGGCTTTGTATTGCCATAATTGTCCCATCCAGATAAATTTTAAATATTTCCTATGATCCTTGTGTATTGGTACTGAATAGTATGCATCTTTGAGGTCAATGCATGCCATGTAGTACCCATAATCTATTAACTGTATAGCAGTGTCAAAGGTGTCCATTTTAAAATGAACATACTGAACAGAAGTATTCAGTTCGGTCAAATCTATGATAATGCGGCAACCGCCGTCTTTTTTGTTTTTGGTGAATATATTAGACACGAACTCCTGTGGTTCTTTGGTGGCCTTCTCAATTACCCCTTTTTCAATTAATCTGTATAGTTCAGCATGCCCTGCTACCCTCTCTTTTTGAGAGAGTATGAATTTTCGGCTAGGTGAATGCTGGACCGGGGTAGGGAGTTCGTGAATAAATTCACTTTTGTAGCCCTGAATACTCCTGAGTATGAAAGGATCAGAGGTAAAAGTGCGCCAATTTTCATAAAACATGTGCAACCGGCCCCCTACATAAAGTGAATTTAGGCAAGATGTGTTTCGGGGAAACCAGACCCACCTACCTCCATGGTTATTGCCGGTGTTGCGGTTTCTGTCCTTGTTTTCTTTGTTGATTCATCGTGTTGTAGGAGTGGCGCATCTTCCAAGAAGGCCGGGCTGGGCCATGGCCTAAAAAAAGACCGCTGTGCAGGTTGGCCGGCCTTCGAGCTTTCACCACCGGCAGGTCTCTGATGGTATCTCTGTCCGGTGGGTGTGTAGGGGTGCTGTCTTTGTGGGTAATGAGGTTTGATAGGCCCGGGAACCTTGATCAGGCCCAAGGCCTTGGCCTCCTCATCAAGATCTTTTACTTGCTTGGGAAGGTTTTCCCCGAACAGCAAGCTTGGAGGCTGAGTCTTCCCAGGCTTACACAACCCTGCAAACTTGGGGTTAAGCGCCGGCTTTATGATGCTCTTTCTGAAATTGTTTATCTCATACTGTGTATTACACAGTAGAGCCAGGGCATCTTGCAGTTCTTCCGGCAACTCTATCCCCACTGCAGTTCTGGCCACTGCTGTGATCCCGGCGGTTAAGAGCTTTAGGATTCTTTGAAGTTTGATTTCCTGCCCTCTGCTCGAGGGGCTCATATTCCCCCAAATAGGGTTGTTCACCGCAGGGACATTAAGTGAGTTGCAGTTTTCAGGAGCCATATATTTATCAGCTGTAGAATTTATGGCCTGTTCCTGTAGCTGGTTGGTCGCCATGTAGTTAATGCTGGCTGCCAGCTTAGGGTGGATAGGTAGGCCTTTCTGTGTCGGCATTGCATGTTTATTTACCATATCCAGATATTCTTCACACACCCCTGACACAGATGGTTGTTCAGCCAGCTCCCCTTCTTCTGGGTCAGCCCAGTTCTGACCCTCAATGCTCCCCTGCGAGGAGGGTGAGACATTTGGCAGTCCTTGGTAGGAACCTGCCGTGGGCCTGCGAGGAGGCCCACTGTGACTCTGCCCCTGCATTAGCAGGTCACGTTGGAGCAATTGCTCCATCATCCGCTCCATGCGGGTTAGACGACCTCCGTCGCTATCTGCGAACGGGGTGTCCTCGGGACCGGACCCAGCTGGGTCGCCGGCCCCGTCCGACTTCCGGGTGGGTTTGCCGCCCGACCGTGGAGTACCAACGGCCCTCATGGGCGAGAAGTCGGGAGCTGCAGGTAATACCTGTAGCTCTGGAGAGGCGGTACGCTGGCTGCTCTCCATAGCAGCTGCTCTCGCCGCTGCTCTCTTGGACTTCCGTGATTCCATAATGATACTATTTTCTCGTCGACGCTCACTCTCCGGTGAGACTTACCTGGCGTAAGTTATTTAAACTTACGCTGGAGGAGCCCCGCTCCTCCCGACCGTCGCTTCCGCATGCGTACGACGATATGTCGCGCATGTGTGCTGGCGGGGTCTTCACGTAGTCACTCACGTGACTACCGAAATAAAATTTATACTTACTGCTCATTCTTTGCATTAATTTAACATACTTCAGTCTGTTTGGCTTAGCAGGCATACACTTGCAGGTCTGCTCACTCTGATCTTGGTTGTATGCGTCCCCAGATGTATGCACATTCAGCAACGTGTTAAACGATGTAAAACCTGAAATACAAAGCGAGATTTAACAAAAAATATACCTTTGGATGACCTGCTGCTGCAAATAACACATCAGTTATTATCTATTTAAGACTGAAATGATCTAGCAAATTGAATCGTGCATCTTACCTTGGAGTAAGCAATCTGCAAACATTCTAAATTAATTAAAAACCACTTGCTAACACTATATTGACATCGTTTAACTGGTTTTGCACATACAAGTATTATTGTAAATAAACAATATTATTGTGAATACCCAAGGAATAAATGGAACTGTAATTTCCTGATCGCTAACATTGCTTTGGCAAGCACCTTTCTAGTCTCTCAAGACATCAAAAATATGTGGATCTAAAGCAAGTTGGCCATTACAATACAGGATGAGTGCTGAACATGAATTCCTTGTTTCAATTGGAATTGAAATGGACCTTAAATGTCCCAAACCTTTTCCCTTAATGGGTTTTATTTGCCAATTCTTAAAATCTTGCCACGAGTTGATGCTATTGCATTCAAACTTTGCGCATATGATACTGCACCTTAATTCTATCTTTGACTTGGTCCATGTAAATCCATCATTTTTATTATGTGTAACAAAGAACTACAGATGCTTTTTCTTAAAATCGAAGGTAGACACAAAATGCTGGAGTTACTCAGCGGGTGAGGTAGCATCTCTGGAGAGAAGGAAAGGGTGACATTTTGGGTTGGGACCCTTCTTCAGACTGATGACGGGTGGGGGCGGGACAAAGATAGAATGTAGTTGGAGACAGTAAGACTAGTAGGAGAACTTGGAAAGGGGAGGGGATGGAGAGAGAAAGCAAGGGCTATCTGAAGTTATCGGAGACAGTAAGATAACTTCAGATAGCCCTTGCTTTCTCTCTCCATCCCCTTCCCAGTTCTCCCACTGGTCTTACTGCGACTACATTCTATCTTTGTCCCACCCCCTCCCCTGACATCAGTCTCGACCCAAAACATCGCCCATCATTTTTAGTAGTTAGCTATTGTCACCCTTTTGCAATTTATTTCTTATTATGCAGGATATTACTTCACAAGTACTGCCTCCTGCGAGTCAAAATATTTTGCATTACTTTTGGTACATACAACTTCCCAAAGATATGAACTTGTCCATTCCTTTGAACTTCAGGCTTTAAAATGTTCTAGGTATAATCTTGTTTTTGGGAAACAAATTTTAATCATTCATTTTGTTTAATAATTAATGTGTTAGCACAGTAGTACCCAAAGTTTCAACTCACAACATTATTCATGTAATCATGGTTTCGCTGACTGTATCCTGGTCTCATCTTGCATCATTTTACTCAACTGCATTCTATTTCATCTTCCCAATACCTTATTATCTTTTTTTGTAACTCCTTTCATTGTGAAACTCCTTTGCAATGTTCATTGTGGCACAGTAGCGCAGCAATCGAGTTGCTGCCTTCCAGCACCAGAGTCCTGGGCTCGATCCTGACTATGGGTACTGTTTGTATGTTCTCCCTGTGACTGCATGGGTATTCCCCGGGTTTCCTCCCACATTCCAAAGACGTATAGATTAATTGGCAACGGTAAAAATTGTACAAAGTGCATAGGGTTGTGCTAGTGTACAGAGTGATTGTTGGTTGGCACAGACTCTGTGGGCCAAAGGGCCTGTTTTCGTGCTGTAGTAATCCTTCACCGCTTTCGATTAATGCTTTTCGATGTGCTTAAACATTGCTTTGGTTAAATAATGAATTGCAGAGGTTATTTCCTTTCTGCAAAATACTGGCAGGAAAAGTAAAATTAGTATTTTGTGCAGTTGATTCTTAGTTTTAAATGTTACCCCTTTGCTGTTTAAACATTCTTGTTTTTAGAATCTGCAATCAAATATGCAAGGCTAAATTTGGATGTTTTCAAACATGTTTGATTTATGTTTGGCAGATGTCAGGCTGTTATTTTGTACCTCATAAAATGCCATGTTCTTAAGGCTCAAGCACAATGTTGGCAAATGCACAATTTCCACAGGAAATGCTTACATTCCTAACTGTACCATATTTGAAGGTATTGCATGCATCTGCAACAAATATACTCTATGGAAAATGTTGCACGCTATGCAGTTGTTTCAATATAGTTAAGCATGATAAATAAGTCTCTTGGCAGAAATATAAAGATTAAGTACAGTTACAGAAAGTGGAACGGTACATAAGAGAAACCAAACATTTACTGCTTGGAGTAGCTATTTTAAAACCACATTTTTATGAAAATTTGCTGTGAAGACAGACCTTTTGGAAAATCTGTAGTCTTTACATTTATTCAGTTGATTAGAATAACTGTACCCATTTCATGTTCTTTAGTATCAGAATTCAGAGATGGTACCGATTCTTCCACATACACTATGCCTGATGGATGCTTGTAATATGAAGAAAATGTTTGCCTGGATATTTATTTACTTTCTGAAAAATAAAAACTCATAATTAGTTGATGTATTAAATCAACATGCTAAATGTAACTAAAAACAAAATAGATAAATAAGGAACTGCAAGCACTGGTTTCAAAACAAGATGCAGAGTGCTGGAGTAACTCAGTGGGGGATGGGTGTATGCATGGGAGATGGGGGGGGGGGGGGAGAGAGGGAGAATGGGGGTTGGTTAGGCAGCATCTTTGGAGAACCTGGATAGGTGACATTTCGAATTGGGATGCTTCTTCAGTCCCCAACCGAAACTGCACCTATCCATGTTTTCCAGAGGTGCTGTTTGACCTGTTGAGTTAGTTCAGCAATTTATTTTTAAAACCAAAGTATTTTGCATTGTTTTCTGTGCCAACTTTTTCTGAACAATTGTTCTTTAAGAAGCATATCAAGGTCTACTTAAATCAAAGGCTACGAAGCAGATTTCCTGCGAATGTTATTTTTCATAAATAATCACATTAACAATTAAAAAGCCTAAGTGAATGCTGGTAATTTGGAAATTGTTCTTCCTGTTTCTTGTGCTTTAGTCTTGGTATTTCTTGAAATTTGTAAAAAGATCATCACTTTTGATTGCTCTTAAGTTGCTATTAGTCAATGTGACTTCAAACACAGTCTCGTATATTATTCCATAGATGTTGCATAGAAAATCTAATAATTCCAAATCTAATATCTGCCTTTATTTTAAATTGTCATAAATGTGCACATTTATAATACTAATGAAAGAGAAAATTAAATAAAGCAGCTTGCTGTGTAATCCCTGTATATTTTTTTTTTAAATGAGATTTTCTTTCTGCACAAGGTAAAAATATGACATTAAACGCACTCAGTCACATTACATCTCTCAATCATGTAGATTTGTATGGCCACTGCATTCCACAAAGGTAGAACCTTCAGTTCACGTTTTTTCAACTAATATCAGTATATAGGGAATCATAGTTATTTATCCAGATCATCGTGGCTGTCATCCAAAGATGTATAGTCAGACTATCACACAGGATAACAAGCTATCAATCCTTTAGAGTTGGTGGTTGATATATGTGAAAGCTATCATGAAATCCTCGGTACGAATGTCTTTATAATTAATATATATCGCCACTTTAAGGTAATTCACATAGCTTGTAGCATGACATAGTGGTCTGGGTGTCTTGTGTTGTCACTAACTTCATCATACCTTCAAATAGGTGGTGAATCTATGGAATTCATTGCTACAGACAGCTGTGGAGGCCAGGTCTTTGGGTATTTTTAAAGTGGAGATGGACAGGTTCTTGATTAGTAAGCATGTCAAAGGTTATGTGGAGAAGCCAGGAGAATGGGGTTGAGAGTGACAGATCGATCAGCCATGATTAAATGGCAGAATAGACTTGATGGGCTGAATGGTCTTATTGTGCTCGTATCTCATGAACATATGACCAAGCTCAAGTATTTACAGATGTGATGGAGGCACCTTTGTCGTTCCCCCCCCCCCCCCCCCCCTTGCCTGAGTTCACGTATTACTGGCCAAGCTTTCTCCTGCCGCTCCCCTATTCCAGCTTTCTTTCTCTACCCCCCCCACCCCTTACAATTAGTCTGAAGAATAGTGGATGCATTAGTGATAATTTTTCAAAACTCCTTAGATTCTGGAGAAGTTCCTGAGGATTGGAGGATAGCTAGTGTAACCCCACTTTAAAAAAAAAAGGAGGGAGAGAGAAAGCAGGGAATTACAGACTAGTTAGTCTAACATCGGTAGTGGGGAAACTGCTAGAGTCAGTTATTAAAGATGGGATAGCAGCGCATTTGGAAAGTGGTGAAATCATTGGACAACGTCAGTATGGATTTACAAAAGGTAAACCATGTCTGACGAATCCTATAGAATTTTTCGAGGATGTAACTAGTAGAGTGGATAAGGGAGAACCAGTGGATGTGTTATATCTGGAATTTCAGAAGGCTTTCGACAAGGTCCAACATAAGAGATTAGTATATAAACTTAAAGCACACGGTATTGGTGGTTCAATATTGATGTGGATAGAGAACTGGCTGGCAGACAATAAGCAAAGGGTAGGAGTAAACGGGTCCTTTTCAGAATGGCAGGCAGTGAGTAGTGGGGTACCGCAAGACTCAGTGCTGGGACCCCAGCTATTTACAATATACATTAATGATTTGGATGAGGGAATTGAATGCAACATCTCCAAATTTGCAGATGACACCAAGCTGGGGGGTATAGTTAGGTGTGAGGAGGATGCTAAGAGGCCGCAGGGTGATTTAGATAGGCTGAGTGAATGGGCAGATGCATGGCAGATGCAGTATAATGTGGATAAATGTGAGGTTATCCACTTTGGTGCCAAAAACATGAGGGGAGACTATTATCTGAATGGTGGCAGATTAGGAAAAGGGGAGATGCAACGAGACCTGGGTGCCATGGTACACCAGTCATTGAAAGTAGGCATGCAGGTGCAGCAGGCAGTGAAGAAAGCAAATGGTATGTTAGCATTCATAGCGAAAGGATTTGAGTATAGGAGCAGGGAGGTTCTACTGCAGTTGTACAGGGTTTTGGTGAGACTACACCTGGAGTATTGCGTACAGTTTTGGTCTCCAAATCTGAGGAACGACATTCTTGCCATAGAAGGTTCACCAGACTGATTCCTGGGATGTCGGGACTTTCATATGAAGAAAGACTGGATAGACTCGGCTTGTACTCACTGGAATTTAGAAGATTGAGTGGGGATCTTATAGAAACTTACAAAGTTCTTAAGGGGTTGGACAAGCTAGATGCAGGAAGATTGTTCCCGATGTTGGGGGAGTCCAGAACAAGGAGGTCACAGTCTAAGGATAAGGGGGAATTCCTTTAGGACCGAGATGAGGAAAACATTCTTTACACAGAGAATGGTGAGTCTCTGGAATTCTCTGCCTACAGAAGGTCATTGAGGCCAGTTCATTGGCTATATTCAAGAGGGAGTTGGATGTGGCTCTTGTGGCTAAAGGGATCAGGGGGTATGGAGAGAAGGCAGGTACGGGATACTGAGTTGGATGATCAGCCATGATCATATTGAATGGCGGTGCAGGCTCAAAGGGCCGAATGGCCTACTCCTGCACCTATTTTTCTATGTTTCTAAGAAGGGTTCTGGCCCTAAACATTTATCTGTGTTCTCCAGGGATGCTGCCTGACCTGCTGAGTTATTCCTACACTGTCTTTTTTTGTTCCTTGTTACTATATCACTGGGATTTACTTAGTTGAATGGTATGCAATTGGCCTCATTCTACCTCCATGATTTTATGTTACCACAGTACTAGTGGTAGTCAAGGGTTTAGTTAAACCTGGGAGTCCCTATTCCACCTACTCTTTTTCTCTCAAATATTTGCTCCTCCCCTTGTGAGTTCCTACAGAGGATCAACCAATTTGGAATAATTTTCCATGAAATTCCTGCAGTAATTAAATATTCCCAGTACCTGGTTTAGACCTTTCACCGTTATTCGTTGGGGCAAGTTCAGAATAGTTATTTTTTCCCAGAATGTGTTTTTCTCGCCGATAATGTTGCTGGTCCCACTTTCAGATATTTCAATCTTATTCCAACACTTCCTACTACAGTGCCCATTGCATTTCTCCAGTCCCTTCTTGTTTACTTTTTAAATGGAGAGTATTGTTCACATTTCTGCCATAACTGATGGGTAAACAGTGCAAAATTCATGTTATGTTTACCCATGAGATTATTTGCTGCCCACGGAATTCTTACGATTTCCTCCTTTTTTTCCAGAAGAATAAACAATTCCCTCAGATCCCTTTTTTTTGTAAGGTAGGAATTGACGTAATTGACTAGCAAAGTGTACTACAGACTCTCATTTACATTTTACCAAGCACATGCTGAATTTTTGTCAATTGATATATTTGCATTTTGGGAATCCTGGTTACTTGTTTTTCTTTCATAATCACAGTTTTTGTCTTGTAAAATGCAAATAAGTTTCTCCAAAAGAACTCAAACTCAAAATCAGTATTCCAAAAGTAGAGTAATATCCTTTAACCTTTTGGAAATGCATTGTTATTAAGAACAAACAACATTTAAGATTACTCCCCAATTGTTTCAATCTCAAGTTTTCAATTTAAATATAAATTACTTGCCAATTTGCCCAGATTCCAATTTCTTCTGAAAAGTTGACTTATGAGTAGAATAGACTTATTCACATAGGTAACACATGGATTTCACATGGCCAGAAAAAGACACAAAGTGCAGAGAGTAATTCAGAGGTGTTACACTATATCCCTGGAACACATGGATAGGTGATGTTCGGATCGGGACCGTTCTACAGTCTAAATGTAGTTGGAGGGACAAAGCTGAAGAAAAGAGGTGGGGACAGGACAAGGCCTGGAAAGTGATAGGTGCATACAGGTGAGGGTTGTTTTTTGGCAGATGGGTGGACAAAGGTCAGAGATGAAAAGAAGAAGGTTGTAAGAGAAGATAATATTTTGTTCCTTCATTTCTCCATATTCTTGCTGATGCCTGAGCCTCCTGTTTCTTTAATGTCTCTTTCTCCCAAGCTCTCATCATTTTCCTCAACATCCATGCCTTCCCATGGATATTGCCCTCTGAATCATTCACTATTTTAATGAATGGTTAGATTAGCATGAGAGATGGCTTTTCACAAACGCCTCGTAAGATTATCTCCATTTGTCTGGTCCTAGTGCCCGATCCATAGACTGTACTGTAACACATCCACGATCTATTAAATTGTGGTTCTGGGTGTTCTTCCAGTCCCTGCTGGCACTCTGTTAGGGATGTTCCTGGATCTTGAGCTCCCCGGTTCCCTTTAACTCTACCTCTAATTCATCAAATGTAGTACTCTAGACCTTGCACTTGAGCTCAACCGTTCCTTAATATTTGGTCCCAAGCAAGCTTAACCTCTTTTTCTCCTCTCAAATACCCCAGTCAATGAGGTCTGTTCACTGGCAGATGACACACCCGCTACTATAACACGGCCCTGGTGAGACCGTACCTGGAGTATTGTGTGCAGTTTTAGTCTCCTATTTTGAGGAAGGACATTATTGCTATTGAGGGAGTGCAGCGTAGGTCACCAAAAACAGAATATACTGGAAATATTCAGCATATCAGGCTGTGGATGAGAAGCAGTTATAGCTTCAGCTCAAAGCAGAGTTACAGTTTCAGCTCAAAGACCCTTTTGTCAGAAAGATAGAAAATAAACTTAAGTTTTTTCTCCTCCCTGTGTTTTGTGTGATTTTCCAGTTTTGAAATACACTAAGGAACTTGAATGCTGTGCTTCATTTCAGTCTGGGAAATTATGTTTAGTTCCCCTTCACGTTGTGTCTCTTCCTTAATCACACATCAACACTGTTCCTGTCTCATCATTCAGATTTGGTCATATGTTGTAGTTTAATATGTGGTAATCTATCAAATAAATATTGAACTTGTACATATATGCAACATTACTATTTTCCAACAACCCTCTAGTTAACATAATTCTTCCTGTATCCTGTAAACTATTTGCCCCTTACTCTAAACTTGTGCCCTTTAGTTTTGGATACTTTTGCGATGGGGAAGTGTATCCAGCTATCTCTCTTCAATTCATCCCAGGCAACGTCATGGTGAATCTCGTATTTTTATTTTTTTTCAATCTAGTGTTATGAGGATGACAAAACTCCATCCCACTGGCACAACTGCCTTTGCAAACGATATGAAGAATGTGGTCAGCGACTTTGCAATTTGCACCCTTATCTCCTTGAGGAACATAAACTATTTGAAGCCATCTTTCTTTGTCTGGAGAGCTTCTCAAAATTAGAATAGTCAGAAGTTGACGATTAAGCATCTGAGAACAATGCATTGGAATACCAGGAACTGGTGTTTCTGAGAAAGCTGGAAAGTGTATTGTCGCACCATTTGACAATTTAACAGCATTTTCTTCGTGAAGGTGTTGGGTTCCTAAGAAGTGACCTATCACTTGAATTTATTTAAATACCAAAATTACAAGAATTATTTACCTAAATCATTCAGATTTATGAAATAGTGAAACCCTGGAAATAGGAAGATCAATATAACTTCCAACGTTGCGAATTTGAGATTCCTTTCTCTAATTAAAATATATAGAATGGGACATTCAAAGAACAGTACAACACAAAAATAGGCCCTTCAGCCCACCATGTCTTCACCAACCATGATTCTGAACTAACTAATCGTATCTGCTTGCATGTGGTCTGTGTCCTTCTGCTTCCTGTTCATGTGTTTTTCTGAGTGTCTAAACCCAGTCACGTGACCTTGCCCCTGACTGCTGAGGGTTCGCACAGTAAGTGGCCTAACCTCCGGGTGGTGCCACAGACCTCCCCCCCCAAACTGGAGGCACGAAAACGAAAGGGCAGATGAATGAGGCGGCCGGACCTCGTACACACATCCCCTTCCCCCACACGGGACATAACCGGGGAAGGCAAAGGTGGGAGCAGGCAGGACAGAAGACGAGGCTGGGCCACCAGCACAGGTTGGCTAAGGGCTACATGGCCCAGCTTCAAGCGAGCCACCGACACTTGTCCAGGTTGATGGGCAGGCCGTGCTCGTTGAGGCGCAGACAGAGCAGGCGGAGATGCGCACAATGCTCCTGGCGAGTGCGACTGGCAAACCAGAATAGCATCCAAATAAATAAATAGAAAGTCCAGACCGCGATACACTGTATCCATCAGGCGCTGCAAAGCCTATGCGGTGTTCTTCAGGCCAAAAGCCATCTGAAGGAATGCGAAAAGCACCAAGGGAGTGATAATGACTGTCTTGGGCACGTCTTCCGGGCATACAGGGATCTGGTGATAGCCCCAAACCTTGCAGAAAAACGGGCGCTGGCCAGATGGGCGGAAAAGTCCTGAATATGCGAGATCGGATACTGTTCTGTGGTTGTGGCATCAATGAGGCGTTGATAATCCCCACAAGGCCACCAACCACTGGACATCTTGGAAACCATGTGCAGAGGAGACGCCCACGGACTGTTAGAGCGCCGTACAATCCCTAAGGCCTCCATCTGGTGGAGCTCCGCCCTGGCGATATGGAGCTAATCAGGAGGAGGCCGGCACGCCCATGCGTGGAGCAGTGGGCCTGAGGTGAGGATGTGATGCACCGCTCCGTGTTTGGGGCTGGCTGAATGAAATTGTGAAGGTCAAAATGTCCACCGAAGACACCATGTGGCATAGCGGATGCAGCGTAAAAGTCCAGTTAAAATGGCAGGGGCCAAAGATGAGCGGGACCATACGAACACCATACGTCGATATAGGGCTGCCATATACAGCAGTCAGAGAAGGCCCCCAATTGCCGGAACGAGTGTCGACCCCCAATGGGGGCAAAACGCTAACCCCCGCACCCGTATCAATGATGAACCGTCATCCCAAATGTCGGTCCCAAGCATAGAGGTGGTATTTCAGGCCGACAGTCACGGTGACTACTGGCGGCGGGCCCCGGCATTTCCCGGAACAGAGCAGGACGGGCGGCACTGACGTGTTGCGGGACCCCAGCGCTGATGGTAGTAACACCACTTCCCCTTATCGGAGTTGCCCGGAACAGGCGGCGCAGCCGAACTCCCGGTGGATGCAGGGCCTGATCTCTGGCCCTCCAGGGCACAACCGACACCCAATCGATCGAGCCACCGTCCTTGGACTGCTTGGACTGCCACAGCTCACCCGCACCCTCCGCTATTTGCAGGTAGTCATCGGCAAGAAGCAGGCAGATGTCAATAGACAAAGGTGCAGGAGTAGGCCATGCGGCCCTTCTGTGCGGCATCTGTTCCAAGAAGGCGTGTTCGAAGAGAAGACAGGGCTGCTGACCGCCATAAGGATGAGCATCTCACTCAAGAGCTCTAACGGCTTGTGATCGCCGAGGTCGCTCATGTGCATGAGCCGTGCTGCACGGTCCCAGCGGCTGAGCCCAAAGGTCCGCAGGAGTAACGCTTTGAGGCCCTCATATTTGTCCTCATCCGGCTGCACGCATAGGTAATGGACCAGGCGACTGGCCATCTCCTGATCCAGTGCGACGACCACATAATAATACCGGGTGTCATCAGCCATGATGCGTCAGATGTGGAACTGGGCCTCGGCCTGCTGGAACTACACCTGGGACTGCGATGTCCAGAACACAGGCAGCTTCAGGGAGACCGCATTCTGCTGGGCTGGATTGACAGCGACCTTGGGCTGTTGAGGTTGATCATTGGCTGCGTCCATAGTTTACATCCAAAATGACCGTTTTGGATCGTCGAGGTCTGCTATATGGCGGGCGAATAAGCAAGCCACACGTGGTGAAACAAAGGGATCTTTATTAACACAGTTATGAGATCAGCGCACAGGCGAATGGGGGAAGGTTAAGCAGGGGTTCATTATATATACCAGGGCACACCCCTAAACCCCATGATGACTCCTTCCCGCCATACCCAGTCACATGACCCTGCACCCGACTGCCGAGGGTTCGCACGGTAAGTGACCTAACCACCGGGTGGCACCACACTTTTATCGCATTGCTTCTCAACCTCCAATGATCCAGTGAAAACTTTCCGTGCAGCTAATATTTTCCAATCCAGGCAACATTATGATGAATCTCATCTGCATCCTCTCCAAAGTCTCCATATTTTTCTCATGGTGTAGAAACCAGAACTGCACACAATACTCCAAGTCAAGAGTATTTACTTGTCCTGTGAATTGGATATGAACCAGAACAATTTATTTTATTTGCTACAACTTTACTGGCACATTAAAGGCCACAAAAACAGTTATGGATGCAATAACTGAGTGAAACTAGACCATGATTGTAGACCAATTATTCTAATTAAACTAAACCATATATAGTGATCCATCCGCTTGTGTTTGTCACTTTTAGAGAGACTTGCACACCAACAAACCTTTGTACATCAATTCTCTTAAGGGTACGGCTGTGTACAATATGTCTTTTACCTGACCTCTTAAAATACCACGCCTTACACTTGTCCAGATTAAACTACCCCTGCCATTATTCCAGCTAAATTTCCATCTGATCTATAATCCACTGAATCCGTTGATAACCTTCCTTGCTATCCCCAATTCCACCAATTTTCATGTCATCTGGAAACATGCTAATCAGACGACCTGTCTTTTGACCCAGATCATTTATACATATCACAAACAAGAGGTCCCAGCACTGATCCTTACAAAACATCACTGGTCACCGACCTTCAATAAGAGAAACACACCTTCACCACCTATTTACTATGACCAAGCCAATTTTGTCTCCAATTTCTCAATCCGCCATAAATTTCATGTAATTTAATTTTCTGGACATGTCTGCCTTGTCAAACCCTTTCTAAAGTCAATGTACACAATATGCTGCCTTAACTCTGTCAATCATCTCAGTCATTTTCTGAAAAAAAACTGAATCAGATTTTTGAGACAGGACTTGCCCCACACAAAACTATGCTGACAGTTCCTAATAAGTACCTGTTTTTCCAAATGCGAGTAAATCCAAGTTGAGCAGTATCACCGGCAACAACGGTCCCTTCGCGATGAGCTCAATGCATTCTAAGCTTACTTTAAACAGAAAGTTGGTGGAAAGATATCACCTGCCTCGTCTGTCTCGGGTACGCCTGTAACAACAGTCACTGTGATAGATGCAACATCAGCCTTCCTGAGAATGAATACACAAAAAGCAACTGGCCCAGATGGCGCCACTGGTCACATCCTCAGGATCTGCGCCGACCAGCTAGCAGACGTATTTGCAGGCATTTTTAACTTCTCACTACTCCATTTTGTGGTCCCCACCTGCTTTAAGAAGACTACTATCATGCCAAAGTAAGGTAGATAATAGGTACCATCCAATGGCTCTGACATCCATCATCATTAAATGCTTCGAGAGACTGGTGAAGACGCACATTAACTTCAATAGGTCCCCAGCAGATACCATCTCTTTAGTCCTAACCTCATCGCGGGAACACCTAGACATCAAGGACACAAGGGTTGCATCAAAGCTTGGTTTGGGAACAGTTCTCCCCAAGACCGCAAGAAATTGCAACGTTCTGGATGTAACTCAGTCCATCATACACACCAGACTCTCCACCACTGACTCCATCTAAACCATGTTGATTTGAGAAAGTAGCCAACGTAGATCAAGGACCTTTCCCAGCTATTTCTTCTTCTCCCTGTTCCCGTTGGACAGAAGTTACAGAAGCTTGAAAGTGCCTATCACCAGGCTCGGGAACACTTTCTTTCCCTCTGTTATCAGACTTCTGAGCTGACCTTCCATAACCTCGGGTGCAGTCCTGATTTTTTTTTTTTTCCATCCTGCTGCATTATGGTCATTGGATCTTTTCTCTGCAACTGTTGCACTGCAATGCTGAGCAACTATATTCTGCATTTTGCTATTTTTCTCTTTACTCTACCTTTTGTGGTGTTGTTTGGCTTGATTGTATTCATGTATAGTATTATTTGATTGGATAGCACACAAACAAAAGCTTTTCACTGTACCTGGGTACACATGACAAGAAGAAACCTAAATCTATCCTGTCCTGGTTTGTAATAATTTCCCTGCCTCTGATACAGATGATACAAGGCTCACCTGCTTATAATTTCTTGGTTCTTGCTAAGGAAATGTGTGTTAAACTGATGGCACATGGTGGGTCAGTGCATGTTTTGTTTGAAGACCCTTTGTCACTTACAAAAGATGATTATTGAAAAAATATATATTTTAATTCCATGTGCTGCATATAATATTTTGCTGGTATCTTGCAGAATGCAGGCAAGCTTAATAATGGATGGGCTTTGTGGTTAAATCATAAATGATCCTTCTTGGAAGAACTTTGCTGGAAATATTTTGTCGAGAATGAAGTCAGTACAAGTAGAAAATGGTGTAAGATTGAAATACTGGTTACCATAGTAAATGAGAAGTGGAGTTAAAATGGCCAGCGACCAGGAGATCCATTAGGCTTTGATGGACTGACTGCAAGTGTTCAGCGAAACAGTCGGCAAATCTATGCTTGGTGTCGCAAATGTACAGGAGCCTATATCAGAAACACTGGGTGCAGTAGACAGGGTTAGAGGATTGACACAAAGTGCTAGAGTAACTTAGTGGGACAGGCAGCATTTCTGGAGAGAAGGAATGGGTGATGTTTCGGGTCGAGACCCTTCTTTGGACAAGGTTAGAGGTGGCTGGTTTACATGATGGACTTGGCTGTATCACAACTCTTTCCAATTTCTGTGGTCTTGGACAGACCAGTTGCCAAACCAAGTTGTGATGCATGCTACTTTCCAATCTATAGAAATTGCTCAAGAATTTAAGAGATTTTGGATGATAAAAACTGCCCAATGTCTCTGCCATTTCCTCATTCCTCAATATCATATCTCCTGCCACAGTCTGTAAGGAAATTGCATTAAATGTTGCTATCCTCACCTTCTCCCTTTCCAGCTTTCCCCTCCTACTCAATCAGGTTAAAGAAGGGTCCCGACCCAAAACATCATCTAATCGTTTCCCTCCACAGATATGCTGCGTGAGCCACTGAGTGCCTCTGCCATTTTGGTATTTTGTCCAAGGTTCCAGCACTTGCACTGGACTTGAGCACTTGCAATCTCTGTGTCGAATGAGCAGAAGTAAGCTCCAAGCATGTCCCTCGCCATTTGTGATCTGATCATTGACTGCTCCACTCTCTGGCCTAGTCTTTGCTCGGACATTTCCTCATACTGGATACAATCCTAATCAGAACTTTGCATTTCTATAGAAACTTCTATATTTAAGGATTTCACTGGTCTGATCTTATATTTTATTATCCTGTTTAAATTCTGGAAATTTTCCAATTTTCAAGCTGATTTTTTTAAATGGCATTCTTTTGATCCAATAATATTCTTTTGATCCAATTATATTTTTAGCCTCCATTGATAACCACACGATCCATTTTTCCTTTAATTTTTGCTTTGAAGGGATATATATTACGTAACTAAAGTATTACTTCATAATATGCATTGCTGGTTTACTTTTAGACTTTTTAATGGACCTTCCCCTCTGCCTTTGCCAACTCATGGCTCATGCCTTTGTTATCTGCTTTATTCACATTTTTCAGACTGAACTAAACAGTTTTAAATCTTCATATAGAGCTTCATTCAAATTATGATCAATCTTTTCTAAAGGCAATTAACTATTAGATCCTCCATTAACCCTTTCTCATCATACAATACTGGATCTAAAATAACCTTTGGTTCCTCAACAAACGATACCAGAAAACTGTCTGGTACACAATTCAAAAATTCATCAGTCACTCTATTGCTACTAATTTTGTTTATCCGGTTTATGTACAGATTACTGTCTCCCTGATTATTGTGCCATTATCCATCTACACTTTCCTGATTTACACCCAATGTTACCATCAGTGTTTGAGACCCAGTAAGCAAACTCTGATGTTTTCCGACCCTTGATTTATCTTTGCTCCACTCAAGCTTCTTGATTTTCTGAGATCAGATCCTTGCTTATCATTTATTACCAGGATGTTTGGGCACTAAAAAAACTGAAATAGGCAGGCAAAAAGGTATAATAAAATTACAAAAAAGGCATTTATTGTCAAAAAAGGCATTTATTTCCACCACCAAAATATGGTTAAAAATGCTTATGTGAAGGTACACTACATTAAATGACCAAAGTTGCCTAGTTGCACATAATTACTAGCATTTTTTTTCAAATTATCTGATGTTGAACTATGCCGTCTGTCAGACAGAATATGCTTCAGTTGTGTAAAACCTCTTTCCACCTCAGCTGAGGTCACTGGTGCATACCCGAAACAAGCTGCAGACTATATATTCATGACAATATCTTGTGCATTACTACCTTTGAGAACTTTAGCTATGTTTTTTATTTCTTCAAGATCTTTGATAGCTAAAATCATTCTCACATTTTCCTTGTATGTCTTTACCTACACCGCGAGGAATTTTACGAATATCGTCAGTTACTTTGTTGAAAACCTGCAAGTTATTCACTAATGTTTCTTCATGTTTCTCAAGGGAAGTGATAGCTTGTGGGAAGTTTGCAAAATTTAAAGCAATAAACACAAGATCGCGGTGGAGGGACTTTTTCTGCATGATTTCACTGACGATCCTGACTGCAGCAGATTCTTCTTCTTCAAAACAGTTGACGATTTATTTTATATTTTCAAAATCTGCATACGTGATGGTGCTTTGAGGAAGGTTTTCTTGACATTGGAAACTAGGCGATTGACATTTGGAAACAAACTACGTATGTGCTTGGCAATTCTATGAAGTCCTTAAGCATGTCCAATGCAACATTTTGGGGAATAAATCTTTAAGTCGCAAACAGAAGAACATCCTCGTGTTTTATACCTTCTAGCCAAAGTACAGCAAGTGAAGATGTAAACAACTGAGCAATAGTTGAGCTGTTTGACCTCCAATACTTCTGATGTCAACAAATACCCCTTTAATGGTTGACCTGCCTCCAGTGCACCGATGACCACATTGGCAACATAACTCCCCACAGCATCGGTTGTCTCGTCTATTGAGATCCATATTTTGTTGCATGCAACTTCATCTCTAATTTTCTGCACAATAATGTTGAAGTTGCTGTCAACATAGTTTTTCCGTAATGATGACTTGCTTGGTATATGTTCCTCTGTGCATTTCTCTAAAAAACCTCTGAGAGGTTTGTTCTCCAATTCCAGCATCAATTAATGCCTTGCACAGATCACTCAAACTCAGATTTGCATCTGGATCCAGCAGTAAGTGTAGTGAGGAGACAACCTTGGGTATTTCACTTGGGTAGTTTACACCCCAGCCATATCAACATTGACTTCTCTAATTTTAGATAGCCTTTGTCTTCTCCCTCCTCCCCCTCCCCCTACCCAACCCTTCTAGTCCTACTGTCTCCGCCTCATCCTTTCTTTATCCCACCCCACAACATCAGTCTCAACACCCGAAACGTCGCATATTCCGTCTCTCCATAGGTGCTGCCTCACCCGATGAGTTTCTCCAGCATTTTTTGTCTACCTTCGATTTTTCCAGCGTCTGCAGTTTTTTCTTAAATAGATTTTGGAGAAGACTGAGGCAGCGCCATGAACGAGTGAATGACCGATGGTGGCGCCCCTGGTTTCGCCCCAGTGGTAAAAGTTTTCTTGTAAGTTATACTATGTTAACAAAGCGGCAAAAAAAAAACTGATTTAGGCACTCGGTCATGAAAAAGGCATTATCCTGGTGAAATCATCAAAAAAGGCATGAAAAGGCACATGGCATTTATGGCAAAATCCTGGCTCCACTTATCACTATCTTTATTCATTCTTTAAAATGACTTGGCTTCCATCTAATGAGTAAAGTTGCGCATGACTGCAGGGATAAATTCTGAGGATAAATAACTGTTAATGAGAACCAGTTAAACCACAAGCCCAGGCAAAGCTGGTTGCCCTTTTTAAAATGTTGGCTTAGTAGCAGGTTTTCCAAGCTGCAGTAGTTGGGAAACTGGATGTTTATGCTTCACTGTCGGATTCCCTGGTAATCTAAAACAGGAAAAAGATAAACAAAAACCCCGGTGATAAACTGTGCTAGACTTCAGGAATTCAGCATTTGCAGAGGGACCTCTTGCAGCAGTAACATACAACCGTAAGTATAAAACATTTTTGGGATAGTCATGAATTTCAAGTGGCTGCCCAGGGTCAGAGGGTTCAAGTGGCGGAGATCAATCATCCGATTTGAATGGTGCCAAAACAACCTTTCTCTCAATGTAAATAAAGCCAACAACCTGATTGTCGACATTGAAGAAAAAGGCAGAGGATCCACAAACCTATTTTCAGTGGTGAAGCGAATCAACAACTTTGTTCCTGAATGTGCATATCTATGAAGATCTGTCCTGGACCCTGTACAATGATACAATCATAAAGAAAGCCCATCAACACCTTGTTTAAGAAGGAACTGCAGATGCTGGAAAATCGAAGGTAGACAAAATGCTGGAGAAACTCAGCGGGTGGGGCAGCATCTATGGAGCGAAGGAAATAGGCAACGTTTTGGGTCGAAACCCTTCTTCAGACTGATCTGAAGAAGGGTTTCGACCCGAAACGTTGCCTATTTCCTTCGCTCCACCTTTACTTCCATAAAGGATTGGGGAGAAATTAGTATGTTAATGACTATTCTCCTGAACTTCTACAGGTGTGTGGCAGAGAACATATTGACTGGTTGCACCACTTTCTGGTTTGGTAACTTGAATGGCCAGGAATGAAGGAGATTACAAAATGTGGTGAATACTGCCTGATCCATCACAGGTACTGACCTCCCCACCATTGAAAGGATCTATAGGAAGTGCTGCCTCAAAGAGGCAGCCAGCATCATCAAGGACCCATACCCCCCTGCCTACGCTCTCATTTCACTCCTGCCATCAGGAAGAAGGTATTGGAGTCTGAACATTGTGACGTCTGGGTTCAGAAACGGTTTCTTCCCAACAGACATCAGGCTATTAAAGACTACAAATTCTAACTAAACTACGAACTGTCATGATTGTACTAGGGTCTTTGGGGTTTATTTTGTTTTGCACTATATTGTGCTTTTTTATTTATTAAACTTATTTTATTTTGTTTATTATATTATCTATTGAGAGCTGTGTTTACAAACCTGTTGTGCTGCTGCAAGTAAGAATGTTATTGTTTTGTTTCGGTATATGCAACAATTAAACTCTCTTGACTCTTTTTTCCAATTTTTCAAAGATTTTTCTTTCTGTGTCCTGGCCAATGATCATTTTCAAATAATCTGTGTTATTTTCATGGAGAGAATGTTTAGGAATATCTCCTTTTGTTTTTCTTGGAGTGACTACTTGTATGTTGCAGGAATGTTTTAACAAATTGCCCCATTTCACAATGTGACTCTTATCTTTCCAGATTGTCATTCTTGGTCCGCTTTAATCCAAAATGTGCTTTGATGTACAATGGATATCCCTGAGTACTTAGATTTGGATGCCATAGATTTTAGTGATGATACGGTAAGAAATTTTTATTTTTCTTTGTATTTTTATCTTAAAAAGATACTAACTTTTTGAAGCAACTTACTGCAATAAGATTAGAAATGCAAACTTTGGCAGAGCAAGTTGTTTTTCATGTTTCATACATAATTGTATTCATATATCTTTACAATTATTTTGTATCCTCCAGTACTCCATTTTAATCTCAGCTCCTTAATAATGGATTAAATAAAATGAACAAACTCAAGTCATAAAAATTTAGAATCAAATGCAACAATCTTTGGCATGCCTTTTTAAATATAATTGTTTTATTTAACCTAGAATGCATTGTCATAGATTTATTCCATTCGACTAAAATGCCTTCATGAGTTAGTACCCATTGCCTCCATATGGCCCATAACCTTGTAAACCTTTCTTATTTATGTATCCAAATAAATACCTTTTTAAAGTTGTAATTGTACCACATATATATCTTCCTCTGACAGTTTGTTCTGAGCACCATGTTATAGGTAAGATGTCAAGCTGGAAAGGGTACCAAGAATATTTTCAAGGGTGTTGTCAGGACTAGATGTTCTGAGCTGTAGGGAGAGGTTGAGTAGACTGGAACTCTATTCCTTGGCGCACAGGAGGATGAGGGAGGATCTTATAGAGGCGCATATAATCGCGAGAGGAATAGATCAGGTAGATGCACATAGTCTCTTGCCCAGAGTAGACGAATCGAGGGCAAGCGGACATAGGTTTAAGGTGAAGGGCAAAAGATTTAATTGGAATCTAAGGGGTACCTTTTACACAAAAAAGGGTGATGGGGGTATGGAACAAGCCACCAGAGGAAGTAGTTGAGGCAGGGACTATCCCAACATTTAAGAAACTGTTAGACTGGTGCATAGATAGGACAGGTTTGGGGGAATACGGGCCAAATGTGGGCAGGTGGAATTAGCGTAAGTGGAACGTATTGGCCAATGTGGGCAAGCTGGGCTGAAAGGCCTGTTTCCATGCTGAATTACTCTATGACTATAAGCTACCATGCTTTGACTTGCTAAAGTCCATGTAGAGTATGTCCACTTCCCTGCCCCTGTCAATCTTCTCAGTCACCTGTTCAAAAAACAATCAAAATTGTGAGACATGATTTCCCACGCACGATGCCACGCTGAATATCCCTTGTGCCATATCCTCCTTAAATGTACAAACTGCTCGACAATTTAAGTATGTTATTCCTCAAAATATTGATGTGTTATCGACAATGATCTTATAAATGTGAATTTTCCATTTATAAAAGGCAGTCATTGGTTTTTCATACTACTTGGTAGTATTATTCTTTCATACAAATTGAAGGAGCAATTGCAATGTAATTATTTGACAGTTGTTTTACACTTTTCTAATTTATTAAAATGTTCATAAGGCACATGTTGCTGCTACTGTTCTTAATTGTGAAATATTTCTTATCTCCTATGTGTTTTGCGTGGAATGAAAAGTTTAGATGCATTTTATGATTATAAATAACCTGTTGTAAAACCATTTTTTTCTGTGGAGAGCTGACCTCTAGTGGTGAAATAATTGTTACTCCTTTTCCTCAAATGGCTGCACCCAGTTCTGTGGCTCTTCTTGCATTACTGTGCTCACAACATTGTGCTATCTATTTTCTTGGAGTATATGTCCAGATAATGTTATTTTTCAGCCCTCTTGTAGCTAAATAATTTTAGTAAAATATTTTGAATTTTTTTGTCTTAAGGCTGTTTTCAATTGAACATATTGGCTTTACGTCTAAAATGTGTTTTAAAAAAAAAAAACTTCATGCCCAAACAAAACTGAGGGACGTTTTATATCCTGTATTTAAGACTTGACCCTGTTTTGTTTGATTTATGTATGCGTTAAACTAATAAATTCAAATTTCATTCGCTTTTATGTAGTTTTTAATGTTAAACTAGACCCAAGTGGCCCGTTCCCCCAATGCAATATCCCACCATTCGCCCATAGCCAACTGCGCAGGCGCGGCTGAGGGGTTCCTGTTGTGATGCCCGCGATCCCTGTTGTGACGCGAGTCACAGCATGGATTTACGAAGGGGAAATCATGCTTGACAAATCTTCTGGATTTTTTTTGAGGATGTAACTAGAGGGCTCTCGCTTACCTTTTTTTCCCTGTTGCCAGCCGGGCAACCTTGACGGCTTTTTAGGTTGCCAAATGACAGTTTAGATGGTCATTTAAGACAGTTTGCATGATGCGTGCGATAATGTGCTCAAACGAAGTGCGTAGTTACCAGTCAGAATTATGCTCAATGAAGCATTCACATATTATCTTCAAGAAGGAACTGCAGATGCTGGAAAATCGAAGGTAGACAAAAGTGCTGGAGAAACTCAGCGGGTGCAGCAGCATCTATGGAGCGAAGGAAATATGCAACATTTCAGGCCGAAACCCATCAGTCTGAAGAAGGGTTTCGGCCAGAATCGTTGTCTATTTCCTTCGCTCCATAAATGCTGCCGCATCCACTGAGTTTCTCCAGCACTTTTATCTACATTCACAGCTTATTTCTGCTTCAAATAACTCACAAACTAAACATATTCACCAATCCAGACATGATATATACCACAATGACATGCAGCAAAATTATAATACAATATCTCAATTCTTTTTACACATTGCAATTAATGCAATTTCTATTAGTTCTTTCCACTTCCAAACAAAAATGTGGTTGGATTATTCAGCAAATGATCAACCTGTGTCAATAAATCCTGGACTATGCACACTACAGATTCATGCATGCATGTTTTCTGTGAAGTATCGAAACGTACCATGACATGGCCATAGCGTGGGTCGTTATTGCTATTGGCACAGAAACACGCTGGCTTCCCACATAATTTATCCATAACAAAATATACAGGTTGCAAGGAAATTTCTAAAGGCATTTTATGATAATAGCTGTTAAAACCGACTATACCCATCTGGCAGGTTAAACATTACACTAACTGACAAGAGATGGCCAAAGGAAATAACTGCAGCAAATGTTCTTTTGGTAATATGTTTAAAGGTGTCAAAACAAATAATAACATTGGGAATTAAAACACATTTGATAACATTCCGTTATCAAACATAATCAATGTTCGCTCTGAAGACCATGAAGCGCAATAGGGTCAGGGGTGTGTGAATCAGTGCGGGGTGGATAGATGACGGGGGTGGGGTTGAGAAGGCAATCTGTGCGGAATGGATGGATTGAGGCAGGTGAATTAGTACGTGTTGGTTGGAGTATGTAAAATTGTGAGGGGAGAGCACGGGGGATGTCAGTGGTGTTGAATGGGGGATCGGTACGGGGTGGATGGGGGGGGGAGATCAGTACAGGATGAATGGGGGGGGGGATCAGTACAGGATGAATGGGGGTAGACAAAAATGCTGGAGATATTCATCGGGTGAGGCAGCATCAATGGAGCAAAGGAAATAGGCAACGTTTTGGGCGAGACCCTTCTTCAGACTGTTCCCCCCATTCTTCTTAAATGGGAGGATCAGCACAGGATGAATTCGAGGGGGATCAGTACAGGGTGAATGGGGAGGGGGTCAGGACAGTGTGGATCGGAGGGTCTTTGCAGGATGAATGGAGGATCACTACAGGATGAATGAGGAAATCAGTATAGGATGAATGAGGAAATCAGTATAGGATGAATGGGGGATTAGCACGGGATGCATGAGGGGATCAGTACAGGATGAATGGGAGATCAGTAAAAGATAAATGGGTAGATCACTACAGGGTGGATGGGGAGTTTGGTGCAGGGTAAATGGAAGGTGGGTCAGTACGGGATGAATGGGTGGATCAGTGCAGTATGAATGGGGGGGGGGGGGGAATGCAGAATGGATGGGAAGGGGGGTCAGTACAGGATGAATTGGGGGACCAGTGTAGGATGGATGGGGGGGGTGGTAGGAGAATCAATGCGAGGTGGGTAGGGTGATGAATAGATTGGGGGGGGGGGGTAGATGGGGAGGGGAGGTCAGGGGACGTCAGTGAGGACTGAATAGAGGAGGCAGCTGCAGATATCAGGATATTGAAACAGGTATTCATAGTGCAAAGGTTTATTCTCTGTGTGGGCAGTGCTGGCAAGGCCAAGATCTTTTTCCAGTCCCTGAGAAATGAGGGGTGAGCAAATTTGTTTAACTGCTGTCTTCTTTCTGGTGTAGGAACCTCTACAGTGTTGTTAGGTGGGGAGTTCCTGGAGAAAATGCAGGAATGGCTTTGACCTAGGTGGTAACAGGTCTTTGGCCACCTTGGCATGAGAAATCACAGGTTTGGGAAATGCCATTAGAATAACCTAGACAAGTAATGACAGAACATTTTCATAGCTGGTACACAATAGCTGATTGAAGAAATAAATAAATAAATGGTGGGAAGAGGATGAGGTATTCATTTAGCAAATTGATTGCCTCCATCACATTCTAACATGTCTTGTGTATGGTGGAAAAACTGTGGGGAGTCATTTGCCATAGTCCATGTTTCCAATAAAAAGGAACTGCAGATGCTGGTTTACAACAAAGATAGACAAAAAATGCTAGACTAATTCAGCAGGTCAAGCAGCATTGCGGGAGAAGATGGACAAGCGATGTTACGCGTCGGTAACCCTCTTCAGACTGATTGTAGTAAGGGGGAAGCATTGAAGCAAGAAAAGACCAGGATAAATCAGGGCTGACAACAGATTCCCTCATAGGTCGCTTGTAGACTAGGGAAGGTGTGATCCCAAGAGGGATATTATTGCGAACTATGGAATTAGTTTACCGATTTTTTTTTTTTTGTGGATGAAGGGCCATGGTTGGAGCTGGAATTGTTTGTAGAAGTTTCCTAACATTAGAGATTTCAATGTTCATACCGTTGCCTTGTAAGCTATCCAAGCAAAATATGAGGTGCTGTTCCTCCAAAGTGAGGCTGCCTATGTTTGTGCTATGCTGAAGTCTGGGGCAGAGTGGTTCGGACAAAAACTTAAATGGGCAACGGTGAGCAATTATTAGTGAATAACCGTTACTCCACAGCACTGATGACCCATTCAACACCTTGATGATTGAGCAGCAGTTAACTGAATTTGATGTGCCCTGTTTCCTATTACTAGGACAATCTTATTCTCTTTTCCATGTTTAAGAATTGGCAAAAAGTTAGTTGAAGTAATTAAATATGAAGACATAAAAAAGCTTTATGGATACATAGGGTTACACAAAAAGCTGGAGAAACTCAGCGGGTGCAGCAGCATCTAAGGAGCGAAGGAGATAGGCGACGTTTCGGGTCGAGACCCTTCTTCAGACTGGTCAGGGATCAGGGAAACGAGAGATATAAACAGTGATGTGGAGAGATAAGGAACAATGAGTGAAAGATATGCAAAAAAGTATTGGTGATAAAGGAAGCAGGCTATTGTAAGCTGTTTTGTGGTGTGAAAATGAGAAGCTAGTGCGACTGGGGGGGGGGGGGGGAGATGGAGAAGGAATGTCAGGGCCAGAGGGCTGAGGGAGAGGTGGGGGGGAGGCAGTCTGGGTTAACAGAATTGAGAAAATTCAATGTTTAAGCCCAGAGGATGCAGACTCCCCAAGCGGAATATGAGGTGCTGTTCCTCCAACTTGCGGTGTTGATCACTCTGGCCATGGCGGAGGCCCAGGACCGAGAGGTCGGATACGGAGTGGGAGGGGGAGTTGAAGTGCTGAGCCACCGGGAGGTCGGGCTGGTTATTGCGGACCGAGCGGAGGTGTTCGGCGAAACGATCGCCCAGCCTCCGCTTGGTCTCACCGATGTAGATCAGCTGGCATCTGGAGCAACGGATGCAGTAGATGAGGTTGGAGGAGGTGCAGGTGAACCTCTGTCGGACTTGGAATGACTGCTTGGGTCCCTGAAAGGAGTGGATGGGGGAGGTGAAGGGACAAGTGTAGCATCTCTTGCGGTTGCAAGGGAAAGTGCCCGGGGAAGGAGTGGAGCGGGAGGGAAGGGAAGAATTGACGAGGGAGTTGCGGAGGGAGCGGTCTTTGCGGAAGGCAGACGGGGGGAGATGGGAAGATGTGGCGAGTGGAGGGGTCATGTTGGAGGTGGCGAAACTGGCGGAGGACTATGTTGTATGCGCTGGCTGGTGGGGTGAAAGGTGAGGACCAGGGGGACTCGGCCCTTGTTGTGAGTGGGGGAATGGGGAGAGAGGGCAGTGTTGCGGGGTATGGAGGAGACCCTGGTGCGAGCCTCATCTATAGTGGGGGAGGGGAAACCCCGTTCTATGAAGAACGAGGACATTTGCAATGACCTGGTGTGGAACACGTCATCCTGGGAGCAGATGCGGCGTAGACGGAGGAATAGGGGATGGAGTCCTTACAGGAAGCAGGGTGGGAGGAATAGTCCAGGTAGCTGTGGGAGTCAGTTGGTTTGTAGTGGATGTCAGTCAGGAGTGTATCACCTGCAATAGAGATGGTGAGGTCAAGGAATGGTAGGGAAATGTCGGAAATGGTCCAAGTATATTTGAGTGCCGGATGGAAGTTGGTGGTGAAATGGATGAAGTCAGTCAATTCTGCGTAGGTGCAGGAGGTGACACCAAAGCAGTCGTCAATGTAACGGAGGTAAAGGTCGGGGGTGGGGCCCTGGTACGCCGAGAACAAAGATTGTTCGACGTGCCCGACAAAGAGGCAGGCGTAGCTAGGGCCCATGCGTGTGCCCATAGCTACGCCTTGTGTTTGGAGGAAATGGGAGGAGTCAAAAGAGAAGTTGTTGAGGGTAAGGACTAACTCCGCTAGGCGGAGGAGGGTGTCAGTGGATGGGTATGGGTTGCTCCTCTGGTCGAGGAAGTACCGGAGGGCTTTGAGACCATCCTGGTGGGGATGCAGGGTTTGGATGAAAATTCTTTGCCTCTTTTTAAAAAAAAAAGGATTAATATCCATGGGTGAGGGTGGATAATGTTGTGCCTCAATTTAAGAAAGGGTGTCTCAAAAATCCTGGGAAGTACAGACTGGTGAGCATAGCCTTACATTGGTGGTGGGCACGTTATTGGTGGTGATGCTGAGATATAGGATCTACATGCATTTGGAGGGCCAAGGATTAATCAGGATTAGTCAGCATGGCTTTTTTGCGTGGGAAATCATGTCTCATCGGTTTGACTAATTTTATTTTTGTTTGAAGAAGTGACCAAGAGTATTGATGGGGGCAGTGCAGTAGACATTGCTTAGTGAACATATTGATAAGATACTGCAGGGCAAGCGGGTTTGGAAGGTTAGATCAAATGGGATCCAGTGTGAGCTAACCAATTTAACACAAAATTGGCATGAAGGTAGGTGGTAGAGGGATGTTTTTCAGATTCAAAGCCATTAATGAATGGTATGCCGCACTAGCGCCGGGTCCACTGTTGATTGTTATTTACATGAACAATTTGAGAGTGCCTATAGATGACATGATTCGTTAGTTTGTAAATTACACTAAAGTAGTAAGAACTAAGTGGTTTAAACAAGAACTTACCAATTTGAAGTTTGATCTTTATTTTATGAGGAGTTACATTGGTGATTACGTGAAGAACCCCGCCAGTGCGCATGCTCGTCAATCTTCAAAGCAACAGTGAAGTCACAGACAACAGTAATTGAAGTGACATAGTAAGATTATAAACCTAGAACTACCAGATGACCTTTGTGATATGAGGGTTGGGAGCAGAGGGCATGTAATCACCAACTCCTCATAAAATAAAGATAAAATTTCAAACTGGTAAGTTCTCGTTTAATCTTACTATTTTACTTCGGAGTCACGTGAGTGATTCTATGAAGCTTTCAAAGCTCTGTGATTTCATGCTGTGAGAAACGAGTCTACACAACCACAGCTGCTTCATTGACAGTATGAGCGAAACATTCATAATGAATAAATAATCATAATAGTAACCACTCTCATCCGAGAGGGACTATACAACTGAACGAAAAATAAAGTTGGCAAAACCCCTAGTCTGACAATGGGTTATTATAAGTGTTTGGAAGGTTCACTTGTTCGACCGGCCTGCAGCTGCTAGGATGTGGTCCAGCGGAACGTAAATAACCCTTGCTACTGATGTTGTAGCAGACCTGGTGGAGTGATTTAATTCGTATCTACTCCCATATAAACCAAACCCCGTTTCACCACCTGGGAATGGTCTGAACTGGCACCTTATATAGCTTTTTTGGAACTAACAACATTGCTAGTTCAGAGCCTCTAGGCTCATGGTGACCTTGACATATTGTTGTAAATGTGTGACCGCACATAACTGAAGGTCCCTGAAAATGTCATGAAACTACTTTGGGACCTGACTCCCCTTCTGCTCTGCTTAACTAAAACATAAATATAATATTATGTGCAGATGTAACCATCCTGTCCAGTCACAATTATGTAGTGACTGGACCCGTTGCGCTGGGAAATGCGCCATGTGGATAACCACCTTATGAGACAGCCAAAGCTAGGATGTAGCAGAAGCCCCCGGGGAAGCAATGCCAGCACAACGTCAGTATCCATACTGCCCTGTACTTGTTCCGGGAGAACTTGTGTTAATGATCTTACTGATCATTAATGAAGTTAATGAATAACTTACAAAATTCTTAAGGGGTTGGATAGGCTAGATGCAGGAAGATTGTTCCCATTGTTGGGGAGGTCCAGAACAAGGGGTCACAGTCTAAGGATAAGGGGGAATTCCCTTAGGACTGAGATGAGGAAAACATTTTTCACACAGCGAGTGGTGAGTCTCTGTAATTCTCTGCCACAGAAGGTAGTTGAGGCCAGTTCATTGGCTATATTTAAGAGGGCGTTAGAAGGCAGGTACGGGATACCGAGTTGGATGATCAGCCATGATCATATTGAATGGTGGTGCAGGCTCGAAGGGCCGAATGGCCTACTCCTGCACCTATTTTTCTATGTTTCTATAACTAAATTGTCAAAAGACCTATTGGAAAATAAACTTCAAGTCGTCAGTATCTGTACCGTATTAAATGTAACATAGTATTCAACAAAGCTCTTCCCATCTCCTGGAGAAACTGTACTGCTTTTTTAGGATGCTATCCCTGCCCTCTGCAGTGATTCCATCCATGGGTCGGTGTGAAAACCTGAGCCGTAGGAGCAGTCTACTCAGAATCTGCGAAAGCATTAATTGATTTTATCATGCAGAGGCTGGTTTTCCGAACCACAGGCTGACCAGCAAAGCCTTATGTGTAGAATAATCGTATAAGGTAGTATTTGTATTCCTGACAAACGGGAATCAATGCTGCATAGTCCAGTCAGCCAGTACAAAAGCCTAAGCGGAATCTTGCTGACTTTATTTCAAGATCCGACTGATGGGCAAAATGGAGGAAGACATAACGAACATTCCTCCTTGTTGCAGCGATAATGTATCTCTCACCACTGTTATGCCACATAGTTTTGCAGCCGTGAATAGTCATGAAACATTACATCAATATTCGGTGTTCCATCGAACTATAATTTCATAAATACTTTGTGATCCAACACTCATTCTGTGTTGTCATTGATCTGTACTTGATGACACACCAGTGGTAAATGAGATAATGTAAAATAGTATAGGATGCTTTTACTTGATTGCACCCAAGTGACTAACATATGCCACCATCATTGTGTATCAGCCTGCAGTTGAGCATGCAGATTAGGCATATTTGGGTCATAACCCTTTACCCATTTATAGATAGTCGATAGCAATAACTGAAGAATTGGCAATTGATATAAATCTACTCCACCTCCGACTAGAGGTAACATTCGCAATTTTCCACCTTAGAGCACTTAGCATCAGTTTGTAATATACCTGAGTTTTTACTGACCAAACTAGTGGAGCAATGCTGAATAGTGTTTGTCCATCATTATGACTTTATTAGCTTCAGCTGGTAATAGCATAGGTCTCTTAATAATGACCTAGCCGGCGCTTGAGAGGTTGCTACTTCACGTGCTGAAGCACAGCTACTATATTGCCAATTACTCTTGATGAATAGACGGCTGCTTATAACAACAAGCTTGTTACAAGTTCCCATTAACTCCAATCTTTTGTCACAGGCTAATAAATAGTTGAAGGTAAATCCCAATGACCAACAAGTATATTGGTAGCTACTTAATTTTAACTCGGATGATGGATGAGGGATCCTACAAAGCCCGTCCCATCTTTGAATTTCTCAAATATAGTTTGAAGCTGAACAACTGATTTTTGCAAAATAGAGCATTAGAATATCATTCAGACTAGACATAACAAGTTTACATTCTGAGTAGCCAAAGCACTGATTTTTGTAATTTGGTAAATACCTGGATAAATAATTTAGCCCATCTTGCAATGTTTTACTGTTCTCATTGCCTCATCATTCGCAAATTATCATTACTGTTGTCATTCTTCTGATAATTTCAAATGTCTCCGGTGATCCCTGTAAATGGGAACTGAATAGAATGTATCTTTGAGATCCTTATGAAAATCAGTTGTTAGTAACAAAGTTTCCTATTCGGAAAGTTTATACTGCACATACGCGTTACACGATCTTCTCCATCTTAACAATGAACGGTCACGTCTGCCATCATTCCGTGCCTGGAACGACAACTGTGTCCCGATTTCCAAGCCTGTCTTGGAAGCCAACCCTGGCCATAAAAATGAGCCTACCTCATAATTCCAAAGCTGCCTCTGAAGGCAACTCTGGCCATAATTCTAAGCCTGCCGTGAAAACAACTCTGGCCATATTTCAATCCTGTCTCGAAGCGATCCTGGGCATAATACTGAGCCTGCCTTAAAAGACAATACTGGCCCTAATTCCAAACCTGCTTGGAATATTAGTATTGTGCAGTTTTACATGGTTAGGTGACAATGCCTTAACCATAAGTGTGTTGTACAAACAAGTGTAAATTAACAACTTGTAAGTGGTCCACTTACCCCATGCCTGGGTATAGAGTAGGACTGGTAGGGTGCGTGGAACATCTGCCCAGTTTTCACGCTGCCGTAGCTTTAGTGAACCGCTCACTGCCAATGGAGACGTGGAGTGTGTTGTCGCCGAACCAATGAAGCTTTGCTTGTCGTTAGTACCTTATTGGTCCGACAGCTTTTGCTTCCTCATCCAGGTTTTTCCTGTTGAATAGGTCTTACCTAAATAGAAGATTCGGCGGCTAGAGCTCTGTTCACTGCCGGCACTTGTAACGTGAGGGGAACTCTGACCCCTTCCAGGTATTCTGCCAATGGCTGGTAACCAACTCTTTTGGCAGCAACACCTTCGTCTGTGAGGATTGCCTTGAATGCATACACATGTGCTTCCGTATGTTCCACTGACATACTTTAGAATTTTGAAGTCAGTTACCTACTGACCATTCGCACTCCACTCAATAAAGGGGGAGATCGTAGGCAGCCCTGAACAGGCGCTGGCTCTGGCCCCTGAGGGTACCTGCGCTGAAATGGCCTCCCAACAGACCTATATCAGAATGGAACATACTCGGCGGCAGAATAATTCTGCCCCGCATGCTCTCCTCCTCCAAGAGGGAGACATTAAGCAGCCCTAACTAGGCGCTGCTGGCGCGGGCACTCCCATAGGCCGGCGCTGACACTACTCCTCCTATTGGAGTGTGTGTTGGTGGAACATCCTCTCCATTAGGAGCTCCATCCTGGACAACTGTCCAATTAAGCAGCCCTGAATAGGTGCTGCTGGCGTGGGATCTCCCGTGGGCCGGCGCTGACACTACCCCTTCTGTTGGAGTGTGTCTTGATGGAACATCCTTTCCATTAGGAGCTCCATCTAGTTTAGCCCAAACTGTTAATTATTACCGGGGGGAACCCTCCCGCCCCGACTCATCCCGAGCCCATAGGCCTGACCGCTTTATGGTTGATTATAACCCATGTCCTGAGGACCACAGCGGTGTGGGAGCCGCTGACCGTACTATCCGCGACTCTGGTGGTGATACCGCCTTCCTTCTGGATTTAACCCTCCACGGGAACCACGGCGGTCTGGAAGTCGCTGACCGTATTGTCAGCGACTCTGACAGTGATACCGCCTGCTGGATTTACCCCTGAACTGGCGAGTTCTGCACGGAATCACTCGCGTGACTCCGAAGTAAAATTGGTATATAGTGCATAGTGAAGACGGTTATTTAAGGATACAATGATATTTTAATCAAATGGACTGGGGAATGGCAGCTGTAGTGAATTTATATAAATGCAAGGTATTTCATTTTGATAAGTCAAGCTACGACAGGACTTGCACAATAAGTGGTAGGATCATGGGAAGAGTTGTAGAATGAAGAGACCAAGAGGTGCAAGTATATAGTTCCCTGAAAATGGTGATGCAGGTAAACAGGAGCAGTGAAGAAGGTATCTGGCATGCTTGCCTTCATCATTCAGTGTTTTGTATACAGGAGTGGTAATGTCATGGTACAGCAGCACAATACTTTTTTACGACTATATTTGGAGTATTGTGTGTAGTTCTGGTCACCCTGTTATATGACGGATGGCAGTAAACTGGAATGGGTATGGATGAAATTTATAAGAATGTTGGCAAGTCTGGAAGATTTGAGTTTCAAGAAAAAGCTGGATAGGATGGGTCTATTTTCCCTGGAGCCTATGACCTTATATTGGTATACAAAATCATGAAAAGCAAAGATAAAGTGAATAACCACAGCCTTTTACCCAGGATAGGAGAGTTTAAACTAGAGGGCCAAGTCAAAGCCATACAACAAGGAAACAGGCACTTCAGCCCAATTTGCCCACATTTGGGTTCCCCTGCCCACATTTACCCCATAGTCCTCTGAACCTTTCCTACCAATGTCTCTTAAGGTAAAAAATTTAAAGGGGACCTGAGGGGCAACTTTTTCACATTAGTGGTGTGTACTTGCAGCAAGCTGTAGAGGAGTAATAGAAACTGGTACAGTTATGACATTCAATAGACACTTGGGCAAGTACATGGATAGAAAAGATATGAATGGATATGGGCCATGCGCTAACAAATGGGATTAGTGTAGTTAGGTAGTTTGGTCAACATGGATGAGTTAGGCTGAAGGACCTAGCTCAATGACTCCTTGGAGAGACACAAGGCTAGGCAGCATCTCCGGATAGAAGGAATGGGTAACGTTTCTGGCCAAGACCCTTCTACAGACAATGATTCCTTAGTTAGTTTAGAAGCCACCAACTCAGCCTTTTGAAAATACATTGAAAGTAATGAAAAAACACATTAGTTGATCATGTTTTAAATCCTTTTTTGCCATTTCAGTATCCATGATGTGAAGCCTTTCAGCTTCAGTTGAGTATTATAAGCCTCATAACCAAGACTTCGACATATGTTTAAGTATTTATTTAAGCATAAAAATATGTTTTTATTTGAAACAGATTGCTGAATGAATGGTGAATAATGGTGAAAGATGATTAATATATATCTGGTCTGTTTATTATTGCAATCTAATGCAGTTGTCTAACTAGATTTCACTTAGTAGGGAATAAGTGTTTGAATTGTGCAACTATTGCACAAGAATGTCTTGTGTGGCCAAATGTGCATTAGTTAGCGGGGCACCAAGATTTATGAATGATTTTCCATGCCAAGGATGACAAATGACAACTCTGGATGAGACTAGCCACTGTACCATTATGCTTGACTGGGAAAAGAAACACATACAGTAGAAGATTGCTAGTCTGAATTTTTGTAATCCCAAAACATCAACAATTTGAATGTTTTCAGGATTCCTGCCAAAATGAATCATAGGTCTGATCAAGCATTTCCATACACTGCTATTTTGAATTTGAATTGTTTGAGCTTTTGCTTTATAGTGTGCAAGATATGACAGTGTAGTTCAGTGGTTTGAACAGAAAACATATTACACTTAGAGCTAAATGGAAATTTGAAACTTTGTTAAAATTAGGGGAACTTGACTTGAATAACCTGAGAGATTATTTTGCTTTTGTTAACACAGATATATTACATGGCTAGTGAAGAATTGTTAACAAAGAGTAATTCAAATCCGAGCATTATTAAGCACTGGATCAGACATGATGTTGAATCAGCTATCTTAATATGTGGAGTTATAGAGTCATATGCATGGAAACAGGCCCTTTGGCCCAACTTGTCCACGCTGACCAACAAACTCCATCAACACTAATTCCACCTGCTCAAACTTGGCCCATAATCCTCAAAATCTATCTTATCCATGGCCCTTGGGAAAAGGCCAACATCAATCCAAATGGTTTTTTTTAATGTTATGATAGTACCTGCCTCAATTACCTCCTTGTTGGCAGCTTGTTCTATATACTCACCACCGTTTGTGTTGGAACAAAAAAACATCTCCCTCAGGTTCCTAGTAGATCTTTCCCCCCTCACCTTAAAGGTATGTCCTCATGTTCTTGATTTCCCTACCTTGGGCAAAAGGCTCTGCTTTTACCCAATCTAATCATGATCTTGTACACCTCTATAAGATCATCCCTCATCCTCACCCGCTCCAAGGAATAAAGTACTAGCCCACTCAACCTCTCCTTATAACTCTGGCCCTCGGGTCGTGGCAACATCCTTGTAAATCTTCTTTGTACCCCTTCCAGTTTGACAACATCTTTCCTGTAACATGGAATGCAAAACTGAACATAATACTCGAAATATGACCTCACCAATGCCTTATACAACTGTAACATGACCTCCCAACTTCTATACTAAATGTGTAGGAAGGAACTGCAGATGCTGGTTTAAACCAAAGATAGTACAAACACCTGGAGTAACTCAGCGGGACAGGCAGCATCTCAGAAGAGAAGGAATGGGCGACTTTTCAGGTCGAGACCCTCCTTCAGACCTAAATGCTCTGACTGATGAAGGTCAATGTGCTGAAAGCTTTCTTGACCACCCTGTCATTGATATTGATGACAAACAGTAATGGGTCCAACCCTGAGGCACACCACTAGTCCAGCCCGAAAAGCAACCTTCCACCATCACCCTCTGCTTCCTTCCACAATGCCAATTTTCTATCCAGTCAGCTATTTCTCCTTGGATCCCATGTGGTCTAACTGTCATATGTTTTTGAGCCCTTTAAGCAGTGTACCTGTATGTGATTCAAATAAATCACACTCACAGACACCATATCTAAATATGAAGTTTCTAATCTGGAGGGTCAAGACGATGTTGGACAACCCCAAAAGTGGCAGACCTGAACATTACCCAGGCATTCAGACATGCTGTCAATTGCATCCTTTCATCATGCTCTATTCTGGACATCACATAAAATCATTGTGTGGAAAAAGACCCTTCAGCCCAACTTGCCCACACCTGCCAACATATCTCATTTACACTAGTCCCACCTGCCTGCACTTAGCCCATGTTCCTCTAAACCTGTCCTATCCATGTACCTGTCTAAATGTTTCTTAAATGTCATGATAGTACCTGCCTTAACTACCTCCTCTGGCCATTCGTTCCTTACACCCACCACCCTTTGTGTGGAAAAAGTTACCCTTCAGATTTGTATTAAATCTTTCCTCCCTCACCTTAAACCTATGTCCTCTGGTTCTTGATTTTCCTACTCTGGGCAAGAAACTCTGTGCGTCTACCCGATCTATTCCTCTCATGATTTTATACACCTCTATACGATCGCCCCTCATCCTACTGCACTCCAGGGAATAGAATCTTAGCCTGCTCAATCGCTCCCTCTAGCTCAACCCCTCCAATTAGCAATGTTACAAAATTTTGAGATTTAATAAATCAAGCCTGCAATTTATCCCATCAGATAAAGCATAAAGAGAAGTTTAATTTGACACCTAATTCACTTTCATATCTTCAGTATTAAAAAAGTTATGGCCATGTTCATACTTGGGAATTAGCATCTTGTTCCCTATTGCTTTTCCATTGACTTAACTCAAAAGCTGTGATCAAGGACAGTCAAAAGCCCATAACTTTCAGTTGTTATAGATTGAAGCATTCTGAAACATATGAAACAATCTTACTTGGATGACCTGAAATTAAAGCATATAATTAGTTAGTTACCTAATTGTAGCTACTTACAAAATTCAATTACTGGATCTAATCATCTATCAATTTCTTAAGAAAAGGTTAACATTTTTAAATAGCCTAAGTGTTCAAATAACATTCACACAAGATTTCACAATATAACATAGTTTTAAAATCTCATTGTCATGAATTTATAGGCCAAATGGAAGGAATTTAGTGTTTAATTCCCGTAAATTAATGGTCATTTAAATCATCTTGCGAGTGGGATTTTGTGGAACGCGATCGTTTGGAACGTTGCATTTGCGATGTATTTAAATCCCATGTCGGCAGGAAAAATACAGCCGGTTCGGGTGGGGCCCGTCACCTTCTTGCAATGTGAAATTTTGATTAAAGGCATCTTAAGAAGCACTTTTTAATTTAAAAATAAACGGCGTACCTTGCTTTGTCCCGTACGTGAGATCCGTCCCATTGTCTGCGTTCACAGCTTTAGAAGATGATTTTTAATTAACTCTAGCAATTAAATTATCCAGCGCAGTTTAAAAAAAACTTCTGAGAACGAATGTCGGAGTGATTTTTCTTCAGCAACTAAACAGCCTGACAAACATCGATTTGAATAGTCTGGAGAAAACGGCATTTTAAACCAGCCCCCCTCTCAAAGGTGCCAAAGTCGCGTACACGGGCAGTGACAGAACTGCAGCGCCGCTGAATGTAAGTTTTGGAACATACCTACTCTAGTCCTGGCAACACCCTCGTAAATCTTCTCTGTACCCTTTCCAACTTGACAACATCTTTCCTGTAACATGGTGCCCAGAACTGAACACATTACTCTAAATGCAGTCTTATATAACTGAAAAATGACCTCCCAACTTCTATACTGCTGGAAGGTCTGGAATAAATAAAAGAGGACCTACTCTGATCTTGAATGCCCTGAGCCATATCTCAGAGGGAGAAAAACAAACTCCTAGATGATTTCAATGCCAGGGTTGCAAAGGATACAAACCTCTGGAAAGACTTAGCTTTCCCTGATCCTTCCTTGCCAATCAAAAAGTCCAAGAAATCCTTCTAATTAAATGCTTGCGACACAACCTTATCAAAATTCAAGACCCTATTTCATTAAAGAAACAAGTACAAGACCCCACAGGAACAATTCTTATACATGCATTGAATGGGTGAATCTTCACATCACCAGAGCTGTGATAGGTGTTTGTAACGGCCAAACAGATTGTCTAATCCCCTCTGTTATATCCATTGCCAAAACCTCAATATGCCAATGTCAGCACAAATGTTGCTGTGAAGAAATCAATGGCAAAGCTGTCGAGAATCCTTTAAAACTGACACTACTTAGACTCAATCTTGATCACTGTTAGAACAAGCTGCCAGTGGAGGTAGTTGAGGCTGGAACCAAGCCCAGGCAAGTGGGACTAATGTAGCAAGGACATTTTTGGCTGGTGTGTTGCGAGTTGCCTGTTTCCACACTGTATCACTCCATGACAAAAAAAATGGTGGTTATGGTCAGTGAAGAAGGCTGTCAAGGGATATAGAGGAATATAGATTGGTTACAGATATGGACATGGAATTAGCAGGAGTTTACTCTAAGCAAGTATGAGATTTTGCAATATGGGAGGTCCACTGACAGAAGAAATGTACACTTAATGGTTAGATCCTTAACAGCATTGATGTACAGAGGGATCATTGGACCCAAGTTCTTAGTTCCCTGAAATTAGCAACACGAATAGTGGTAAAGAAAGTATATGGTGTGCTTGCCTACATTGGTCGGAGTCAGCCATTTAGAACGGAGACGAGGAAACACATTTTCTCACAGAGAGTGGTGAGTCTGTGGAATTCTCTGCCTCAGAGGGTGGTGGAGGCAGGTTCTCTGGATGCTTTCAAGAGAGAGCTAGATAGGGCTCTTAAAAATAGCGGAGTCAGGAGATATGGGGAGAAGGCAGGAACGGGGTACTGATTGAATGGCGGTGCTGGCTCGAATGGCCAAATGGCCTACTCCTGCACCTATTGTCTATTGCGTTTTGGAGTCAGGAAGTTACGTTGCAGCTTTATAGGAATTTGGTTCGGCCGCATTTGGAGTATTGTGTGTAGTTCTAGTCGCCTCATTAAAGGTGAGATGTGAAAGCTTTGGAGATGATGCAGAAGAGGTTTACCAGGTTACTGCCAGGGTTAGAGGGTATTAGCTACAAGGAGAAGTTGGACAAACTCAGATTATTTTCAGATTATGACCTTCTATAATGAGTTGGTCAGGCCACATTTGGAATATTGTGAGCAGTTTTGGGCACCATATCTGAGGAAGGATGTGTTGGCTCTGGAGAGGGTCCAGAGGAGGTTTACAAGAATGATCCCAGGAATGAGTAGGTTAACATATGATGAGTTGTTGACGGCACTGGGCCTGTACTCGCTGGAGTTTAGAAGAATGAAGGAGGACCTCATTGAAACATACATAATAGTGAAAGGCTTGGATAGAGTGGATGTGGATAGGATGTTTTCACTAGTGGGAGAGTCAAGGACTAGAGGTCATAGCCCCAGAATTAAAGTGAGTTATTTTATGAAGGAGATGAGGAGGAATTTATTTAGTCAGAGGGTCGTGAATCTGCGGAATTCTTTGCCACAGAAGGCTGTGGTGACCAAGTCAGTGGATATATTTAAGGCAGAGACAGATAGATTCTTGATTAGTACAGGTGTCCGCGGCTATGGGGAGAAGGCAGGAGAATGGGATTAGGAGGGAGAGATAGATAAGCGATGATTGAATACCTTAATGGGCCAAATGGCCTAATTCTGCTCCTGTCACATGATCTTATGATCTATTTTCATAGTTATAGTGCAACAGAGATGTGCAGGACAAATGTTTTAGATGGAGAGCTGTGGGTGGCTGGAACGTGCTAATGAGGCACTAGTGGAAACAAATACATTAGGCTTTTAAGAGGATACTAGACCAGGTGCTGACCCTTTGCGCCCTGTCCCCAAGGCAATATTCCACCACTGACCCATAGCCCCCAACTGCGCAAGCGCGGCTGAGGGGTTCCGGTTGTGACGCCAGAGATCCCCGTTGTGATGCGAGTCACGGCAACCCTCCCATCAACCGCGCCTCGCCATCGCTCTTCCTACGGGGGGGGGGGGGGGGGATATGGGTGTGTGGGCCAGGGAGTGTTGTGGGGGGAGGGGGAGGTGTTGGCTGGGGGGTTGTGGGGGGAAGGGAGTGTGTGGGCTGGGGGGTTGTGGGGGGAAGGGAGTGTGTGGGCGGGGGTTGAGTGGGTGGGGGGTGTGGGGGAGGGCGGGTTAAGGGGGGAGAAAGCTCAGAGAAAGTATGGGGAAGAGCCATGGGGGGGAAAGGGGAGTATCAGGGGGGAGCGGGGCAGGAGCCAGGGAGGGGGACCAGAGGGAAAGGGTCTAGAGTTGGCGGTGCGATGGGGACTCACAGCGGGTGCTGGTCGTTCTCTTCCGCTTGGATCAGAGTCTCTGCTTTCTGTTTGGCGACATCATTGACTCCACTGGGCCGGGCTGGGCCACTTCAGGTCTCTCTGAAATTGTGTCCGGTTGGAGAACTCCACCGGCCATCCAGAGCGTCCCTCAGCTCCAGATCAGAACAAAACTTTGTGCACGCGAAGCACAGGAGAACCGTGAGTGTGCTGGCGAAAAGATCATAGCGCTATACCGTACCGTTTTTGCGCAAATAAAAAATAAATCGCAAACCGGGAGATAACAAGATCAGAGTTTTAGTAATGTATAGATAGATATACATAGATAGAGATTGGTAGATTGATAGATTCATTGATCGATTATATGCAGGGAACGCAGATATATGCAGCATATGTGAGCAGAGGATATTTGGTCAACATCAGAAAATGCACTGTGAAAAGTATACGTAGTGAAAATTCGGATGATTACACTTTGTCCTTTGTAGCTAGGTACAGTGAAATTCTTTATTTTGCATACAATCTGTAAATTCATACTATAGATAAGCACAATCATAGAAAAGTACAAAAGTGCAACGATTGTAGTGTAATAGTAGACTTCACAGATACAATACACAAGTGTGGTGTGAAGCTGAAATGTGACAAGGGACATTATTTACTACTTTGAAAGCTGTTTTCATTTCTGAGCCAGCTTTCAAAGTGTGAGTTCTGGTGTTGGTAGACACAAATTTGCAAGTATGAGGTAACAAGTAATGGGCCAGATCCTATTGACAACTATCCAGTGATTCTGGACAGAAACTCCAGCAGGCCACATTATTTGCAACACTATATTCCGGACCTGTGCACTGATTGCAAAAGTGTGGAAAGAGCTGAAGCTCGGATCCTGTACAGTCCCCTGGGCAAAATGCTGATGGTTCTTCGTACTGAACTATGGTGGTGGATCTGGTCCTTCAGCCTTATGCTAATCATGTCTTCAACCTTATGCTAGTGCATTGAGTATGTCCCCATTTATCGGAATGGAGCTGCTTATTTTCATTGTTGTTTACTTTTTATATTAATTTAATATGTCTGATTGATAAACCAATGTGCTTAATTTCATAAACTGGGTTTTATTCTGCTTGCAGTTTACATAGTTGAAAAGATGAATACCTGCATATAATTCTGATAAATCAGTCACAGCTGCTGTTCCAATAGCTAGTACTTGCAGAATGTCTAAAAAGTTTGAAATGCTTAGTTTGATTTTTTGTTTTTGTTTTGATGTGAAATATGTCTTTCTGCAGAAAGTTGATGTCTCCCATTTTAAATTGGACCCCAAAAAACAGAATTGTGCTCTGGGTCATCTCCACAAAGTTATTAAAACGCTTTATTCTTCCAGCACAACGTAGAAACATGTTGCACATATACTCCAGTGTATAATATTGCTCTAAAATTTCTTTCTCTCCAGTTTGGCAGCTCCACAGCAAAAGCCCTTCCTGAGCTGTACAAAAGATCTGAAATGCAGAATGAAGATCGAATAGGTATTTAAAAAAATTATTGTTTATGTTTTGTGCTTTGTCAGTTTTGCATAACGTTCGTGGTGATGATAGGATTTGAAAATTGATTTAATTTTTCAATGTTGTCAATATTCCTATTACTGCATTAAAAGTAAAGAATTAATTACATTTATAACTCAGAACGGGACAATGACCTATCCTATTGAGTGGTTGTGAAGATTTAAAAAAATAACTTGATGAGGCCTTGAAGTGGATAATATTGGCTTTTTGGTATAATCTAGGCAAGTGGATAATCATAGTCGGGAGCAGTTCAGGGTTGTGGCAGATTCAAAATATGGTTAGCTAAGGATGCCTGGTATGTGGTGATCATGTTTAAACAGAACATGATCTGTTTCCATGATCCGTTTCAGGCACCAGTATAAAATCTGTTTCAGGCACCAGTATAAAATTAGCCTAATGGACGCTTCAGATATGTGCTCTGGGTATCTCTGGCACCACCTTTATCAATGTATTCAGTTCACTTTTAGTGCATCTTTAACAATTTGAGATGGCTGTCTAATATAATGTACTCACATAATACTGAAGAAGACCTAGCAATTATCTCATTGGATGCAGAAAAAGCTTTCGATCAAGTAGAATGGCAATATTTATTCAAAGTATTGCAAAAATTTAACATGGGAGATAACTTTATCTCATGGGTAAAATTATTATATGATAAACCAATGGCTAGAATACTGACTAATAATATATTTTCCACGAAATTCCAATTGGCAAGGGGCAATAGGCAGGGGTGCACACTATCACCTCTGCTATTTGCACTAGTGATAGAGCCTTTAGCAGAAAGTATAAGAACTCATCCGAATATTCATGGATATAATACCAAACACTCAAATAATAAAATTTCATTATATGCAGATGACATATTATTATATATTACAAATTCACAAATTAGCATACCAAATATACTAAATTTAATAGAGGAATTTGGTTCTTTTTCAGGATATAGAATAAACTGGAACAAAAGCGAAATTATGACGATAAAACCTCAAGAGCCGTTACATCTGTTGAAATTCCCCTTTAGAATTGCAACAGAAAAATTTAAGTATTTGGGCATCCAAATTACTAGGAAATATAATTCATTACTCAACGCAAACTATATGCCTTTAATAACTAAATTAAATGGGTTGATTAAATTCTGGAAAACACTGCCGATGTCCTTAATATGCAGAATAAAGGTGATAAAAAATGATCTTCTTACCACAAATACTGTACCTATTTCAATCAATACCAATATACTTTAAAAATTATTTAACAAATTAGATTCTGATATTATAAACTTCATATGGGATTATAAATCACATAGAATTAAGAAAAAACACTTGTGTAAATCTAAAGAATCAGGGGGACTGACACTCCCTAACTTATTGTATTACTATTGGGCAGTGAATATTAAAAATATAATCTACTGGTTGGACAGTTCTGCCCAACAGGTAGATTGGATAAGAATGGAGAAAGAGGATTGTTCCCCTTATAATATAGGAGCGATCCTTCTTTCCCCGATGAAACTGAACAATATAATATATAAGAAGAATCCAATTATTCACAGTATAATATGAATTTGTAATCAAATAAAATTATCTTTAAAATTAAGAAAATTATCGCTTCTTTCACCAATAACTAATAATCCCTCATTCAAACCATCCATTATTGATAAAACGTTTGTCCATTGGGTAAGATTAGGAATTAAAACAATGGGAGATATGTATGATATGGGAAAACTTTTATCATTCCAACAATTACAACTAAAATATAATTTGAAAAATAATCAATATTTCAAATATCTTCAAATTCAAAATTATTTGAAGAAATATATACAAGGATATCAAACCCTAACCCCAGATTTATTGGCGGAAGGAATGAATAGAAAGGCAGAATCAAGCAATTTAATATCTTACTTATATAATATAATTTTAAATATAGAAACGCCAACGACAGAGACAATTAGAAGGGACTGGGGACAAGAGTTATTGATAAAAATTCCTAACGATAGATGGGAAAAAAATTTATTATATGTAAATAAATGTTCAATTAATGTAAGACATAACCTAATTCAATTTAAAATTTTACGTAGATTATATTATTCTAAAACTAGACTAAATAAAATATTCCCAAATGTTTCCCCCATCTGTGACAAATGTCTTACTCAATTTTTACAAAACTATTTAACACAAAATTGAACCCCAATACAGAACTGATTATCTTTGGATCAATGGAAGAGGGAAGTAAACTAACTATATTCCAAGAAGCTTTTCTTAATTACGGTCTAATAACAGCAAAAAAACTTATACTCAAATTTTGGAAAAACGCAATCATGCCAACATTCAAAATGTGGATTTCAAATATGTCTGAAATGCTACATCTTGAAGAAATGACATTTCTCCTACTAGGCAAAGTAGACCAATTCTCAAAGACTTGGTCTCCTTTTATCAACTTTTTGCAAGCATATGGTGCAACATAACATAACCTCAGAAATTCAATGGTTTAGAACCGGGTGACGGATGGGCAAAAATGCGAAATAGGTAGATCTCTCCTAATCTTTCTTTTCTTTACTTTCTCCTTCTATTTCAATCTTTTCAGCTTCTCTTCTATGTCCTTTATTTCTTTTGCTATCTGTTTCTACTCGCTTGTCTATCTATTCCGACACTCTGTATTTCTTTTTTCTTCCACTGTTCTTTTATTATTAAATCAAAAGTATGAAGTTGTACAAGAATGGAAATATGTATGTATGTATTAGGTACTCAAGTACCACACTATTGTGCTTCTAACAAAAATAAACAAAAATAAAAAATAAACAAAAATAAAAAATAAACAAAAATAAAAAATAAAAAAATAACTTGATGAGGACTTGAAGTGGATAATATTGGCTTTTTGGTATAATCTAGGCAAGTGGATAATCATAGTCGGGAGCAGTTCAGGGTTGTGGCAGAATCAAAATCTGGTTAGCTAAGGATGCCTGGTATGTGGTGATCATGTTTAAAGTTTTGGCTAATTCTTTGTTGCTGTAACTTTGGAGGGGGAAGGGATCATGGAAACAGAACATGATCTGTTTCCATGATCCGTTTCAGGCACCAGTATAAAATCTGTTTCAGGCACCAGTATAAAATTAGCCTAATGGATGCTTCAGATATGTGCTCTGGGTATCTCTGGCACCACCTTTATCAATGTATTCAGTTCACTTTTAGTGCATAACAAATTAATATATTTTTAATCTTCAAAGAAAACAATTTGGCAATGAATTTATCAAAACAACTTTCAGAAAGTTGCTTCAGGTGGCTTGTTTCTTTACCAGTATTCAATCCAGACTTCCCTCCACCCCTACACATCATTTTCACCATTACACTTTCCGTTGGACAACAATGTAAGACGCAATTCCATTCAGTTCACCATGTTTTCTCTCGCACTTTCTTTTCCTCCAAACTTCACACATTGTGCTCTCACTCTTCCTCGCTATCCCCTATCAAGTCAGTATTCCCCCTCTCTGCCATGCTTAATTCCAGCTTCTCCCGTTGTACTTCCCCTCAATTCATCATGTACAATGACTTGGTACCACCAACACAGACTGGCTAAGTCCTGAGGAACTGCCAGACTGGGTCTGCAGCAGGAACCAATATGACAGGTGAACCTACTTGACCTTATCTTCCCTGTCTGCGATTTGATAGATACACCTATAAACCGCATTGTTAGAAAAGGCCACGAAACAATGCAAATGGAGACAAAATTCTGTCTTCACACCATGGACATCTTCCATTTAGCTGTTTGAAAATACAATAGTCTTAAGTAGGACAGGCTAAGAACAGATATAGCAGATGAAAATTGGGCAGCCATGAGGCACTATGGAAAGCAACAGTAGAAATGTGTACAACCACAATCTGTAATCTCATAGCCTGACATCACCTTCACTGTACACTCACTGTTGAGCCAGGGGACAGTATTGCCTCAAAGATTTGTGCAGAATGGCGTGCAAGAAGTAGCATTGAGCATACCTTAAAATGTGGTGCCAACCAAGTGAGACTAATGCAAGATTTGCTTCCATGCTGAATCATACACAAGAAGACAATCTTGCCACTAACAAATTGTATGATAGCTCTAAAGTATTGCCACTTGGTGAATGACAATTAAACAGCTATGAAGACTGGCAGCTCCAAGGTTGTTCCCAATACTTAATAGTGGTGGGTGAGTGTGCTATTCTTACTTGATTTTATTGTAAAAACAATGTTCTTATTCTGAAGTAATTTTTGCATGCTGATAGCATGTTATTAGTTAAAAGAATAATCAAATATCAGAATGTTCACAGATGCACTTTAATTGTCTTTCATATTATTAAAGATTAAAAAAGCTAAAATATTATTTACCGTATATGGAGTTTGATCTCAAATAAGCCTGATTTTTTTTTTAAATAAATGAATTGGCTACTTGAGCCACATTGAAGTTTAACGATAGTAATCTGACCACTGCAAATACTTTATTTTGAACAATAAATGGAAATCATTTTGAATGGTATTATTTTTGGGTGAGCTTAAAATACTAGTAATCTATTTTCATGTTTCAAAAATAAACTTTATTCATGCCTATTAAGTCTAGATGCTCTCTTTAGCTATTCGAAAGTACTATAAATGTCAAGTTAATAATTTTGGCACTTTTTTAAATGGCATCCCTTGTGCATGATGCAGAAGCCAAGATTAAATTGTCTTCAGGTGGAAAGGGAGATCATCTTAATGGTTATATATTTGTTTAAAGACAGCATAATGTGGGAGCTAAGAAAAATATAATGTGCATCAAGTAAAATATACTGTTTTATACAATGAACTGACAATATTTGTATACCATATATATTTTGCTCTAATGTACTCATTAGCAATTAGAAGCCCTTTTTTCTGTTGAACTTGATTTTTTTTTAGCTATTCTCCAACAGAAGAAATGTTTTAAAGATTTTATTTGTGTATTTTTCTATGTAGTAGTGTGAAGTGGGATAGTTTTAAAGAGCAAATCTGGCATCCTTTGAAGATCTAGATTTGCCTTTGGATGGCATTGTTTTTATAAATCCAGGACAGGATCTTGTCTACATTTCATAATTCCTGTCGGTATAAAATAGCTAGAAAACATCTGGCATCCATTCTTCAATATCACTTGGAAGGAATTCTGCATGCAAATAAAACCAACATAAAAGCACATCTCTGTAAAAGCCAGCTCTTCTATACTGTAGATCTGAAAAGGAACAATGAATTCCTTGTGTGTGTTATTGTTCTGTTTCTAAGCTATAACATTTTATTTGGAAAAAAAAGTAAGATGGTTGAAGAAAATGTGTACTTAGATAATTTATCGTCTGTAACCTGAATCGATTTTTCTTGAAATGCTAATGCATAGTTGTACATTAATTACCAGATTTAGATTTGACTTTGAATTGAAAACTGCTGATACAAATATCAGGCTAAACGGAAAAAGTCATTTCAATTGTTCTTGTTTGTGCTGCAACAATGACATTGTTCCCTCATTCATCTCTTCATAATTTGTTGGCAAGTCCTCTTCATCACTAATTCATATTTGAATATCATTAATTTTATGATGAAGTTGTGGTTTAATTACGTCATTTTTGAAAAGCTGACTTGCATTAAGTTGTTAAAATATTTTGTTCTGAACATATGCCACACATGATAACCATCACTTACTCCACTATACCATTAATTTTGCAAACAGAATAAATTTTAGAACATAGAGCAGTATAGCACAAGAACAGGCCCATCAGCCCACAATGTTTGTGCCAAACATGATGGCAAATTAATAAAAAGAAACTGCAGATGCTGGTTTATACCAAAGATAGACACAAAATGCTGGAGTACCTCAGCGGGTCAGGCAGCAACTCTGGAGAAGTCTGAAGAAGGGTCCCAACCCAAATATCACCTCTCCATGTTCTCCAGAGATGCAGCTTGCCCACTGAGTTATTCCAACATTTTATGTCTATCTTTGATACCAAGTTAAACTGATCTCATCTGCTTGTACATGATCCATATTCCTCTATTCTCTGCACATCAATGTGCCTATCTAAGAGCCTCTTAAACACCACTGTTTTATCTGCCTTCACCACCCCCCCTGACAATGTGTTGAAGGCTCCCACTACTCTGTGTAAACAAAAACAACCTTGCTACGCACATCTTCATTGAACATTTTCCCTCTCACCTTATGGCTATGGTTGCACGGCGATGCAGTGGTAGAGTTCGTTCCTTACAGCGCCAGAGACCTGGGTTTGATCTGGCTACAGGTGCTTGTCTGTACGGAGTTTGTACATTCTCCCTGTGACCGCATGAGTTTTCTCCGGGGTGTTCGATTTCCTCCCACACTCCAAAGACCTACAGGTTAGTAAGTTAATTGGCTTGGTACAAGTGTAAATTGTCCCTAGTGTGTGTAGGACAGTGTTAATCTGCGGGGATCGTTGGTCGGTGGGCTGAAGGGCCTGTTTCCGCCCGGTATCTCAAAACTAAACTAGCCCTCCAGTGTTGGACATTTCCACCCTCGGAATAAGATTCTGACTGTCTACCCTATTTATGCCTCATAATTTTATAGACTTTCGTCTCCCCTGAGCCTTTGATGTTCCAGAGAAAATAATCCAAGTCTATCCAACCTCTCCCTGTAGCTGAAACCATCTAATGCAGGTAGCATTCAGGTAAACCTCCTCTGCATCCTCTCCAAACCATACACATTTTTAGTTGGAGAAATCAATCAAGGGGAATTAAAGTGTTAAGCAACAGGGAGATCAGATAAGTCCAGACGGACTGAAAGGTGTTCAGCGAAACGACTCTTATACATCTGCGAGACCAAACGTAGACTGGGCGATTGTTTTGTTGAACACCGTCGCTCAGCCCGCCTGGACCTACCTGATCTCCCAGTTACTAAACAATTTAATTCTCCTTCCCATTCCCATGCTGACCTTTCTGTCCTAAGCCTCCTCCATTCTCAGAGTGAGGGTAAACACAAATTGGAGGAACAGAATCTCATTTCGCTTGGGCAACTTACAACCCAGTGGTATGTATTGATTACTCTAACCAAGTAACCCCGGCATTCCCTCTCTCTCTCCATCCCTCCCCCACCCAAGATGCACCCCAACTTCTCGTTTTCACGCAACAAACAGCTAACAATGGCCTCTTTCCTTTACCATCATTACTTTTTTGCATATCTTTCATTCATATTCTATATCTCGCTACATCTTCATCTATATCTCTCGATTCCCTTTCCCATGACTTTCAGTCTGAAGAAGGGTCGCGATCCAAAACGTCACCCAATCCTTCTCTCCAGAGATGCTGCCTGTCCCGCTCAGTTGCTCCAGCTTTTTGTGTCTATCTTCGGTTTAAACCAACATCTGCAGTTCATTCCTACACACAGGGTAGACATGGAGATGTTTCAGCTTGTGGGAGATAACTGCAAGATAAGGGGCTGATTATTTAAAACTGAGATACATAGAAATGACAGTAGATGGTGGAAGCTAGATTATTAGAAGTATTTAAAGTAGAGGAGGATAAATATTTGATAGATTGAGGAATAGAGGGGTGTGAAGAAATGGTACAGTAGAGGAACTAATGAGAGCACAGTTCAACCATGATTACATTAAATGGTAGGGCAAGTTGCAAAGGCCCTCTGGTCCATTCCTGCTCCAATTTCCTCTTGTGTTCTTCTGATGCGTTATGAATACAAATCTAATTGACACATTCTTTCTTCATACCTCAGTCTTTCCATTTCAGGAATCAAACCTGTGAATATTCACTGCACTCCATCCATAGCAAGAACATTGGTCCTCAGATAAAGAGCCAATCATGCATACAATATTTAAGTTGTGTTTTCGCCCAGCTGCAGACAATTGCAGCAAGAGATCCTAATCCTGTAAGTGGAATTAAAACAAACTGCAGATACTAGAAATCTGAAATAAAGACAAAAATGGTGGAAATGCTCAGCAGGTCAGGGAGCGTGTATGGAAAGAAAATCTGAGTGCATTGCTGTCAAAGACCCTTCATCAAAAGTGGAAAAGGAAGACAAACAGTGGCAGCACTATAGTACAACATATGAGTTACTGCCTTACAGCATCAGAGACTATGGGTTCGATCCTGACTATGGGTGCTGTCTGTACGGAGTTCGTAATTTCTCCCTGTAACTACGTGGGTTTTCTCTGGTTGTTCCGATTTTCAAAGACGTGTAAGTTTGTAGGTTAATTAGCGTGTTAAAATTGCCTCTAGTGTGTAGGATATAGTGTACAGCTGATCATTGGTCGGCCCAGACTCAGTGGGCCGATGCGCCTCTTTTCACGCTGTACCTTTAAAAAAAAACTAAAAGCTAAAATAAACAAATTGCTTTTGTTGCACAGAAGGTGGGCGAATGGTGGCAGTTAGAAAGTGATGATAGAGACAAAGCAGTGTAAAAGATTTTGAAATACAGGTCAGGCTATGCTAAGAGAGAGAGTAAAACAGATAGTGGGTGAGTCTAGGACTAGAGGTCATAGCCTCAGAATTAAAGGACATTCTTTTAGGAAGGAGATGAGGAACCTATTTAGAGGGTGGTGAATCTGGAATTCTTTGCCACAGAAGGCTGGGAGGCAAAGTCAGAGATTCTTGATTAGTACGGATGTCAGAGGTTATGGGGAGAAGGCAGGAGAATGGAGTTAGGAAGGAGAAATAGAGCAGCCATGATTGAATGGCAAAGTAGACAATGGGCTGAATGGCCTAATTCTACTCCTATCACATGATCTTATGATCCAATATTACAAATATTGTCTTTGTCCTAACAAAATCATGCTGTCTTACCTGCTGAGTGTTTCTTAAATTTTGTGTTTTTAACCTTCCTTACCGTGAAGATCAATCTACCATTTGCCTTTCTAATCACCTGCACCACATCGATGCTTGCTTTCAGCAAATGATGCACATGTCTCATTGTAGCCCTCTCATTTCTTAATCTGACACAGTTCAGATAATGATCTGCCTTCCTCTTATTGCCACTCATGTGCATAATCCTTCGTATATCCACATTATACTTTATCTGCCATGCAATTTTCCACTGATAAACTTCCTTATCGCTCACATTCCAACCCAGCTTTTTGTCATGTGCACAGTTGAGCTATTACATTTAATTCCTTCATCTAATTCATTACTATGTACCTTGAATGGTTGGGATTCCAGCACAGATCTCTGCTGTACCCCGCCAGTCATTACCTGCCTGCCATCAAGAAAAAAGCGTAGAAACTAGGAACTGCAGATGGTGATTAATACACTAAAGAACACAAAGTCTGGAGTTACTCAGCAGGTCAGGCAACATCTCTGGAGAACATGGAAAGGTGACATTTCAGGTCAATATCGTTTTTCAGCCTGATTATTCTGTTTGTTTTGTGTCAGCCAAGCAAAGTGAGGGTGCAATTTCTTTGTGTGTGGAAATAGATTTATTGAAAGAACAGTTTATGAACTTTTATTTACTTATGATTTTGATCTAACATTCAGTTTCTAGTTCAAATTGGCCTTCTGGAAGTACAGCATCTGTTGGCAGTGGAATAAAATCCAAAGGGAATGCAGATGTATACAGTAAATTCAGACCCGTGAAACGAGTTTCACCTCTCAAGCATCAACCAGAAAAACCTGACAATGACAAGAACATTGAAGAGCATGAACTTAAGAGTGATTATAAAAAGCAAGAGGATACTGAAAATCCAAACCTGTTCAATACCTCGTGCCACAGCAATGGACAGTGCTTTAGGATCAAAGACACTCAGACCAACACTTTGCTTGATGAACTTGAGCACTATGATTTGGATATGGACGAAATTTTGGATGTGCCTTATATCAAATTAAGCCACTTTCCTTCCCAGAAATGTAGTCCTTTCAAAAAGGCTGCCCTGGAGAGTCACACAAGCATGGACATGAGAGATGATGGCAGCAGGGTCTGCACAGCAGTGAAAGCTGAGAACCCATCTACCAATTTAACGCAATTTTGTATTTTGTCGCCAGTAAATAACTTGGAATTGAGGAAATTAAAACCAAATGCCATAAACCAACAAGGGCAAGCAACAGGAAATTTAGAGAGTTCTGTGCATGAGAATGCTGTGTATGATGCTGAAGCCCAGGATAAAAGCTTAGTCAGCAGAACTTTGTTTGGTGATCCACATGGCTATAAAGTTGGCAGTGCGATACCAAACTCACAGCAAAGGTCTTTGTCTCTGCAATCGTCGGTGGGGAGCAAAGTAGAAGAAGGCAATGATAGTACAAATGGGATTACCGTGGGAGGATCTGGAGAGAAGAGTGAGGAAGCAAAAAATGTTAAAAGCATTTTAAATATAGTCAGAGAAGGACAGATTTCACTTTTGGTAAGTATATGATTTGACGTCACTGTCAACAAATGTTTTTTAAAAATGGCATATTTTAAATGGCACGTTTTAAAATTTTGTTGCGATCAAGACAATTTTATATTCAATTAAGTTATGAGATCTTTTAAGTTTTCAACACTATTCCAGTAGAAGGCCACTAAACCTGTTTTGCCTTTAATCTTTAAATGTTGAATAAAGCTAGTAATTGGATTATTCATATAGTGCTATTGTCCAACTCTTCAATTTTAGTTGTGGAAATAACATTTTTGCTGTCAATCTGAAATGTTTCCATTGTTTAAATAAGTTACGTGAGGCAGTTTTGGGATTATTGTAACCAGTACTGAAGCTATTTATCTGATCTGTTTCATATCCATTGCAATTGGCCTGGTTGCTATTATTGCATTATTGTCTTCCCTTTGTAGGATATCTGCGCAAACAAGATGCAAGCATGACATAAAAATGTGTTTATATATTAGGTAATTCATAAGTATGTTTTAGTTTAAGATTATTCAAAGGCAATCACTGTGTTGACGTTGTGGCATTAACCAGCATAATTTACGAAAATAGAATGACGCAAAAGCAAAGTATTTGATGGGAGACCTGTTAACATCAAAATACATTTGAATGAACTAATATATTCAAAACAGCTGAAAGGAAGGGCACAAGAAAAATAGTTTTTCTAAGAAGCAATATTGGTTGGTAGTCATTAAGTAATTTTATACTGCAGTTTAATACTTTTTGGATGTTATAAACATTTAAAAGCGCAGGGTTTGATATGAATAAAATAAATCATAATTCAAAAATACTATGAGCATAAATAAGTAATGTTGGAATCTCTATGAGGGTTGTTAGATGTCAGTATTGCCGTTGATGTATTATTCACAGGCGGAAGCAGCTCCAATAATTTTGCAAACTGCTAGATTCTTCTAACGTTAGTAAATGAACATTTCAAACATAATTACTTTGGAAATTATTGTCACTGTACTGAGGTTAAATCTGCCATTTTGACATGGGGCTTGCAACAAAATAGCTTTTAATTTAAATTCTACCTGGCAAGTAAAAAAAGCTCTTCAAATATTTGCTAAATGTTTCTAATTATGTTTAATCAAAATGCAAACATCTGAACTTGAAATCTGATAAACAATTAAGTGATATATATTCACATCATTATAATTGACTATCTTTTCTCTGATGCCCATATAACTATAAGCCACACTTAGCCGTTGACAATTTGGAGAAGATTCACGACGAACATGGAAATAATCTACTGCACATTGCAGCCTCACAAGGACATCTTGAAAGTTTGCAACATCTGACCACCTTAATGGCAGAGGAATGCTTGACAGAACGTAATAATGAGAAACTAACACCATCTTCATTAGCTGTAAAGGTAGGTTATGTGAAATAAAACGGTAAATGCAGTAAATTCTTAAGAAAATCAATGTTTCCGACCGACGGCCTTTCAAATCAATTTCAGACTTCCAACATCTGCAATTTTTGGCTTTTCACTCAATGGTAGAAAAACAAGCTGATGAATTCTGTGGGTAAATAATAGACCTAAAGTCTGATGAAGCTGGCGATGCTTGGAAGGCAAAAACACTGTTAGCATTCATTTTGAGAGGACTAGAGTATAAAAGCAAGGATGTAATGCTGAGGCTTATAAGACGCTGGTCAGGCCACACTTGGAATATTGTGAACAGTTTTGGGCCCCATATCTGAGGAAGGATGTGCTGACATTGTACTGGTCCAGATGTTTACAAGAATGATCCTGGGGTTTGATTGGTTTAATGTATGAGGAGTGTTTGATGGCTCTGGACCTGTGCTCAATGGAGTTTAGAAGGATGAGAGCAGATCTCATTGAAACCTACTGAATAATAAAAAGACATACTTTTAGAATGGAGATGAGGAGGAATTTCTTTAGTCCGAGGGTGGCGAATCTTTGGAATTAACTGCCACAGACGGATGTGGATAACATGTTATTGGGTATTTTTAAAGCAGAGATTGACAGGTTCTTGATTAGTAAGGGTATCGACGGTTATGGGGAGAAGGCAGGATAATGGGGTTGAGAAGAAAAGATAGATTGAATGGCAGAGTAGACTTGATGGGCTGAATGGCCTAATTCTGCTGTTTTGACTTACAAACCTATTGGCTGATATCTGCAAATATAACTAATATACCCATTGTGGATTCTAAACTTTTGGATTGATGGTCCTCCAACATTTTGGACGTTCTCTCGGCCCAGAATATGTCCAAATCCTGTTGTCAAGAGCGCGAAGGTCTTGCACAACCAATAATAATGTTTTTGGAGGAATTGCAGATGTAGACGAGTATCTATACTTAACTAAAACTCTCTTCTTGTCCTCTTCCGGTTTGCGTTTTTACATTTGCGCAAAAACGATACCCAATAGCGCGACGATTTTTCGCCACCTTACCGTTCTCTTGTGCTCCAAGCGCATCAAGTTTTGTTCCGATCATTACAAAAGTTATGAAGGTTTAAAAATCGTAAGATCAGCATTGGTCTTCTCTCCTGTCAGTTGCCAGGAAGGCAACGTCCCTTCTGGCACCCGCTATCAATCACCGGGGCCAGGAGAATACAAATCCCTGAGGCTGGGCTGAGTCCAGAAACCATGAGTCAGTCAGTGATTCCGGAAGCCGCAAGTCAATGAGTAGTGAGTCGAGAAGCCATGAGTAGTGAGACCAGAAGCCGTGAGTCAGTGAGTAGTAAGTCCAGAATTCGTGAGTCAGTGAGTAGCGAGTCCAAAGCCGTGAGTCAGTGAGTAGTGAGCCCAGAAGCCGTGTGTAGTGAGCCCAGAAGCCATGAGTTGGTGAGTAGTGAGCCCAGAAGCAGTGTCAGTGAGTAGTGAGCCCCGAAGCCGTGAGTAGTGAGCCCAGAAGCCGTGAGTCGGTGAGTAGTGAGCCCAGAAGCCGTGAGTTGGTGAGTAGTGAGTAGTGATCCCAGAAGCAGTGTCAGTGAGTCCAAAGCCGTGAGTAGTGAGTCCAAAGCCATGAGTAGTGAGTCCAAAGCCGTGTCAGTGAGTAGTGAGCCCAGAAGTCGTAAATCAGTGAGAGGTGAGCCCAGAAGCCGTGAGTAGTGAGCCCAGAAGCCGTGAGTAGTGAGCCTAGAAGCCGTGAGTAGTGAGCCCAAAAGCAGTGTCGCTGATTGCTGCAACTTCGTGATACTGGGGAAGTGAGGAGTTGGTAGAGTGGGGGGATTGAGGGGGCTGGGCTCTGGCGGGGCCCCACACACCCCAATCCCCCTCCCCTTGTACACACCCCCCACCCTCCAGCGGTAGGCCACAGCAGTACTCCCCCCGCACCGGCCCCTGCCTGAAGCCGTCCCCCTCCCCGGCTGCAGGACGAACCCAGGAAAAGTCCAATTGGCCCACAATGTGCATACTATCCCTCTGGAAACCCCCCCCCCCCAGCCCCTGCCTGAAGCCGTTCCTGTCCCAAGCTGCAGGATGCTTCCCACTGGCCCACTCCCTTGCCCCCCCCACCCACGACAGCCCCACCTGAAGCCATCCCCCTTCCCCGCTGCAGTACGCTCCCCCCCTCCCCCATCGGCCCACGACAGCCCCTGCCTGAAGCCGTCTTCCTCAAGTGCAGGACGCTCGCCCCCTGCCCCCCACCGGCCCCTCACAACCCCCGCCTGAAGCCGTCCCCCTCCCCCTGCTGCAAGACTTTCTTCCCCCCCCCCACCGGCCCTCGACAGCCCCCGCCTGAAGCCGTCCCTGCTGTCGGATGCTCCCCCCTCCCCCACCCGCTCCGGCAGCCCCCGCCTGCAGCCGCCTCCCCCTCGCCTGCAGGATGCTTCCGCACCCCAACTCCCCCACCGACCCCTGGCTGAAGCCGTCCCGGTCCCCAGCTGCAGGATGCTCCCCACCGGCCCCTTCCTGAAGCCGGTGGGGAGCGGCAGTGGCAGGCCATGGCAGCAGAACTCTACTTCTACGCAAGTCCACATTCTACTATGCTGATGTTCCCCGATTTTACGCATGGAACAATTAAGAGATGGCAAAGAAGGAAGGTTGGGAAGAGAGTAGAAGATCTTCCATGTCTTTTTGATGCCATTGTTCTGGGATGAGTGTATACCGTGTCTCAGATGTGATGACCTCTACTAATTAAGACTGCTTCTCCATCACGTAAAAGACCCAGCGTCCCTTGATTTATTGAAGACACATGATGGAGAAATTCATCCTTCCTTCAAAGACTTTTGCCGACAAAGAGGTTTGTTGCAGACTGACTATCATTGGCAACAAACAATGGAAGATGCTGAGAAGACAAGACTCCCCAGTGCAATGAGAGATTTGTTTGTTGTTTTGCTGACGAATACTGAGATCAACAATTCTCGACAATTATGGGATCACTTCAAGAATTCAATGTCTGAAGATTACCTTGAGAACGAACGGAGAGCAAGGAGTGATCCTAATATCATGATTGAAGAGAAGCAACATCAGTCAACATACAATCAGGCTCTGTTGTAAATTCAAGACAAGCTTGAGAATTACAACAAAACAATGAAATGCTTTCATTAAGAATGGAAGGATGCACCTTGATGATGAAAATCCAGAATTGCTGCCGGAATGGCAATAGATAGAACTGAGCAACAGCAATTTGTTGATGAGAATGAGCCGCTCCTGAATGCTGAGCAGAGAGCAGTGTATGACCAGGTTTCAACTGCTTCCTTCAGTGTTTTTCATTGATTCACCAGGAGGAACGGGAAAAACATTTATCACCAATTTGATCCTCTGAAGTTAGAGGTCAAGGTAATGTGGCTATTGCTGATGCATCCTCTGGTATAGCAGCTACATGAATGCGTGGTGGAAGAACTGCATATTCTCGAATCAAGATACCCAAGAGTGGTGAGTCTCTGGAATTCTCTGCCACAGAAGGTAGTTGAGGCCAGTTCATTGGCTATATTTAAGAGGGCGTTAGATGTGGCACTTGTGGCTAAAGGGATCAGGGGGTATGGAGAGAAGGCAGGTACGGGATACTGAGTTGGATGATCAGCCATGATCACATTGAATGGCGGTGCAGGCTCGAAGGGCCGAATGACCTACTCCTGCACCTATTTTCTATGTTTCTATGTTTCTATACCCATCCAAGTGACCGAGGATACATTCTGCAACATTGACAAGAACTCTAACACTGCGCATTTGATGAGGCAAGTGAAACTCATTGTTTGGGATGAATGCCCAATGATTAGGAGAGAGAGCTTTGAAGCAGTGGACAGAACTCTTCAAGATGTACACTGCAACGCTAAGCCTTTTGGCGGCATTCTTACCATTTGTTATGGCGATTTTCGACAACTCCTTCCGGTAGTGAAATGATGCTGATGTTGAAGATTCCTGCATCAAGAAATTGTGGACACTTTTGACCAAGTTTCAATTGCACACCAAAATGCGATTGAGAGAGGGAGAAGGCAACTATTCTCAATTTTTGTTGAAAGTTGGAGAATACAACATTTTAAAGAATGAAGATGATGAAATTAAAATGCCACAATACATGGTTCTATCAGCAAAAACACTGGAGGTTTGTATTCATTTCATCTATTGCACATTTGACAATCCTGCAGAATTATTCTCCGACAATTGTATCTTGGTTCCGCACAACGATATGATGAGAAGAATCAATTCTACATGTATCACACGCTTCCCTGGAATCATTAAAGAGTACTTTTCTTTCAATGCTGTCACTGAGGGAACTAATGCTACTCGCTTCCCAACAGAATTCCTCGATTCACTGGAGATCTCTGGATTACCACCACACAAATTGGAGTTGAAAAGAGGATCTCAAATGTTAATGAGAAACTTGGAACTCCCAAAGCTATGCAATGGAACGAGGATGATTGTGGAAGAGCTACACAATCATCTGATCGTTGCAAGAATCAACATGGGAGCCTTCATTGTTCTGATTCCTAGGATAACGCTCAATTTGACAGAAGGCGAAGACATTCCCCTTCAGCGGACCCAATTCACCATTCAGTCAAGTTTCTGCTATGACGATCCATAAAGCACAAGGCCAAACCATGGGGAAAGTGTTGATGTACCTCGAGAAACCAGTATTTCAACATGGACAACTATCGTGCTTGGTTGAAGCATGACTTCTGAGATAAATTCTCAGATTTTCTTAGTTAAAATTTGACCACTCAATAGTGTCTCTATATTAAAATTGTGTGTCTTTTATTTCATCAACAGCAAAGAGACATCAAGAGGCAGTGAGCAGCAGAACAAATCAAGAGACACAAGAAAGAACTGAACTGAATAAATCTCATCTTAGACATTTAAATTGTTATATTTTAAGAGTTATTCACATTTTAAGCTTTAATAAATCCCTTTTCCACTTGCCCTGCCCATCAGCTGCGCCTGCGCAGTAATGCCTGCGTGTTCTACATCACAATGGGATCCCAATGGGTAGGAATGGCTGCGCCGCCGGAGAGCCGCTAAGAGTGGATGGGGGGGGGGGGGGGTCGAGGGGTCGAGGGGAGTTGGGGGGGGGGGGGGGAGGGGGAGTGGCAAGGAGCATAGTTGGGGGGTGAGGGCGGATCGGGAGTGTCACAACGGGAACCCGTTAGCCGCGCCTGTGCAGTTGGGGTCTATGGTTGAGTGGTGGAATATTGCGTTGAAGGACCAGGCCTCTCCCGTGTGAGAATGGGACCAACGGGTCCCACTTAGTCTAGTTTCTCTCTAAAATGCCTTGTGGTAGAATCTATTCTAGATAGGCACAAGAGGTATCCGCTTACTCTCGTCCCCGCTCAGGAATTAAATATAACATCAATGAAAGAATGCTTTGAAACTCAGAAACACAGATTTTCCACAGGTGGATTCATGCTGGATTTTTGCTTCTTGAACCTTTTGAATGTTTTTGCCTCTTCTTGAGAAATAATTACTAATGTGGAATAACCTCTCCAACTTCCACCCACATTTTTTAAAATTGGTTATCAGCACAATTAGTAAATCTGCTGTTTAGTTTAAACGACCACGTTACAATCCTGACGGCAGGGAGTTTGCACATTCTTTCTGTGAATGTATGGATTTCATCCAAGTGTTTTGATTTCCTCACATAACTCAAAGACATACAGGTTAGTTGGTTAAATGGCTACTGTAATTTGCCACAAGTTTTTTGGTGAGCAGTAGAATCTGAGGGGATTTGATGGAATGTGAGAAGATATTGCAGGAAAAATAAGTGAAATAATAGGATTGCTCTGTGAGCAGACATCAACTCAATTGTAATATGTTGTATGAAAATATGATTTAAAATAAATAAATATTAAAAAAAAGAGTACATTTTATTTCACTCAAAGAATATCACTTGTATATAACATTTATGTAATGTTAAGAGTTCACATTCTTAGACGTACTAGACGCTCTTGGTGAAGCTCTGTTAGCATTTGGCCACCTTTAATGAAAAGAAATGCTACTTGGCATTTCCCAAACATGCTTGGAATCAGTTTGCTCTTGTGCTCTTGAACCCAAGTTCCTCATAGTTATTGGTGCTCTTTTATTAAGCTTGAGGGTATCTTGAATGGGACGTTTTACAGTAGTCAAAGTTCCAAGATTATTGTGTAATGGGTTGTAACAAAAGAGAGTGTCTGCAAATTTGGTCTCCTCCATTAGTATTTTGAAAAATAGCAGATGTTCTTGTCATAATTAATGTATGCACTAATATATTTAATCCTCTAAAGTGCCATAATAATCTAAAATAACTGTTTGAAAACTTGAATTGTATAGATATTTTGGAGCTGTCACATATCACAAATTCAAGTGAAATTGTATATTGACAAAACATTCAAAGATGTTTTGAAATCCAATCTTTGTTTGTGTGCCTTTAGGAAGGAAAACTTGAATGCCTTCGTTGGCTGATGAGTGAGACTGAAGCCATTGCTGAACTGAGTCCTTCAGATGGTTACCCTGCTCTTATACATTATGCAGCATGCTATGGTCAGGTAGGCCTGGGATGAATTTTTTAAAAATGCTTTGACATACGATCTAATGCCTTATGTGAGTCTTATGGGTGGATGTGTATCTTATATTTCAGATGAATATGAATAAAATCAGGAAGATAGAAATATGACATGATTTAGCTTTGATAGATAAGGGAGAATCTTATGTTTGTTAAGAACAGAAGGGTGATTAGGGAAAGAGAATAGGGCCCCTTAAGGCATATGTGACGTCACAGGAGATAATTGAGGTCTTAATTGAATATTTCTTATCTTAGGCTGTGGGCCGAGGAGCGTTTTTGTTTAGCTTCGTGACCCAACTCACAGAACTACCTGAATTTTTAACATGTTGTGTAAAAATATTATATAAATCATACTTGAAACTCATCAAGACCAAAACCTGCACATTTTTAAGAAATATGAGAAAAACCTCACATTTTCTGAGTAGTAATTGCCCAATCAACGTACGTTTGAGGCAAATCAAGGCAAATTGGCCAATCCCGCGCTTTGTTAAGTGGCTAGGCAGCGAGGAAGCTGGGATCATGGCTGCCTCCTCATTACATCAATAGCAATAGCAAGGTTTCCAAGGATAAAGGTAATGCTAACCTTGCTGATCATTTTGTTTTTCATTGGATTTATCTTTATAATGTTATAATGTCTACTAGTAAATTAAAATGATAAACGACAAACGTAGAGCTAGGGTTAGGATTAGGGTCAGTCTGTTTGTCAGTCTGTCTGTTTGTCTGTCTGTCCATCTGTCAGTCGGGCCGTCGGTGGTGAGCGTTCGGCCGAGCCTTCGCCGGGAGGTGAGCGTTGGGCCACCAGGAGGTGAGCGTTGGGCCGGGCCTCCGCCGGGAGGTGAGGGTTGGGCCGCCGGGAGGTGAGGGATAGGCCACCGGGAGGTGAGGGTTGGACCGCCAGGAGGTGAGCGTTGAGCCGGGCCTCCGGTGAGTGCTGTAAGGAGTCAGTCGGGCTATCAGCCGGCCAGCCGGTGTTGCAGCAAGGGTGCGGGCGGTCTGATGGAGCTGGCGCTATCTGGGTGCTGAAGGCGGCCCGGGCGACGTGCAAGGCAGTGCTACCCCTCTCCATCGCCACCACCAGAAGGGCATGCTAGCCGAGATGGATGTGCTGCGGGGCACAGTACAGAGCCTGCAGCCGGTCCCAAAGTGGCTCCAGCTTCAGCCTTGGCCAGCTCTGGGAGGGGGGCGAGTTAGGGTTAGGCATTTTCCTGCCTTAGCCTTCCCCAGCATGGGGAAGTAGCATATGCCAAGTAGCATATCTTCCTGCACACTGCATGTAGTGGGGTTCAGTAAACGAGGGAACCCAGAAGAACTGCCCTGAACTATTAATTAGGCTGGTTCAAGGGGACCTCTGCAGCAGTCTCATTCAAAAAAAACTTTACAATTATATTCTTTATTATTTTTATAGAATACAATTATACATAATTATATATGATTAGTCATAATCACAAGTCGTGTATATATATATATATATATATATATATATATATATATATATATATATATATATATATATATATATATATATATATATATATATATATATATAGGCTCCCCGTGGTGTAATATGGGCATTGGGCACTAGATGGCGCTTTACTTTTCCGATCTCTTTTTCTAATTAGTTTAATTAATTAATGTGCAACGTTTGGCACTGATGAGTTATGACTTCTCAATTATATTTCATTTAAATCTCTGCAAAGGTTCATGTAGTTCCGAGACATGGGTCACGAAAATGGATTTCTAGACACATTTTTGATGCTCGGCCCACAGCCTATCTGTATTTACTGTGGAGAAGTTCATGGAAGCTAGCATGAGGTGCTGATGGAGGCAACATGGACTTTAGCAAGGCCTTTGCAAAGGTACCAAATGGTAGACTGGTCTGGAAGTTTTGATCACATGGGATCCATGGTGAGCTAGCTAAGTGGATACCATATTGGCTTGGTGCGAAGAGTACGGGTGGTCGTGGAGAATTGTTTTTCAGATTGTAAGCCGGTGATCAGAGGTATGTCACAGGGATTGGTGCTGGGTCCATTGTTATTTATCATCTATATAAACAATTTGGATTGGAATGCAGTTGGCATGGTTCGTAAGTTTGTAGATGACATCAAAAGTTCAGTAATATCCGGCGATGGTGAGTGTCGTAGAATAGAGAGACCCAAACAGAGAGACCCGTACGTAGTTCTCTGAAAATGGCGACATGCATGCCTTCATGGGTCAGGACATTGAGCACAAGAATTGGGACGTCATATTACAACTGCACAGAACGGTGGTGAGCCCACACTTGGAGCAATGTGCGCAGTTCTGATCGCCTAGCTATAGGAGGTTGTCATTAAGCTGGTAAGAGTGCAGAAAAGATTCACAGTTGTCACCAAGACTGGAAGGCTTGAGTTATGAGGAGAAACTGGATAGCTTAAACTTTTTCCCTGGGAACATGGGAGATTGAGGCATGACCTTAAATGAGTATATAAAATCACGAGGGGAAATAAGGTCACAGATTTCCCAGGATAGGGGAGGAGTCTAAAACTAGAATGCATATACAGTGGCTTGCAAAAGTTTTCATACCCCTTGAACTTTTCCACATTTTGTCACGTTACAACCACAAACGTAAATGTATTTTATTGGGATTTTATGTGATAGACCAACACAAAGTGGCGCATAATTGTGAAGTGGAAGGAAAATGATACATGGTTTTCAAATTTTTTTACAAATAAAAAACTGAAAAGTGTGGCGTGCAAAAGTATTCAGCCCCCTTTACTCCGATACCCCTAAATAAAATCCAGTGCAACCAATTGCCTTCAGAAGTCACCTAATTAGTAAATAGAGTCCACTTGTGTGTAATCTAATCTCAGTATAAATACAGCTGTTCTGTGAAGGCCTCAGAGGTTTTTTAGAGAACATTAGTGAACAAACAGCATCATGAATCCCAAGGAACAGACCAGACAGGTCAGGGATAAAGTTGTGGAGAAGTTTAAAGCAGGGTTAGGTTATAAAAAAATATCCCGAGCTTTCAACATCTCACGGAGCACTGTCTGTTCAATCCATCATCCGAAAATGGAAAGAGTATAGCACAACCGCAAACCTACCAAGACATGGCCGTCCACCTAAACTGACAGGCCGGGCAAGGAGAGCATTGATCAGAGAAGCAGCCAAGAGGCCCATAGTAACTCTGGAGGGGATGCAGAGATCCACAGCTCAGGTGGGAGAATCTGTCCACAGGACAACTATTAGTCGTGCACTCCACAAATCGGGCCTTTATGGAAGAGTGGCAAGAAGAAAGCCATTGTTGAAACAAAGCCATAAGAAGTCCCGTTTTGCAGTTTGCCACAAGCCATGTGGGGGACACAGCAAACATGTGGAGGAATGTCTGATGAGACCAAAATTGAAGTTTTTGACCTAAATGCAAAACGCTATGTGTGGCGGAAAACTAACACTGCACATCACCCTGAACACACCATCCCCACTGTGAAACATGGTGGTAACAGCATCATGCTGTGGGGATGCTTTTCTTCAGCAGGGACAGGGAAGCTGGTCAGAGTTGATGGGAAGATGGATGGAGCCAAATACAGGGAATCTTGGAAGAAAACCTGTTAGAGTCTGCAAAAGATATGAGACTGGGGCGGAGGTTCACCTTCCAGCAGACAATGACCCTAAACATACAGCCAGAGCTGCAATGGAATGGTTTAGATCAAAGCATATTCATGTGTTAGAATTGCCCAGTCAAAGTCCAGACCTTAATCCAATTGAGAATCTCTGGCAAGACTTGAAAATTGCTGTTCACAGACGCTCGCCATCCAATCTGACTGAGTTTGAGCTATTTTGCAAAGAAGAATGGGCAAAAATGTCAGTCGCTAGATGTGCAAAGCTGGTAGAGACATACCCCAAAAGACTTGCAACTGTAATTGCAGCGAAAGGTGGTTCTACAAAGTATTGACTCAGGGGGGCTGAATACTTTTGCACGCCACACTTTTCAGTTTTTTATTGGTTGAGAAAACTATCCCGCATACATTCCAGGAAATCCTCTTCCTCAGCACCCCTGGCAATTTGATTCACCCAATCTACATGCAGATTGAAGTCACCCATTATAACCGTGTTACCCTTGTTGCACGCATTTCTAATTTCCTGTTTGATGCCATCCCCAACTCCAATACTACTGTTAGGTGGCCTGTACACAGCTCCCACTAGCGTTTTCTGCCCCTTAGAGTTTCGCAGCTCTACCCATATCGATTCCACATCCTCCACGCTAATGTCCTTCCTTTCTACTGCATTAATCTCCTCTCTCACCAGCAACGCTACCCCACCTCCTTTTCCTTTTCGTCCCTCCTGAATATTGAATATCCCTGGATGTTCAGCTCCCAGCCTTGGTCATCCTGGAGCCATGTCTCCGTGATCCCAACTATAGCATAGTCATTAATCGCTATCTGCACCTTCAACTCATCCACCTTATTTACGAATGCTCCTCGCATTGAGACACAAAGCCTTCAGGCTTGTTTTTACAACACTCTTACTCCTTATACAATTATGTTGACAAGTGGCCCCTTTCACATCGATCCCTATTACACTTGGCCATACTCTCCTATCCCTTTGTGAGCTTTCTTTCCCATTAATTCTGGGGTCATTAACCATCCCTTTACTCTCTTTCCCTTTAACTCCGTTCTCGATTATCCCATTTGACACCCCACCCCCCTTATTCAGTTTAAAACCATCCGTGTAGCAGTGGCAAACCTGCCGGCCAGAATGCTGGTCCCCTACCTGTTAAGATGCAATCCGTCCCTTTTGTACAGTTCCCCCTTACTCCAAAACAGATCCCAGTGATCTAAGAATCTAAATCCCTGCCCCCTGCACCAGTTCCTCAGCGACACATTCAGGTCCCATATCTCCCTGTTCCTGCTCTCGCCAGCACGAGGAACTGGAAGCAAACCGGAGATAACAATCCTGGAAGTCCTGCTTTTCAGCATTTTTCCGAGCTCTCTGAAGTCCCGCTGCAAAATATTCATCCCCTTCTTTCCAACATCATTTGTGCCAACATGCACGACCACTTCCGGCTGTTCACCTTCGCCCTTGAGGATTGTCTGCACTCTGTCCGTAACATCCTGGATCCTGGCACCAGGAAGGCAGCACACCATCCTGGAATCCCGTCTGTTGCCGCAAAAACCCCTGTCCGTACCTCTCACAATGGAGTCTCCAACTACAATGGCGTTGCCCGACTTTGACCTCTTTGGTTTTGGCTCATCAGCCCTTTTTGTTTTGCAAGCCAGTCCACCGCTCAGTGAGATACCGTCTTCTGTCCCGGCAGCTTCCACGTGGGTGAACCTGTTCACAAGAGGTACAACACCCGGGGACCTTTGCATTCCATGTTTTCCTCCCTTTCTCACCGTCACCCACCTTCTCATGCTGCAGAATGTCTTTCCTCTTCCTCCCGACGTCATTTGTGCCGACATGCACTCCAACTTCCGGCTGCTCCCCTTCACCCTCAAGGATGCCCTGCAATCGGTCCGTGACATCCTGAATCCTGACACCAGGGAGGCAACTTACCATCCTTGACTCTCATGATGGAGTCCCCGACTACCAGTCCTGTACCTCTCATGATGGAGTCCCCGACTACCACGACTCTGCCTGACATCTGTCTCTTCGGTTTTGCCTCATTGTCACCTTTTGACTCGCAGACCTGTCCCCGCTCATAATGGCAGTGTTTTTAAACCAACCGCTACTGAAAAGAAACACTGAAAAAACTCCCAAGAGCTTACCTCTCAGCCAATCTTCAGCCTTTCTCTCTGACTCACCAACTTCCAGCCAACACTAGCTCTTGCTGCTTCTGGCTGCTGGTTCTCACTTGCCTTCACGGTAAACACTTGAATCGGGCTTTTGGCGCGCTTTTTAAATCTTCTTTCCCTCGGACTCATCAACTTCCAGCCAATACTAGCTCTCGCTGCTTCTAGCTGCTCCTTCCCTCGTACTTTTACGGTAACAAGAGCCTGAAGTCGTTAAAAGTCTTCCAGCATTTACCACACTATTTCTAACCGTCCTACGAATGAAACAACTCTCAAAAATGCTAAACACATGTTGAATTGCAACCAAAGCAAGAAAAAATCAACCTGCAATGATTACCACAAATAGCCCCCGTGTACTGGATGTCCTTCCTACTGCTCAATTGGTCTGGTGAGCTTTAAAAATAATCTTCTGAGCTCTACAATAGTAGCATACTGAGCTCTACAATAGTAGCACATGATTGTAGAGCTCTACAATTGTAGCACTCTACAATCAGTAAACACGATAAACTGCTATCCATACTTCACAATTGCCATACTTCATAATTTCCATACTTTACATGCCATCAGTGGATATTTTCTCTTTACGTATTAACAGCCTTATTAATATGTGTAAGATTCAAGAGAGTTTGTCATGTGTCCCAGATAGGACAATGAAATTCTTGCTTTGCTTCAGCATAACAGAATATAGTAGGCATAAATAAATACAGAACAGATCAGTGTGATATACCAATGAATACATACACACATAAATAAACAGATAAAATGCAATGGGCTATTTAACGATCAGAGTTTTGTTTGAGTTGAGTTTAATACCCTGATGGCTGTGGGGAAGAGCTGTTCCTGTACCTGAATGTTACAGATTTCAGGCTCCTGTACTTTCTACCTGAAGGCAGCAGGGAGATGATTGAGTGGCCAGGATGGTATGGGTCTTTGATGACGTGGTGATATCTTTGATATCATGGTGCACATTGGCACCAACGATATAGGTAAAAAACAGGATGAGGTCCTACAAGGTGAATTTAGGGAGCTAGGAGATAAACTTCAGGTGAACTTAGGGAGCTAGGCCTCAAAAGTAATAATCTCTGGATTACTACCAGTGCCACGTGCTAGTCAGAGTAGAAATAGGAGGATATTTCAGATGAATACGTGGCTTGAAAAATGGTGCATTGGAACCAGTTCTGGGGGAGGTGGGACCAGTACAAACAGGACAGTCTGCACCTGGGCTGGAATGGAACCAATGTCCTTGGAGGAGTGTTTGCTAGTGCTGTCGGGGAGGATTTAAACTAATGTGGCAGGGGGATGGGAGCATGAGCAGAGAGACAGAGGGGTGTAAAATGAGGGTAGAAGCAATAGGTAGCAAGGTGAAAAGTAAAAGTGCAGGCAGACAAATCCAGGGCAAAAATCAAAAAGGGCCACTTTTCAACATAATTGTATAAGGGGTAAGAGTGTTGTAAAAACAAGCCTGAAGTCTTTGTGTCTCAATATAAGGAGCATTTGTAATAAGATAGATGAGTTGAATGTGCCGATAGTTTTAATGAATGTAATATAGTTGGGATCACAGAGACATGGCTCCAGGGTGACCAAGGCTGGGAGCTGAACATCCAGGGATATTCAATATTCAGGAGCGATAGACAGAAAGGAAAAGGAGGTGGGGTAGCGTTGCTGGTTAGAGAGGAGATTAACGCAATAGAAAGGAAGGAGATTAGCCTGGAGGATGTGGAATCGATATGGGTAGAGCTGCGAAACACTAAGGGGCAGAAAACACTAGTGGGAGTTGTGTACAGGCTACCTAACAGTAGTAGTGGAGTTGGGGATGGCATCACACAGGGAATTAGAAATGCGTGCAACAAAGGTAAAACAGTTATAATGGGCGACTTCAATCTACATATAGATTGGGTGAATCAAATTGGCAGGGGTGCTGAGGAAGAGGATTTCTTGGAATGTATGCGGGTAGTTTTCTAAACCAACATGTAGAGGAACCAATGAGAGAGCAGGCTATTCTAGACGGGGTACTGAGTAATGAGGAAGGGTTAGTTAGCAATCTTGTTGTGCGTGGCCCCTTGGGCAAGAGTGACCATAATATGGTTGAGTTCTTCATTAGGATGGAGAGTGACATAGTTAATTCAGAAACAAGGGTTCTGAACTTAAAGAAAGGTAACTTTGAGGGGATGAGACGTGAATTGGCCAAGATAGACTGGCAATTGATTCTTAAAGGGTTGACGGTGGATATGTAATGGGAGGCATTTAAAGACCGCATGGATGAACTACAACAATTGTTCATCCCAGTTTGGCAAAATAATAAATCAGGGAAGGTAGTGCATCCGTGGATAACAAGGGAAACCAGGGATAGTATCAAAAGATGAAGCATACAAAGTAGCCAGAAAAAGCAGCCTACCAGAGGACAGGGAGAAATCCAGAGTCCAGCAGAGGAGGACAAAGGGCTTAATTAGGAAAGGGAAAATACATTATGAAAGAAAACTGGCAGGCAACATAAAACCCAACTGCAAAAGCTTTTATAGATATGTGAAGAGAAAAAGATTAGTTAAAACAAATGTAGGTCCGTTGCAGTCAACCAACATGTGGAGGAACCAACGAGAGAGCAGGCTATTCTAGACTGGGTATTGAGTAATGAGGAAGGGTTAGTTAGCAGTCTTGTTGTGCGTGGCCCCTTGGGCAAGAGTGACCATAATATGGTTGAGTTCTTCATTAGGATGGAGAGTGACAAAATTAAGTCAGAAACAAGGGTTCTGAACTTGAACAAAGGTAACTTTGAAGGTATGAGATGTGAATTGGCCAAGATAGACTGGCAGGTGATTCTTAAAGGGTTGACAGTGGATGTGCGATGGAAGGTATTTAAAGACTGCATGGATGAAGTACAAAAGTTGTTCATACCAGTTTGGCAAAAGAATAAATCGGGGAAGGTGGTGCATCCATGGATAACAAGGGAAATCAGGGATAGTATAAAAACAAAAGATGAGGCATACAAATTTGCCAGAAAAAGCAGCCTACCGGAGGACTGGGAGAAATTCAGAATCCAGCAGAGAAGGACAAAGGGCTTAATTAGGAAAGGGAAAATAGATTATGAAAGGAAACTGGCAGGGAACATAAAAACTGACTGCAAAAGTTTTTATAGATATGTGAAGAGAAAGAGACTAGTTAAAACAAATGTTGGTCCCTTGCAGTCAGAAACAGGTGAATTGATCATGGGGAACAAGGACATGGCAGACCAATTGAATAACTACTTTGGTTCTGTCTTCACTAAGGAAGACATAAATAATCTGCCGGAAATAGCAGTGGAACGGGGGTCAAATAAGATGGAGGAACTGAGTGAAATCCAGGTTAGCCGGGAGGTGGTGTTGGGTAAATTGAACGGATTGAAGGCCGATAAATCCCCAGGGCCAGATAGTCTGCATCCCAGAGTACTCAAGGAGGTAGCCACAGAAATAGTGGATGCATTAGTGATAATTTTTCAAAATTCCTTAGATTCTGGAGTAGTTCCTGAGGATTGGAGGGTAGCTAATGTAACCCCACTTTTTAAAAAAGGAGGGAGAGAGAAAGCGGGGAATTACAGACCAGTTAGTCTAACATCGGTAGTGGGGAAACTGCTAGAGTCAGTTATTAAAGATGGGATAGCAGCGCATTTGGAAAGTAGTGAAATCATTGGACAAAGTCAGCATGGATTTACGAAAGGTAAATCATGTCTGACAAATCTGATAGAATTTTTCGAGGATGTAACTAGTAGATTGGATAAGGGAAAACCAGTGGATGTGTTATATCTAGACTTTCAGAAGGCTTTCGACAAGGTCCCGCATAAGAGATTAGCATACAAACTTAAAGCACACGGTATTGGGGGTTCAGTATTGATGTGGATAGAGAACTGGCTGGCAGACAGGAGGCAAAGGGTAGGAGTAAACGGGTCCTTTTCAGAATGGCAGGCAGTGACTAGTGGGGTGCCGCAAGGCTCAGTGCTGGGACCCCAGCTATTTACAATATATATTAATGATTTGGACGAGGGAATTCAATGCAACATCTCCAAATTTGCAGATGATACCAAGCTGGGGGGTATAGTTAGGTGTGAGGAGGATGCTTGGAGGCTGCAGGGTGATTTGGATAGGCTGAGTGAATGGGCAGATGCATGGCAGATGCAGTATAATGTGGATAAATGTGAGGTTATCCACTTTGGTGGCAAAAACATGAGGGTAGACTATTATCTGAATGGTGGCAGATTAGGAAAGGGGGAGATGCAATGAGACCTGGGTGTCATGGTACACCAGTCATTGAAAGTAGGCATGCAGGTGCAGCAGGCAGTGAAGAAAGCAAATGGTATGTTAGCATTCATAGCGAAAGGATTTGAGTATAGGAGCAGGGAGGTTCTACTGCAGTTGTACAGGGTTTTGGTGAGGCCACACCTGGAGTATTGCGTACAGTTTTGGTCTCCATATCTGAGGAAAGACATCCTTGCCATAGAGGGGGTACAGAGAAGATTCACCAGACTGATTCCTGGGATGTCAGGACTTTCATATGAGGAAAGATTGGATAGACTCGGCTTGTACTCGCTGGAATTTAGAAGATTGAGGGGGGATCTTATAGAGACTTACAAAATTCTTAAGGGGTTGGACAAGCTAGATGCTGGAAGATTGCTCCCGATGTTGGGGGAGTCCAGAACAAGGGGTCACAGTCTAAGGATAAGGGGGAATTCCTTTAGGACCGAAATGAGGAAAACATTCTTTACACAGAGAGTGGTGAGTCTCTGGAATTCTCTGCCACAGAAGGTAGTTGAGGCCAGTTCATTGGCTGTATTTAAGAGGGCGTTAGATGTGGCACTTGTGGCTAAAGGGATCAGGGGGTATGGAGAGAAGGCAGGTACGGGATACTGAGTTGGATGATCAGCCATGATCACATTGAATGGCGGTGCAGGCTCGAAGGGCCGAATGGCCTACTCCTGCACCTATTTTCTATGTTTCTATGACTTCAGAGAACTCGGAAGAAGGCTGAAAAGCAGGACCTCCAGGGTGGTTATCTCCGGTTTGCTTCCAGTTCCTCGTGTTGGGGAGGGCAGGAACAGGGAGATAGAGGATCTGAATATGTGGCTGAGGAGCTGGTGCGGGGGGCAGGGATTTGGATTCGTAGACAACTGGGATCTGTTTTGGGGAAAGGGTAAATTGTACAAAAAGGACGGGTTGCAGCTTAACAGGGAGGGGGAATCAGCATTCCGGCAGGCAGGTTTGCCACTGCTACACGGGTCTGTTTAAACTAAATAGTGGGGGGCAGGAGACGAACTGGAGATATAAGGATGGAGTTAAAGGGAAAGAACATATAGGAAAAGTTAAGAGAGACACCAGAATTAACGGGGCAGAAAGCTCAGGAAGGGATAGGAGAGTAAGGCCAAGTGAAATAGGAATTGATGTGAAGGGTGAGGGGAGTAATGGATTAAAAGTATTATATATGAATGCACGAGGTATAAGAAATATAGTCGATGAGCTTGAGAAATTGGCAAGTATGATTGTGGGAATTACAGAGATATCGCTGCAAGAGGACCAGAGCTGGGAACTGAATATTTAACAGTTTACATCCTATTGAAAAGGCAGACAGGTGGGCAGAGGGGGTGTGGTAGCTCCGTTGGTGAGGAATGAAATTCAGTCCATTGCGAGGGTTGACATAGAATAAGGAGATGTAAAGTCAGTATGGATAAAACTGAGAAATTGTAGGTTACAAAAGACTCCTGAATTAATGGGTGGGAAAGTTTGAGAAGGGATAAAATTGTAAGGTCAGGGCCAATTCATAAGGTTCCTAAGGTTCATTTATTGTCACAAGCACTAATTGGTATAGTGAAATTTCACTGGCCAGGTCAGTCATACAATTTTAAAAAGCAACAGACTCAAAAAACACATTTTAACATAAACATCCATCACAGTGACTCCTACACATTCCTCACTGTGATGGAAGGCGAAATAAAGTTCAAGTCCTTCCCTTCTTGTTCTTCCTTGGTCGGGGGCCTCGAGCCCCCCATGGACGGGACGGTCTTGAGTCCCATAGCCGACGGGCTCAGTTAGAAATTGGCAAGTATGATGTTGTGGGACTTACAGACACATGGCTGCAAGAGGGCCAGGGCTGGGAACTGAATATTCAAGGGTATACCTCCTATCGAAAAAACAGACAGGTGGGCAGAGGGGGTGGGGTAGCTCTGCTGGTGAGGAATGAAATTCAGTCCCTTCCAAGGGGTGACATTGAAACGGGAGATGTGGAGTCAGTGTGGCTAGAACTAAGGAATTGTAAGGGTAAAAAGACCCTAATGGGAATTATCTACAGGCCTCCAAACAGTAGCCTGGAAATAGGGTGCAATAGGTTGTTATGGGAGATTTCAACATGCTGGTAGACCTGGAAAATCAGGTTGGTACTGGACCCCAAGAAAGGGAGTTTGTGGAGTGCCTCCGTGATGGGTTCTTAGAACAGCTTGTATTGGAGCCCACCAGGAAGAAGGCAATTCTGGATTTAGTGTTGTGTAATGAACCGGATTTGATAAGGGAACTTGAGGTTAAGGAGCCATTAGGAGGTAGTGACCATAATATGGTAAGTTTTAATCTACAATTTGAGAGGCAGAAAATCGGAAATGTCAGTATTACAATTGAACAAAAGGGAGAATGGAGCCATGAGGGAGGAGCTGGCCAAAGTTGACTGGGAAGATACCGAAGCATGGATGACAGCGGAATAACAATGGCAGGTATTTCTGGGAATAATACAGAAGGTGCAGGATCAATTCATTCCAGAGGAAGAAAGATTCCAAGGGGAGTAATGGGAGACCATGGCTGACAAAGGAAGTCAAGGACAGTATAAAAATTAAAGAGATGTATGACATAGGAAAGATGAGCGGGAAGCAAGAGGATTGGATAACTTTTAAAGAGCAACAGAAGATAACTAAAAAGGCAATACGGGGAGAAAAGATGAGGTCCGAAGGTAAGCTAACCAAGAATATAAAGGAGGATAGTACAAGCTTCTTTAGGTATATGAAGAGAAAAAAAATAAGTTAAGACCAATGTTGGACCCTTGAAGACTTAAACAAGCAATTTTATTATGGGGAACAAGGAAATAGCAGACGAGTTGACCAGGTACATTGGATCCGTCTTCACCAAGGAAGACACAAACAATTTTCCTGATATACTTGTGGCCAGAGGATCTAGGGTGACGGGGGAACTGATGGAAATTCACATTAGGCAGGAAATGGTGTTGGGTAGACTGGTGGGACTGAAGGCCTGATGGTATGCATCCCAGGATACTTAAGGGAGTGGCTAGAAATTGTGGACGCATTGGTGATCATTTTCCAATGTTTTATAGATTCAGGATCGGTTCCTGTGGATTGGAGAATAGCTAATGTTATCCCACTTTTCTAACAAAGGCGGGAGAGAAAACAGGGAATTATAGACCAGTGAGCCTGACATCGGTGGTGGGGAAGATGCTGGTGTCAATTATAAAAAATGAAATTGCGGCACATTTGGAAAATTTGGAAGCAGTAACAGGATCGGTCCAAGTCAGCATGGATTTACAAAAGGGAAATCTTCTGGAATTCTGACTAATCTTCTGGAATTTTTTGAGGATAAAACTAGGTAAATGGACAAGGGAGAGCCAGTGGATGTAGTGTACCTAGACTAAGAAAGCATTTGATAAGGTTCCACATAGGAGATTAGTGGGCAAAATTAGAGCACATGGTATTGGGGGTAGGGTACTGACATGGGTAGAAAATTGGTTGGCAGATATGAAACAAAGAGTAGGGATTTACGGGTCCCTTTCAGAAAAGCAGGCAGTGAAGATTGGGGTACCACAAGGCTCGGTGCTGGGACCGCAGCTATTTACAATATACAATGATTTAGATGAAGGGATTCAAAGTAACATCAGCAAATTTGCAGATGACACAAAGCTGGATGGCAGTGTGAACTGTGAGGAGAATGCTATGATGCAGGGTGACTTGGACAGGTTGGGTGAGTGGGCGGATGCATGGCAAATGCAGTTTAATGTGGATAAATGTGAGGTTATCCACTTTGGTGGCAAAAACAGGAAGGCAGATTATTATCTGAAAGGTATCAAGTTGGGAAAAGGGGAAGTACAAAGAGATCTGGGGGTCCTTGTTCATCACTCACTGAAAGTAAGCATGCAGGTACAGCAGGCAGTGAAGAAAGCTAATGGCATGTTGGCCTTCTTAACAAGAGGAGTTGAGTATAGGAGCAAAGAGGTCCTTCTGCAGTTGTACAGGGCCCTAGTGAGACCAAACCTGGAGTATTGTGTGCAGTTTTGGTCTCCAAATTTGAGGAAGGACATTCTTGCTATTGTGGGAATGCGGCGTAGGTTCATGAGGTTAATTCCCGGAGTGGCAGGTCTGTCATATGATGATAGAATGGAGCGGCTGGGCTTGTAAACTGGAATTTATGATGAGAGGGGATCTTATTGAAACATATAAGATTATTAAGGGATTGGACACACTAGAGGCAGGAAACATGTTCCCGATATTGGGGGAGTCCAGAACCACGGACTATAGTTTAAAAATAAGGGGTAGGCCATTTATAACAGAGATGAGGAAAAACATTTTTACCTAGAGAGTTGTGAATTTGTGAAATTCTCTGCCTCAGAAGTCAGTGGAAGCCAATTCTCTGGATGCTTTCAAGAGAGAGTTGGATAGACCTCTTAAAGATAGCGGAGTCAGGGGATATGGTGAGAAGGCAAGAACGGGATACTGAATATGGATGATCAGCCATGATCACAGTGACTGGCGGTGCTGGCCAAATGGCCTACTCCTGCAACTATTGTCAATTGTTCAAAACCAGTGCTTCCAGACATGAATATATTTGCAGTCATTTATTATGAATGCTGCCTGATGCTCATATTCGGGAATGTGGCATTGATGGCATCTGGCATTTATTGTTCATCGCTGCTTCTCCTTTGGAAGTTGGTGGTGAGAAATCTTGAATTGCTGCAATCATTCTGCGAAAGGTATATCAAGTGATATAGAGTTCCAGGATTTTAATCAATTCTAGCAACGATGAAGAAGTGACTTGGAGGAATGCTGCATACTGCAGCATTTCTCTTCTTGATCGTGGAGGTTGCATGTTTGTAATTTACTTCCCCCAGTACCTCATTGAGTTACTCCAGCGTATTTTGTAACTAATAACATTACAGCCATGGTATATCAGTGCTGCAAATCCATTGGAGTACTTTATCCTGGATGGAGTATGATGGAACTGCAGATCCTGGTTTAAACCAACGAGTTTGAAGAAGGATCTCTGCCCGAATCATCGTCCATTCCTTCTCTCCAATGTTGCCTGACCCAGTCCTGCTGAGTTACTCCAGCATTTCCGTGCCTATCTTATCCTGGATGGTGATGGTGTTGAATTTCCAATGCTATTGGAACTGCATTCATCTTGGCAGTGAAGGGCATCCCATTATCCTCCTGATTTCTGCCTTGTCGTTCATGAAAAGGCTAAGCAGTTCATGGCTGTAGCTACATTTGAGGTACTAGCTAATTGCCTAAAACATGATTGCTAAGTGATGTCATGGCTGATGATTCTGTTGTGCAGATCATACATCCATGAGCAGTACATTTCCTTGAAATGAAAGCTATGTCACTACGTAATAGAGCAGCTTAATGGTGTGTTTCCTGAACATATTGCCAGTAATTCTGTGGTCGTTGGTTGTTTATGTTAATAATGTGTTTCTGGGGGTCAACGTCATTGATGACCTCTCTTGGACCCACAATACCTCAACACTGGTCAAGACGGCTCACCAGCGGCTCTTCTTCCTGAGGAGACTAAAGAAGGTCCATCTGTCTCCTCAGATTCTGGTGAACTTCTACCGCTGCACCATCGAGAGCATCCATACCAACTGCATCACAGTATGGTAAGGCAACTGCTCTTTCTCCGACTGGAAAGCACTGCAGAGGGTGGTGAAAACCACTCAACGCATCACCGGTTCCTCACTCACCCCCATTGAGTCTGTCCAAAGCAAACGATGTCTGCGAAGGGCGCGCAGCATCATCAAGGACTGCTCTCACGCCAGCCACAGACTGTTTATCCTCCTCCCATCCGGGAGGCGCTACAGGTCCCTCCGTTGCCAGACCAGCAGGTTCAGGAACAGCTTCTTCCCTGCAGCTGTTACACTACTTAACTCTGCACCTCGGTGATTGCCAGTCACCCCCCCCCCGACACTCCTTCCCCAGTAAAATTGCACTACTGATACTGTTTGTACATATATATATAATTTACTGTTCATTATTCTATGTTCGCTCTTCTGGGTGGATGTTAACTGCATTTCGTTGTCTCTGTACTGTACACTGCACAATGACAATTAAAGATTGAATTGAAATGTGGACTATTGTAAGATGTTTGGACTTGCCATTGTAAGAGCACAGTTGATAGCAACTTCTCTGTTGTGAACAGGACAGTTTAATTCTGTACATCCATTGGCCTTTCTTAAGTGAGTTATAATAGCTTTCAATTTCAGTAGTGCTCTATAATGCCATCCTCTTGAGCACCATGCATTGTAAACTTCCACTTGCCCAAGGTTTGTCTACTGCATCTAAAGAATTTTTAGCTTGTCTTCCACAAATAAAATTGATTCCCTATTCTCCAAAATGGTTTGCATTCCTGCATTTAAGTAAATTGGCTATTTAAAAGTATTGGTGCATTTTCTTTTTTGAATAATTTTTTTATTAGCAATAAACAATTCTCAATGTTTAAAACTGAGTTATAAACATCAACTTAAATCAATATTTGTACTCTAATGATTATTATCTTTTTTTTGTTTTTGAAAATAAAAGTGGGTAAAGAGAAATACCATTATTAATCAATAAAATTATAATTCCTTAATAATTATTTGGTATAAAAGAAAAAGAAAAAATGAAGAAAAAGAAAAAAGACATATTATGTATATATATCAATTAAAAGCCACACAATATATTATAAATGAAACAACTACAAATAATAATATCAGTAAAGACATGCATATATCCTGGTATATCAATACATTATTTTCATCAAATCCCGCAGGGTGCCAGTCGAGCCGTGATGCCAAGAACAGCTACTTCTCTAAATACTGTATATATGGAGACCATATCTGTTGAAAAGAATTATACTCGTCCAAAAGGACAAATCTGATTCTTTCCAACTGCAACGTCTCCAACATCTCTGATGCCCACATTTTAATTGTTGGGGATAATGTTCCCTTCCAAAATTTCAATATTATTTTTTTCCCTAATATCAAACAATAATCAAGGAAATTTCTTTGATCTAGTGTAAATATCAAATTAGCCTCTGGAATTCCCAGTATTATTAGCTTTGGGTCAGGTTCTAATTTAACCTTAAGAACTTCAGAAATAACTTTGAAAATTTCTGTCCAATAATAATTCAATTTAGGACATGTAACAAAACTGTGTGTTAAATTTGCTTCTAAATTCTTACATTTATCACAAATAGAGGAGAGATTAGGAAATATACTATTTAATTTGGTTTTCGAATAATGTAATCTGTATAATACTTTAAATTGTATTAATATATGTCTAGCATTTAACGAGCACCGGTGTATTCGTTGTAGACTTTCTTCCCAATTTTCTTTGGTTATAGGTGATCCAATTTCATTTTCCCATGCTTGACGATATGTTTCAGTTATTGGATTCTCCTTATCCATAATGATGTTATATATATAAGCTATTAATTTTTCTGTGGTTGGATGCCAGTTAAACGATTCATCTAATAATCCTGGTTCTTTATTTTTAAAATCCTGTGTATTAGATTTAATATAATCTCTAATTTGGAAATACCTAAACAAATGCTGTGAAGACAATCCGTAGATATCTTGTAACTCCTGAAATGAAAGAAATTTTCCATTTCTATAGAGGTGCTCTACCCTTGTAATTCCTAAATTATCCCAATGTCTGAACCCTCCATCCAATGTGGAGGGCTTAAATAATGGGTTATTCATAATTGGTAATCTAAATGAAAGATTGTCTAATTGTAAAGTCTTGACTATTTGTTTCCAAATACGTCTATTATTATAAATGATTGGATTGTCCCTATAAATTTTTTTTTGAACTTCCTTTGGGGCAAATATTGGTGCATTTTCTAATTAAAAAATATATAGTTCTAAATATTGCTGAATATGCAATTACATTTAATTGTATGTAATTTGCTTTGTTGGTACTTGATTCCAATCAGATACATTTTATTATTTTAATATAAAGCAACCATGTCCAGAATTATTACTGAAGTCTTTACATTTTAGCTTCCCAAAAGTTTCTATTGGTCAGTATGTTAATTTTAAGTTAGTGTACTAATACTATGTCAGAATGTTTGTTTAACCATTCAGTATATATTTTTAATTCATGTTCTATATCTGTATTGCTACAATTTTACTTGCTGTAATATTTGTAATTCTTAAAGATTTATTGCGGTATTTGGTTGATTGGTATCTTTAACTTGTTTTCCAAAATTCAATTTTTCCAAGGAAAGGGTTCTTCTGTGGCTTCTACAATATATGCAAGAACAAGGAATATCTTTGGATGAAGTTGATCAACATGGAAACACTGCAGCTCATGTTGCAACTCAGCATGGTCATCTGACTTGCCTTCAGGTATGTTCATTGTTCCCAAATCAAGGTGTGATGCATCCTGATGAAATGCTTTCTATCGTGCATCTGTAGAAATTGGTGAGAGTTGTAGGGAACATACCAAACTTCCTAAGCCTTTCCTAAGGAAGTAAAGACTCGGTGTGCCTTCTTGGTCGTTGCTGCAATAGGAGTGGTCCAGGAGATTTAAGTGGTCCATTGTTTCAATAAAAATTGCATATCTTAATCCAAGGTCTGGAAAATAATTTGTAAATTAAGGTTTTATGACTTGCACATGATTCAAATTTATTTTATAGGTGTATCACAGGAGATATCTGAGGCCTCAACAGCCAAAGTAAATGAATAAGAAACGTATCCATCCGTAACCATCTCAATTTGAGATCAGCACTTTTAAATTTTGTGTTCTCAGCAACAATGTCCCTCCTTTTGAGTACAAAAATGAACAGTGAAATATATTTTTACCATATAAGTCTCTACGTCATATTTCCCTTAAAATGTCTTTAGAGATTATCAGAAATCTGAAATCTATTTTGATTAGTTGCTTTTTCATGGTAAAGTATATGGAAATTATTAAGTTAGTTAAAATAAATTTTGATTGTCTTTTTTGCTGACAACCTTCAGAATATTTGATGCTCATAGTCCTTTTGTTCATTTTGGTTTTAACGCCTCGATTTTGCTTCCAAAGACCTTAGTCGAATATGGAGCAAATGTGACAATACAGAATCAGGATGGAGAGAAGCCGTCCCAGAGTGCCGAACGAGCCGGTCACACTACTTGTTCACGTTATCTGGTGGTTGTAGAAACCTGCATGTCTCTAGCATCACAAGTGGTGAAGTTAACAAAACAACTAAAAGAGTAAGTCATGGTACCACAACAGACAAGTTAAAATCAATATTTGATTTACAATTGAAAATGCCAGAAGCTTCCTAGGTTTATTTGTATTTCTGTTATTTTTAGTTTTTATTCCATATTTGCAGCATCACTATTATTCTCCTTTTATTCTCACTTTAGAATTTCTTGATGCCTGCGTTTTAACTTGTATTTGGGCTGTACACTCACTTTACCTTAATTTATTCCAATTTTGTTGTGACACATTCTCTAAATTTGTAATTTATTTGTTCCCATTTTTCTATCAGTCAATTTATTGTAGCAAATGTTAATAAAATCATTTTATAGTTGTATCTTTCTGAAATATTGCTTATATTTTATTCAGTATTTGTACAAATGCAAAGAAACTAATGTCATAATATTATATATACATAATTCTATAGACATGGTGTCTGTCTAAAATGTCCAGTTAATGATGGCTGCTACTTCACAGAATGGTCCATTTTTTTTATCTCACATTTACTCGTTTAGACCAAATCTTTTCATTTTTATAGTTTAGATCTGACCATTTTTCTGGATTCTTGTGTGTTATAATGCAGGATTCACTTAATGTAATTTGATGTCAAACATTTAATTTGTAAATTTGTATCTCTTTGCACAGACAAACAGTGGAGCGAGTCAGCTTGCAAAATCAACTGCGGTATTTCCTACAAGACCAGGCAACAGAAACGTCGGACCTTCAATCTGCGGGGTACCTGAAATGTCTTCTGTACAGATTATCTTATTATTAAAAAAAGAAAATTATATCTATTCTGCATTTTACAATATATTTGATAACCGTAATGTAATGGACACTAACTGTTGTTAAGAATCACAAATTAAACAAAGCTTTTGGAAAATCTGAAAAGGAATGAAGGGAGTGGTTACTAAGTAAAATGTAGTTTCATTGTGGAAAATCAAACTTTTGGGATACTATGCAAGCAAATAACGAGGCTTAGGCTTTGAAAGGTCCTGCAATCAATTTTAAATATTCATATTTTGACATTGTTGTTCATCAAACATTTAAAATCAATTTTGAGGAGAGATCTTAATTTGGTTTTGTAAATATAGGCCTTAATTAACTTTGCATTTAAGACCTGTTTTTTCCAGCTACAAAAAGAATTATTACAATTATTTGCTTTCATGTTCAATAATATAGCAGTCACTTCCACAATTAAATAAATACATTGGGTACCTGTGAAGTTAAAAGTCAAAATGTTGCCTTATCTTGATATGCACTTTCTAACAGATGTCACTGAGAATAGTAAGATTGAACGAGAACTTACCAGTTCGAAGGTTGATCTTTATTTCATGAGGAGTCGAAGTGAGGGATTTCGTGAAGAGCCCGCCGGCGCGCATGCTCGACATACTTCAAAGTAGCGGCGTGGAATCACAGAAACCAATCAAAAGAAATGACTTCACATAGTAAGAATGAAAATGACTAAGATTACCAGATGAAGGTGATTGAGGGTTGGGCGAGGAGGGCACGAAATCCCTCACTTCGACTCCTCATGAAATAAAGATCAACCTTCGAACTGGTAAGTTCTCGTTCAATCTTACTATTTCATTTCGGAGTCACGTGAGTGACTTCGTGAAGACTTCAAAGCTTCTGTGATGACACGCCCTGGACCACGTCCATGCTGTCACACCACTACCAGGGATGGATGGGAGGAATAACGTGCTGACTAGTCCAACTGCAAAACAAATCATATTTATTAACAACAAATCAAAAACCCCTTATTCGGGGACATCTCCACGTTCTTGCCCCGCATCTAGCACGGCTTCTGCGAACTGTAGAGGCGCAGCGACGGGCCGGTTGTAGAAACGCTGGAACACCGCTTCATTAGCCCATCCTGCTGTGGCGAGAATATGGTCCATGGGCACCTCCATGACCCTCGCCGCCGACGTCGATGCAGCCCTGGTGGAATGAGATTTGAACACATTAGTGTCGATACCTGACTTACCCAAGACGACTCGAAGCCACCTGGATATCGTCTGTGTTGTCACTCGATGGTGAGGTCTCTTATGAGTGACAAGCAGGTATCTCTCCTTTCCTCTGATGCTTGCCGTCACCTTGACGTAGTAACGGATGTGGGAGGCTAAACATAGCCTAGCATCTGCGGGGTATGCCGGGAACTTCAGCTGCAGCCCTGTGCACCCAGGTCTATGCTGCTTTAGTAGCTTGTCAACAAAGAAAACTACTTCTGTGGGGGTAGACATCATTCTGTCGACACGTAGTTTATGGAGTGTCTGTACCCTCTGTGCTGAAGTCAGCGCTAGTAACATCACCAGCTTCATGGTGAGTTTGTCCAGCTGGAGCCCTTCCATGGGGGACCACGTCCTGAGCAGAGTTAAAACTACCCTGACATCCCAGGTGATATTGTAGCGTGGTGTAGGCGGATTCGTATTGAAAATACCCCGCATGAGCCTGGACACTAGCCTGTTGGATCCCACCTCAATATTGAGGTAGAATGATAGAGCGCTCCTGGCGCTGTTGATGGCACTGTAGCTTAAGTGTTCATCATGGTGCAACCCCGCGAGGAATTCCAGGACGTCGGTTATAGTCACTGCATCGTACGTGATGCGAGAGCGGCTGCAGAAGGCTTCCCACTTCCTGATGTGAGAGCGGTATCTTTGCCTTGTAGACTCTCGGCACGACGCTGCAATGGTATCCATGGTCCGGGTAGAAAGGCCGTATCCAACTAAAGGCCGATTCAGAATCTGCAAGCCAACAAATTTAAATAGCCATGGCAGGGATGTGGCTCCCCTGAAACAGGGTGAGTAACTAATTCTGGGCTACCCTGCAAACGGACCCAAGGTTCACTGAGCGTGTCAAAGACCATCGGATACCACGGTTGTGTAGGCCAGTCGGGTATGATAAGGATGCCCTTGGCACCATCCATCTGAATTTTACGTAATACCCGACTGATGAGGTAAAACGGAGGGAATGCATAGAAAAAGCAATTCCCCCAGTCTAGCGAGAATGCATCTAACGCTATAGCCCCAGGATCTGGTTCCCATGAGACGTAGGTTGGTACCTGATGGTTCAACCGGGACGCAAAAAGGTCAATGTCCGGTTTCCCAAATTTGGCTGTGATTTTTGCAAAAATTTCAGGATGTAACATCCATTCAATATTATCATTGAACTTGCGTGACCTGGCGTCCGCCACAAAATTAAGCTCACCTGGCAAATAGGTGGCTGAAATCGAAATGTCTCTCTTGACACACCAGAGCCAAATTGAATTAGCCAATTTATCACATGAAACTGACCTGGTACCGCCCATGTGGTTTAAATACGCCACCGCTGTGGTGTTGTCTATTTGGAGCCGGACATGTGCTCCAAAGATCTTGGAACAATATGCACGAAGTCCGTGAAACGCTGCAAGCAGCTCCAAATAGTTGATCCCTTGTGATACCAACATTGTATTCTCAAGGGTATCCCATCGGCCCCCACAACTAGAATGTTGATTCGTAGCTCCCCAGCCATCAGAGCTCGCATCAGTTTGTAAGTATATCATCGGTTTCGCCTCAATAATAGTTTTAAACGAGTTACTAATGTGGCAAACCCACCATCGTTACTCATCCAATGCTGCAGGCGGCAGCTGCATTGATCGATCATAATGACCAGCATGCCGTCGCAGCGCAGCGATCTTGGCTCTCTGCAAGTTTTGATAATGCAGAGGTCCATACCGGGCTGCCGGAAACAAAGCCACAATCTTGCCAATGACAGTAGCTGTGTGACGAATCGATGGTATACGAGTATTGATTAAATCTGTACACACCTGTGTTACCTCCTCAATTTTGTTAATTGGTATGGTGACTCTCATGCTAATGGAATTCACCTGGAACCCCAGATAATTAATTACCTGGGTGAGGCAGAACTTAGATTTTTCTGGATGAACAATGAACCCAAGCTGTTGGAACAAATTGACCGCAGCTGCAACCCCTTGTTGAGCTGATTCCAAGGTGTGTCCGATAATTAAAATATCATCTAAATAGGCCATAACGATATGATGTCGTTGTCTTAAATAAGCCATAATTGGCTTCACCAATTTAGTAAATAATCGAGGGGCTGTGGTGAGCCCATTAGGCAACGCCCTATATTGCCACAGCTGGTCCAACCAGATAAATTTTAAGAACCTTCTGTAATATTTTTGCATGGGTACGGTATAGTACGCATCCTGTAAATCAATACATGCCATAAAGCACCCTTGTGAGATCAATGATTTGGCCGTTTCAAACGTGTCCATTTTAAAATGAGTATATGTTACAAAGTTATTCAGAGTGGTCAGATCAATAATGACTCTACAGCCTCCATCTTTCTTAGGTCGGGTAAAAATATTGGAAACAAATTCAACGGGCTCATGAACCGTTTTCTCTATGACCCCTTTCTGTTCCAACCTTAAAATTTCCTTATAGCCTACGGACTGTTCCGCAGCTTGTTCCGTAACACATACTCATCACTGGTAATGCACCCGCAAACAACCGCAAACGCCCACCAACATGTGAGGTTAAACAAAGAGAAAAAAGACAACCAGACCGCCTCACCTCTGTGGTTACCGGCGGTCCCTGACACGAGTGGGTGGACGTAGAGGTGCTGGGTTGGTTTGAGGTCGTGGCGTCCTCATTTTCCATCTCGGCTTCTGCCGAGCCTGTCCTAAAAAAGACCCCTGTGGTTGGGGTGGTTGATATCGGTTTGGAGCTGGAGGGTAATTCCTGGTAGACGTGCTGGCAGACCCTCGTGAGCGGCCAAGCGGAGCTTTGGAGCTCGATGGCGTGGGGGCACTCTGAGAGCGCATGAGCCCCACGGTCTTGGCTTGTTCATCAAGCTCTCTGACCCTTTTGGAAAGGTCTTCGCCAAAGAGCTGAGGGGCGGCTGCGGCGGCGGTGGTTTGCACAACCCTGCAAATTTGGGGTTGAGCGCTGGGCGGATGCTATTTTTCCGAAAGCCGTTGATTTCGTTTTGAGTAGCGCATAGAAGCGCCAGAGCATCCTCCTGGTCCAAATTAAGCTCCTCTCCGTCGACCGACCGCACAAAGGCAGTAATCCCGGCCGTGAGGAGTTTCAGGATCCGCTGAATCTTTAGCTCCTGCTGACGGATAGCCGCACTGATGTTGCCCCATATTGGCGTATTGACCACAGGCACGTTGAGGGAGTTGCAGTTTGATGGAGCCTTGTGACGGCTCATGGCTTGTAGTAGAACTTCCTCCTGAAGCTGGTGATTATTTAGGAAGTCCACAGTGGCTGCCAGTTTTGTATTGATAGGAAGCCCCAAGGAATGAGGGGCTGCAAACTTGGTGGCCACATCGAGGAGGTCCTCCGCCGGTAACTCAGGTGGGGGTGGGATGGGATCGACCACTGCCTCCTCGTCCTGCTGCTCCAGGCTGGTGTATGAAGCTGGTGATGAAGCCCTGTGCCTGTCGCTGCTGGATGCCTGTTGTTGTTGAAGGAGACGTTCCAGCAGCCGCTCTATACGGTCAATACGCCCTTCACCCTGAACACTCAGGTGGTCGGAGTCCTCCAGCTCTGAAAATTGGCCGGGGCTCCTGTCATCGGCCCGCACCTCGTCGAGGCCCTGCCGGTGCCGGTAGTTGTCGTCGACAGCCGCCGAGGCGAAACTGCGCGATTCCTGCACGGGCGTGTTCAACCACCTCCGTGTAGCGGGAGCGGAAGCCGTTGCCTCTAAGGACAGATGCGGCATGGTGTCGGCACCAGCCGAAGCCTGGATACCTTGGGCCTGTGCAGGCTTGCCAGCTGCCCACATCGTGGACCTTGCCGACGCATGGTCTCGCCCACCCATCCATGGGGGGCTCGGCGACCGTGACTGGACCCCCAACTGACTCGTCCCGGCGTCGGAAGTTGGGGGGCGACGGCTGGACCTCACAGCTGCCCCGGGTCCCGTCCTGGAACCTGACCGCTCCTTGGCGACAGGCAGAGCCTTAGCCCCGACAGGGTTAGGCTTTTGGGCTCCTGCCCTCCCCCTCCTCAGGGGGCTTCGTGAAGCGGGCCGTGCAGCCGCACGGACCCTTCTGCTCGAGGCCGTCAGCAAGCCTGCTGACGACCTGACTGCCATGGCAGGGTCGTCCTGCTCTGGCGGCACACCACACTCCTCCTCATCGAACTCCTCCGAGCTGTGGTGTGCGGACGGGTCCGGACCTGAAAAAACAGAGCTCACCGACATCTCCGCCCTCGTTCCGGTCTGCGTTGCAGGTACCCCCGACAACTCTCGCTCCGGAACTGCTGGCCGGCGACTTCTCCCCGATCTCCGGCCTCTTAAACTCCCATCCATGTTCTTGCTGTGAAGCAAACACAACAAGAACCACCAACTTAAGGTAGCATACTTACCTGCGTGGTTCCCTTATGAAGGGCTGGCGAGGAGCACGCTCCTCCGTCAGCCGTCGCAGCAACGCGGTACGACGATATGTCGAGCATGCGCGCCGGCGGGCTCTTCACGAAGTCACTCACGTGACTCCGAAATGAAATAAACAACAATGATAGATTTTGTTGAAAATTAGTCAAAAAATTGTGCTTTAAAAGAAAAAAACAAGTTAGCTTCAACTTGCAGAGTGGATGTGGAAGATATGTGGTATGACAGAGGAATATTTCTGGTTGGATGAGGCCAGGGTACCTGTCAAAGAAGCCATCTGATTGATAGATTAATGATTGATAATCAAGAGAATTAGAAAATTGATCTTTGAATATCCTAAAACTCCAGTGATCAGCTATATAATAACTGATGAACCAAATTTCCAGCTTTTCTACATCTGGCTAAGCAGGAGTTGTTTTCCATTGCTCCTAGACATCTCAACTGGGGTTCTGGTTTCTACTCTACCTGTCCACTCACTGGGGTTCAGTGCTCCTCTTCCAGTTACTGGGACCCCAATTCCCAAGATGTTTTTCCATTCACTGGGGTCCTGATTCTCGTATTCCTCTTCCAGTAGCTGGGCTCCCATTTTTATATTCCCAGTCACTGAGGCCCTCTTCCCAATGCTCCTCATGGCCAGGGCACCACCTCCCTAACTCCTTTTCCAGTCACAGAGTCCCCAGTTCTGGCATTCTCTTTCTCACCATGTTTTTCTCCATTTGTCTTAAATTTACAAGGCAATGCCTTAAAGTGAATAATAAGTGTTGTAATATTAACAAAGTCCATAAAGTCTTTGCCTGACACCAGCAAATTCGCAAATGTGAAACGTTAATAGAGGATTACTGTAAATTGAAAAATTAAATAATTACGGGGAAAGAAAAAAAACAGAGAACGTGACATCTGCTGTTTTAAGGTGCAAGCTGGAGCAGGAGGACCTCTTCTGTAATAGGCATCCATGCTGTTCTGTTATAGACCAGCAAAAACAGCATGAATATGGTTCGGATTGTACTTCTCATCACTCTACCAAGCAGTCTATCCTAAAACTAAAAACTTTCACTTAAATGCAACTGAAATGTTGGAAAACTAACTCAAATTAAATTTCTGTGTGCAATAGGGCCTGACAAATTAACCATTTTTAATTATTAATTAACGGTGATTTTATTTATTAATTAATGGTATAAATGATCAAGGTTCTGCAGTGTGGTTCAACAGCCTGATAGTTGATGGGAAGAAGCTGTCTGAACCTAGAACTCACGATTCTCAGGCTCTTGTACTTTCTTCCCGATGGTAGGACCATGAGAGCATGGTGAGGGTGGTATGGGTCTTTGCTGATAATTTTCTCATTTTTTTAATCTAAAGCATTTCTATAAATGAGACTTGATAAAGTACCTAGTTTTCTTTGCTCATCAGAGTCAAAAATTACAAGTGTTTAAATGTCTTATGCACTGGTAACAGAACAACAAAATTGTTAATTGCCATTGCTTTACAGGCATATTAATGCAACCACACAGCAAAGTATGATACAATAATAAATAATGCAATACATTATCAGTAATACTAGGTAACCAGACCATAATAGTGCTAACCAAAATCTGTACTACAACCTGAGCAAAGTTCTTAATACATCGCTGCTAGGTAGGATTATGATCAGGGTTTTGCAGTGTGTTTCAACAGTCTGATTGTTGATGGGAAGAAGCTGTTTTTGAACCTAGATCTCACGATTCTCAGGCTGTTGTACTTTCTTCCCGATGGTAGGAGCGTGGTGAGGGTGGTATGGGTCTTTGCTGATTGGCTGTTCAAATTACCAAAACTGGCCACGATGCAACCTGTCGGTATGCTCTCTTTTTATACACCCGTAGATGTTTGAATGTGGTTAAGTAATAGAGCTTTCTTAACATCCGGTACAGTATACAGGGATTATTGTTAATTTATTCTTATTTTTTTCTCATGCAATTAGTTCCTCGATGCCATCTGAAAATGTTAAGAAGGAAAAAAATGCGTTGAACGATCAAAAGATGACTTCTGTAAATGAAAATGAGAGTGCAACTAAATGCAGCGCTGATTCAAAACCAAAGACAACAACAAAAGGGATGCTAAAACAGAAAGGTGAAGAAGCAGACAAAATTATTCGTCAACTTTTGGGAGAAGAGATTTCTGGGAATGTGTGCACACAAGAAAAACTTTCATTGGAATTTCAAGATGGGCAGGAGGCAAGTGTTGTGACAGGTTCTGCAAGAAAAGCCCTGAGAGACAAAAGAGAACTTAAACTGACCAGACTCAGATATTCTCAAAGATCCTCTAGTGAGTCAGACACTGATTCCCATATCGGTGAAGATCGGAAGAGTTTTCCCAATAAGAGAGGTAACAAGCCACGACCACAACCCATTGTTGAAAAGGAGGAATGCGCTGCAAAAGTACAGTTCATGATTAAAAAGCACACTTCAGCAATTGGTAGAATGTTCCCTTTTGTCCCTAAAGCCTCTGGTGCATCAGACGACCAAAGTCATTCTCCTGTTGCTGAAAGCCATGATAAATTTACTAACTGTCAGCATCAGACGAGAAGTCCAGTTAGGCCCCAACTTGCTGAGGACCCATTTCTGCTTTGTGCTGATAATGGTGACATGCAGAAAATGACAAACAGTCCAAAAAGTGCTCTTAAATCACCAACTTCAAAAAGCAGAATGTCTCAGAATTTAAAATTAAGAGTCACTTTTGAGGAACCTGTTGTGGAAATTGAGCAAACAGTTTGTGAATTAGATAACAGAAAGGATATAGAAAGTGAACAAACATTACCAAAATCTCCAACTAGTTTAGAAATTATTGACCCAATGACCAGATGTGGTGGACATCTTTGTTCACCTGTGGAATCTACAAACACTAACCAGAACAACAATAACTCACAAGCTGTCCATTTAAACATGGATTATATCCCCAGTTTACCACTGAATTCTGCAGGAAGGAAAGCTGGAGATTCAAAATCAAGTCTTTTAACAGCCACAAAAGTTAATACTAAGACAGTAAACGTGGTAAAATCGACAAAATAATCCATTGTTTAAATTTTTTATCACACTAAAAAGCCAAACAAACTTTTTATTAATATACAAAAACTAGAATCAAATTTTATTTTGGGTACATTTGTATAGAAGAAATTAAGCTGAACAGATCTGAGCATATGTTGACTTTTCACTACATTGAAAAAATATATACTGATGTAAAATAAGATATAGTAATAGTTCCATAGTTTCTTGCAAATATGCTGTGATTGTTTCTACATGATAACATTTCAGTATTTTATAATATAAATTGTATAGTGTAGGAAAGTGGGAGATGAATGTTAAAACTAGTGTCTGCACAAAATCTAAAAACAGACCAATTAAAACATATATTGATTTTGTTTGTCCATTGTGCCAATATCCCTTCCTACTCTCCTGGTGGCACGGACATCTTGACCAGGTAACTATTTTTTGTGTCATCTTAGAAAATATCTTCAAATTATAGTGGACATCACACAGATAGTACTGGAGCAATGGGTCAAGATCATTTTGTTCCCTTTCAAACCTAACATGATGATTTTTAAAGAGAGGTATAAAGTCACTATTCCATCCTGACCAAAATCAACAAACACAGCACAAGCTGCAAGTTAAAATTGAGGTTGCATGGTTTCACTGGGTCAGATATGCAGTGCCTTAATCCATTGAACCATATCTAGAATTTAGTAAAAATATTTTTTTGAGATGCTGTATTGATGATTGGTTTTAGGGATTTTTTTTTCTGGAGCTGGATTTGAATTCCATTTTCTTCTATCTGCAAAAAAAGTTGATATTATCAAGTTTTTTTTCTTTATTTTTTGTCAGGTATTAGTTTATCACATGACATCTTCTTGAAATCTGTACAAAACTGCTTATCATTGGTGCCAATTTCTGCTGATGAAAAGTCAGAGCATTTTTAGCAGAAAGGCTTAAGACATAGTTAAATGCTATTCAATGAGATTTAATTTGAATGTAAATGGGAAAATATGTCAGGTGAAAAAAAATACAAGTTTGCCATTTCCTCAACAGTGACATCCTCATTATGAAGCATAGAATTATTGTTACGGTCTTTTGTAAATGGACATGATTGCATTCCAACACAGAACCTGAAGATCTACATTTACCTGCCAAGATTCTTCTCTTCTGAATTCTTCATTCTCTTGATGTGATTCATTTTCATTTTTCACACTTACCTTGAGCCATATCTTTGGCATGGATATTAGGCTTCTATATCCATGGTTATCCTTCACCCAATGTATGAACCTACAATGTAGTTATTCCCTTTCACCAAATTTGCTGACCTCAATCACACTGTTAGTTTATTCTTTCATTGGAATAAACTTGCTTTCGTGCAATATTGTTTGTCTACACTGAGCAACTTCTTTATTTATTCTACAGATATTCTGTACTCCCTTTCCACCACCTGCCTGTATTCCACATCTGTCTGCTTGGCAGACTGTTTTTAATTTTGTTGGATGAGAAACTTCCCACTGTGAAGGAATATCATCCTCTTCACCAGTCTACCCTCGGGCCATTGATTTAGTCGCCCATCTCTGACCAATATTTCAGTCTGAATTGATTTGTTTAAAATTTTGGAATCCAGTTCAAATTAGCTTTATTTTCTTATCAAGAGTCAAGAAAGTTTTTAATTGCCCTATGTACCAACAATAGAACAATAACATTCTGACTTGCAGCAACGCAACAGGCCTGTAAAGACAAGATAAGATAAGACAATACAATAACATATAATAAATAAATAATCAATAAATTAATAACCCCAGTATTACTGCAAAAAAAATCCCAAATACCTTAGTGCAACCAAAGAGGTTGGTGTTCAAGATCCTAATGGTTGTTGGGGGAAAAAGCTATTCTTGCACCTGATGGATGCATTTTTCAGACTCCTATATCTTTTCTCTGATGGTGGAGTGAAATGAGAGCCTGGCCAGCGTAGTGTGGGTCTTAATAAGGCAATGTCTCCTGCGATGATGGGGAGATTAGTACATGTGATGAACTGGGCAATGTCTACCATTCTCTGTCATTTCCTTCATTCTTAGGTGTTCAAGTTGCCAAACTAGTCCGTCATGCAACCATTCAAAATGCTCTTAACAGTAACCTGTAGAAGTTCGAGAGAGTATTGTTTAATATACAGATCTCCTGAATCTTCCAAGCAGGTAAAGGCATTAATGGGCTATCTGCATGATAGCATCAATGTGCTGGGTTCAGGACCTATCTTTAGAGATATGCAAGCCCTGGAACTTTAAGTTGTTGGCTCTCTCCATCAACAACCAGCCGATGAAGTCAGGTCCATGGATTTCCCCTTCTCAAGTCGACAATCAGCTCCTTGATTTTGCTGACATTGAGAGCACGATTGTTGTTCTGGCACCATTCAATCAGATTATTAATTTCCCTCCTAAATTCTGAGTCTACCTATTGTGCAACAACGGTAGGATTGTCAGCAAATTTAAAGACACCATTGGCACTGTGTCTGGCTATAACAGTCATGGGTATGAAGTGAATAGAGCAGGGGACTGAGCATTCCGCCCCCTGATCCTGTGCTGATGGTTAATAAGGAGACAATGTTGCCAGTTAGTACTGATTATTGTCTATCGATAAGGAAGTATAGCACCTAGTTTCACATGGATGTGCAGAGATCCAGTTCACTGAGTTTGAAAACCAGTTTGAAAGGGATGATGGTATTGAATGCTGAGCTGTAGTCAATGAACAACCATCTAATGAACACACCTGGAGTATTGTATGCAATTTTGCTCTCCAAATTTGAGGAAGGACATTCTTGCTATTGAGGGTGTGCAGCGTAGGTTCACAAGGTTAATTCCCGGGATGACTGGACTTGTATGCACTGGAATTTAGAAGGATGAGAGGAGATCTTATTGAAACATATAAGATTATTAAGGGATTGGACACGCTAGAGGCAGGAAACATGTTCCCGATGTTGAGGGAGTGCAGAAACAAGTGCCACAGTTTAAGAATACGGGGTAGGTCATTTGGAACGGAGATGAGGAAAAACGTTTTCACCCAGAGAGTTGTAAATCTGTGGAATTCTCTGCTTCAGAAAGCAGTGGAGACCGATTCTCTGGATGCTTTCAAGAGAGAGTTAGAGAGAGCTCTTAAAGATAGTGGAGTCGAGGAATATGGGGAGAAGGTAGGAACAGGGTACTGATTGTGGATGATCACAGTGAATGGCAGTGCTGGCTCGAAGGGCTGACTGGCCTACTCCTGCACCTATTGTCTATTGTCCAGGCTCATGCCTAGATAGCAATTGATATGTGTCATAACCAACCTCTCAAAGCACTTGATCATGGACATTTGGTGCCATTGGTTGTCATTGAGGCATGTTACCATGCTGCTCGTGGTGTTATAGGAGTCCATTTAAACCAGGTGGGAACCTCGGACCTTAGTAATAAGAGGATGAAACATAGAAACATAGAAATTAGGTGCAGGAGTAGGCCATTCGGCCCTTTGAGCCTGCACCGCCATTCAATATGATCATGGCTGATCATCCAACTCAGTATCCCGTACCTGCCTTCTCTCCATACCCTCTGATCCCCTTAGCCACAAGGGCCACATCTAACTCCCTCTTAAATATAGCCAATGAACTGGCCTCAAATACCCTCTGTGGCAGAGAATTCCAGAGACCCATTACTCTCTGTGTGAAAAAAGTCCTTCTCATCTCGGTCCTAAAGGATTTCCCCCCTTATCCTTAAGCTGTGACCCCTTGTCCTGGACCTCCCCAACATCGGGAACAATCTTCCTGCATCTAGCCTGTCCAACCCCTTAAGAATTTTGTACGTTTCTATAAGATCCCCTCTCAATCTCCTAAATTCTAGAGAGTATAAACCGAGTCTAAACCGGTCTTTGTTCATAAGACAGTCCTGACATCCCAGGAATCAGTCTGGATGAAGATGTCAACAAACTTTTCTCCTGGTGTTAAGAATCTGGCCAGGTACAAAATCAGGTGACTATATCTCCTAGGGCTTCCTTCTTATGTATACCAATAGCTATATTATTTACATCTTTGCTTCATAACTCATCTCTGCACTTATGCTTTGATGCTGAAACTTTTATACCCACTTTTATAACTTAAATACTATTACATTCAGCTTGCCTTTCTATACACCAGCTGCATTCATCCAGTCTTACATTAAATCCCATAAGCGTTTCGTTATACCCATATGCCTTTCATTATGTTAATTTACACTGGTTCTCCATATTTCAAAACATTAAAGCTTAAATATTTATTTTTAAATCACTTAATTCTAATATTATAAACTCTTCTTGCCCCATGTCACTGTTTAGCATCCCTGAGCATTAACATTTTGGGTGTATTCATCACTCTTTGTCTCACTATTAATGCGGTGCCTTTCGATAGTAAGGTTCGACACATTGGGATTGTTACCTAATAATCTCATCTCTTCAATCTATTTTCCAAACTCCCCACACCCCTCCCCCAAACTCTACCTATTTTCTTCAAAGTTTCCGAAGTATTCTATCTGTTGTCCACAGCTATGTAATACTGAAGTATGTTTTTATATCAAGCTTCTTAATCCTTACTCCTTATCCCAATCCTTAATAACCCTCACTACTTCTTTGACTGGAATGAGGTCAACGCTGCAAGTACTTTTTTTTGGCTCAATAACATTTTTTCCTACAAAATCTTTAAAGTATTTTGGACATTCTTTATGTTAAAGATGCTATAAATGCAAATGATGTACACACCATTTTATTTTCTATTTGTGAATTTATAAATTACAATCACTGAGAACTGTGATGGAATTATTCTATCAAAAGATGTTTTTGAAGCCAATTTGCAATTATACAGAATATTGCTTTCTTTGGATTAATTACTTAATGCAAAAAGAGCAATTAAATGTTAACCATTTTGTCAATACAATTTGTTTTCATGAAATGTCTGTGTTTTGGGCAACTTTGTCCTGTTTGAATTTTTATTTTGCTTGTTTGATTGTATTTTGAGTTAAATCCTGTTAAAAGTTTGATTTGCACTTTTTTTTGTTTTCTGTAGAATTCCATGGCACTCTTGTTGTACAAATAAAATTGTAACAGTTCTAAATATTGGGTAACCACCCGTTAAAGTAGTTTGTGTAGAAGTTACCACACTGGATAGCATTATTTTGGAGGAACGTTTGTCATTTACAACACATTTAGCCATTGGGTGCCCTCTTTTGTTTTTGTGACTATTACTGCAACCATTCAAAGATGAAACTGTTCAAATATTTGGGAGGGTTTTTTTCAACCTGATGTGGTAGTTGATTTTACACAAGGATAGGCAAAAATATTCTAATAAACTATTCTTTGATCTTGTACTCAACATTTACATGATATTAGGTTGCTAGATAGAAAACTGAAATGCAAGGTCAGTGAAATGTTTTTATTTATATACAGTGGCTTGCAAAAGTATTCATACTCCTTGAACTTTTCCACATTTTGTCACGTTACAACCACAAACGTAAATGTATTTTATTGGGATTTTATGTGATAGACCAACACAAAATGACACCTAATTGTGAAGTGGAAGGAAAATGATACATGGTTTTCAATTTTTTTTACAAATAAAAAACAGAAAAGTGCGGCATGCAAAAGTATTCAGCCCCCTTTACTCTGCTACCCCTAAATAAAATCCAGTGCAACCAATTGCCTTCAGAAGTCACCTAATTAGTAAATAGAGTCCACTTGTGTGTAATCTAATCTCAGTATAAATACAGCTGTTCTGTGAAGGGCCTCAGAGGTTTGTTAGAGAACATTAGTGAACAAACAGCATCATGAATCCCAAGGAACAGACCAGACAGGTCAGGGATAAAGTTGTGGAGAAGTTTAAAGCAGGGTTAGGTTATAAAAATATATCCCAAGCTTTGAACATCTCACGGAGCACTGTTCAATCCATCATCTGAAACTGGAAAGAGTATGGCACAACTGCAAACCTACCAAGACATGGCCATCCACCTAAACTGACAGGCCGGGCAAGGAGAGCATTGATCAGAGAAGCAGCCAAGAGGCCCATGGTAACTCTGGAGGGGCTGCAGAGATTCACAGCTCAGGTGGGAGAATCTGTCCACAGGCCAACTATTAGTCGTGCACTCCACAAATCAGGCCTTTATGGAAGAGTGGCAAGAAGAAAGCCATTGTTGAAACAAAGCCATAAGAAGTCCCGTTTGCAGTTTGCCACAGCCATGTGGGGGACACAGCAAACATGTGGAGGAAGGTGCTCTGGTCTGATGAGACCAAAATTGAAGTTTTTGGCCTAAATGCAAAACGCTATGTGTGGCGGAAAACTAACACATCACCCTGAACACACCATTCGCAATGTAAAACATGATGGTGGCAGCATCATGCTGTGGGGATGCTTTTCTTCAGCAGAGACAGGGAAGCTGGTCAGAGTTGATGGGAAGATGGATGAAGCCAAATACAGGGCAACCTTGGAAGAAAACCTGTTAGAGTCTGCAAAAGACGTGAGACGGGCGGAGGTTCACCTTCCACCAGGACAACGACCCTAAACATGCAGCCAGAGCTACAATGGAATGGTTTAGATCAAAGCATATTCATGTGTTAGAATGGCCCAGTGAAAGTCCAGACCTAAATCCAATTGAGAATCTCTGGCAAGACTTGAAAATTGCTTTTTACAGACGCTCCATCCAATCTGACTGAGCTTGAGCTATTTTGCAAAGAAGAATGGGCACAAGTTTTCAGTCTACAGATGTGCAAAGCTGGTAGAGACATACCCCAAAAGACTTGCAACTGTAATTGCAGCGAAAGGTGGTTCTACAAAGTATTGACTCAGGGGGGCTGAATACTTTTGCATGCCACACTTTTCAGTTTTTTATTTGTAATAAAATTTGGAAACGATGTATCATTTTCCTTCCACTTCACAATTATGCACTACTTTGTGTTGGTCTATCACGTAAAATCCCAATAGAATACATTTACATTTGTGGTTGTAACGTGACAAAATGTGGAAAAGTTCAAGGGGTATGAATACTTTTGCAAGCCACTGTAGTACCATCATTATGCATTTGGGACGGTATTAGCTCCCCATTTAAATGGAAATCAAACAAAGGGATTGGTGATTATTATTTTTGAATTATTCTTTTAAAGGGACTATCTGCTTATGTCAGTTGCCTGTATTTCACAGTATTTGTGAAAAGGGAGTTACTGGGAACATTTTCTTATGAAGTATTCCTCTTCAGTGTTTACCATGTTAATGTTGAAAGGCCTCACACATCATCAAGCTGAAGAAATGCATGATCCACTAATAAGTTGATTTGTGTTTACTCCAGATCTCTTTTTAATCAACTGACCTGCTGCAAAATGATCCCAAAACATATGGTTTAATAAAATGCGTCAGAAAGAGCTGCAGATGCTGGTTTAAATCGAAGGTAGACACAAAATGTTGGAGTAACTCAGCATCTCTGGAGAGAAGGAATGGGTGACATTTCGGGTCGAGACCCTTCTTCAGACTCGCGTCACGCATTCCTCTCCAGAATTGTTGCCTGTCCTGCTGAGTTACTCCAGCATTATGTGTCTACCTATGGTTTAATAAAGTTCTACTGCTTCAAAAACACACAGCTCTATAAATAGAAACCTTTATCAGGCAAACACAATTTATTTATATCTTGATATACTGGTTGGGATTCCACTTCTTAAGAACATTTGGATTATTTGTTCTGCAATGTAATAGAATCCTTTACAAAGAGGATTATTTTTCATTTTTAAAATGTAAGAGTCTCCTAATTTTCCCCTGCAATGTCTTTTCAATAATATTTTGACTGAGTTTAAAGAGTACTCATGGCAAGTAAATCAGTAATCATAGAGCATGTCAGGAAGGAAGAGCTGCTGATGATTACGAAATAAACAGTACCCTTTGAGTTTGAAGGGTGATGAAGAGGATAAGGAACATAATTGTAAATTCTTAATGTATCTTCCAAGGCAAAAGCTGCTAAGCATGGAAGCGCAAGATCTTATTCATACAGCTGAAAGTTGGTGTTATGGTGTTCTCACTGCAACTAGCATAAGAAGGAATACTTAATGTAGTCCAATATCTCAATTGAGATCAGAATGGTGCAGTGCTTTTTTTTAAAGCTAATTCATTTTAATAGAAATAATATGGCTTTGGCTTTTAACGCTGAGGATCTTGCTTGATTTAGGTATGCTTTCAAACATCAAAATAAAAGTTCACCAGTTAGAGGTGTTTAGCAACAGTGATTTTTGTTATCTGTGCTTCATGGGTAAGGAAACCAGTGTGTGGTTTGTTTGAATGCTACTAGGGAAACTAGATAACAGTGCATAAATGTGCAGATTCATGTTAACCTTGCAATAATGCCCATCCCCAATGCTATTCTTTGCATTCTAAAAGTTTATTTAATTTAAACTGTAATAAACAAATCCCCAAAACAGAATACTTACTCTTGATTTTGTGGACATTTTCAATTGAATGTGTTTCTAATATTTATTTGAGATAATTTAATAAAACAGGTGATTATTAAGTAACAATGTCGGAAAATATATACTTTTACCAACCTTTATAGAATTGTGACATATATTCAAATTGATATTTACATTAAAAATCTGGACTATAATAAATTCTCCAAATGCATCAATATGTTACAAATTATTACAGTATTATTTTAAATTATTTGATTTTCCCTCGTAGGTTTAAGAAATCTAATGGAATCCTTTATCTATTCATCAACATGTACTTAATTTATTTAACAAAAAAACAACTCTCCAAATTATTCTTTTTAAATGAATAGAGAGAACATTTACATTTTGTGCATTTAAACCTGGTGCATTCAGGACAAGAATTACTTCCTTGGACGTATGTGGAGAGGGGCCAACATTTTTTACTGTTATGATCCAAACAAAAGTATTGGTGCGAATAGTTAACAAATTATTTTTTTGTAATGGTTTTAAAGGGATAAAACATTCAAAAACAATATTTGCCATTTTTAAGAAAAGTTAAATTAAGTAAAAGTTGATCCCTCATAGTTGCTCCTATCTATTCAAATGAATGGAGAAATCTTTACTGTGCCAAACTATCCTAGTGCAGATATTTGGGAAGATACCCCATTGTAACAGCTGGGTAATTGGTACATCGTTTGCTGACTGGTCTCATAAACTCATCGTAAACAACTGCCAGTGAATTGTGGGTTTTAGTGTTTGTTCATATAAACGTAGGAATGCCAAAGCTGGTAACATTTGGACAGGTGTCAAGATAGTGAAGATTTGCTGGCATTTACCTTCAACATTTGGTTAAATAATTATAAAACATATGATGTCAAAATAAAATTTGCCAGTTATTTTTTCACCAAAGAGGAAACTCTGAATCAACTAAAAGACAAATATTAAATTCTTCACAGCGATAGTTCAGTCTGCTGAAAAATGTTACCAGCTTGCCCACTCTGCCTTATTGGATTACTGTTGTTAATGCATCTTAAGAGAAAGAGAATGAAAAGTGTAGAGGGTGGAAGGGGAAGTTAATGATTTTTTTTTTAAACACTAATTTCAGCATCCATTATCATCAAGATTATTTTTATTGTTGGCAATGCCTATTGCCTAGCTTTTATTGGCACATCATTTTTGTTGATGATATTAATGTGGACATCTAATTGTTTTAATCGTTTTGTTGTTGTAGGCACAGTCACTTTAGTGACCAACTCAAGAATTCTAAACTGAAGAATACCTTTGATTAAAAGCATGGAGGCGATGCTTACAAGAATTATTGTAAATTATGGCAGCATTAATGTAAATCCTATTCATTGAAGGAACATCTTCATTCTAATATGCATTATTTCACCACGTGACTCAAAATGGCATGACAGTTTTTTTTTTTAACTATAAGTCAGCAATAATAATAGCCAAACATTTAAACCCTAGAAGTGGGATTACAAAGAATAAAATATCAGCAGGTTTCCTGAATGAAAGTGCAAGTTAAAAATGAAATCAACCTTCACTACCAATCGTTGCTGTGTCCATGTTAACAAGTAGGTCAAATCATGTTCTAGTCTGTTGTAACACAATACCTGGTGAAATTATATAGAGTACTATTCAGCAATTTGTTTTAGACAAAGATCTATTTTCATTATCTTTTAGCAAAATATTTTGGATAAATAATCAAATTTTCTGAATGCTGCAGCTTGAAAGTTATGCTTAATTATATGTGATAATTTCTTGAGAACCTCCTTCATGCATAAGCAATTAGATTTGAAGCAAGAACAGTGGTATTTATAACCTTAAGGGAATACACTTTCTTAAAGTGAACATGTTTACAATTCAGGGGTAAAGCTTTAGAAGTTACAAGAATTGGAGTTTATGGTGTATTTAAGGTAAACATTTTTGAAAACAGCACAATATATAGATTTGAATCTGGCTCATTTTGTTGATTATGAATTAGTCAACTTTAGGAACCTCATACCTGCTATTCATTTATTGAGGTGAGAGAGGAGGATTTATTTGATGGTCTCGCGGGATATATACAAAAACATCTATGAAATGTGAGTATTATATTAAAAATGGAATGTTACTAGTATCTAAATATCCAAGACCTGTTGGTAATGAGAATCAGCATTAATCATAATTGTAATTTATTAGCCAAATATGTTTTGCAACATACAAGGAATTATGTGTGCCATACAGTCATTCCAAAAAGGCAACAAGACACACAACTGCATACAATTTTCATATAAACATTCATCGCAGCGGCTCCTCCCCAATCCCCACTGTGACGGAAGGCAATAAAGCCTTAAGTTTATCCTCCATTATATAGTACTTATTGGTTTTTCAGAGCCTTTGCTTTAAACAATCACTCGTGCATGAGGCCATAATTAGGCCGCTGTTCCTGTCTGGGATAGTTTCAGTAGCTGCAGTAGGGGGCTGTGTCTGACCTCCTAAGCCTACCATCCCACAGTGGTCGCTGCTGGGTCCATCTGGCCTGCACCTGCTCCCAGACCCAATCCCGGCACCAACCTGGCAGCGGCTTAAGCCATAATGTGTGTATTAAAATTCAACTAAATGAACCCATTTTGGTTCATTATATATTGATTCCAGGATTATTAGAACAAAATAGAATAAACTAAGAAATCCATACACTATTTGCCTTTGAGGTATATTTTTATTTTAAAGGGTAAGTTGCCATTTTGACTGCGGAATGCAGCAAATTTATCTTTTAACTTTTTGTATTTATTTGTGATCGTTTTAAAAATTCACTTTCTAAGTCACATTGTCAAATCAAACAGATACTTATTCTGAGTCGTGAATTTGATTTGAGATACATTATCTAATTCTAATATTATCAATTAAACACAAGAAGAGTGAAAATTATTAATGGAGGTTTCTAAAATTTTAGCTTTACAATTGTAACGTGTAACGCGGTATAGTACAAATGCTTTGCAGGCTATCCAAATTCTACTCTTAATGACATTATACCATTCAAATCCATTGCTTCCAATATATTAGCATTGTTGATTCGCCTTTATTTCTTCTGATGATAACTTTTTAATGTAATTGCAAAGCTTTGGTTACTTTAGGAGATATAGGAATTTCCATTAAATTCAAATACTCCATAAGAATGCAAGTAATGAATTTCCAAGATTACTATTTACAAGTAAAGGGCCTGTCCCACTTTCCCGAGTCCTCTGCCAAGGTGAAAGGACCTTTTAAACAAAAATCGAGATTTTTGTGATCTACGAAATCCTCCTCCCTTTTTACTCATGGATATTTTCGTCATGCTGAAAAAAACGTCCCGACTTACCTGATGCCCCGAGTACCTACGAATGGCATAACGAGCCGCTACGATATATCTTCGGCCTCCTACAGACTCGCTATGGATTCCTACAGACTCGCTACAGACATTCACCAAGTTTGAATCAAGGGGAAAACTCGGGAGAATTCTTGAGTAACTCTGGAAAGTGGGACAGGCCCTTAATGCATCCAACTGAGAACTTCAAGCTTATTCCAGTCAATAGACCGTTTAAATTTCTGAACATGGAATTTTTCGCTAGGATGGCCCACCTTTAATATTTGCAGCACAATCCTTGCATAATTAGATGCTTTTGTACTTTTAGATGCTGTGGCATTCCCAACTACAGTTAGCTCACAAACCGCCAAAAGAACTTTCAGAAAACTTTGTTGTAAACAATTGCAGTAAGATCATTGACTGAAATACTTATTGTCTTTCTCACACCACAAATGTTGCTTGAGCTGCAGACCATTTCCAGAACTTTGTTTTTATTGCGAAATAAGCTTGTATGCTTGCTGAGAAAAACAGGAATGTAGTTTATAGCCCATGAATTCCAAGAGCACTCTGAGGAAAATATACGAGACCTGTAACTGCCCCAGGTTCTAGATTTGCTTGTGTCAATCAGCGGGACTTTTCCATGGGTCAGGATTTGTAGTCAAATGCCACCCTTAGCACCCCTTCAGCCACTATTTAAAATAATTATGCAAGAGTTTATTTAGAAATTATACTCAACAAAATTCATCACCATAATTCATTACTTAATTTCTTTTTTCCCCGAATGCAATTTGTTTTAAAATTATAACATTTAATTGTATTGTATTTACCTTTACCTTCCCCAGGAACTGGCAAGTTTCCGGCACATTGGTGTACAAAGTTAATAGTGTGCAAGTTCCCATGGGGCAGTAAAGAATGTAAAGTAGTTTTATCAGGGATAGATTTTATACCCTCCAGCCCTTCAAATCACAGACAACATTCTTCTTCCAAATCGGAGTTTTTGTATTACTTGTGCCATTCTTTCAGCTATCTTTGCCCTGAATTCTCAAATTCTCATTCATAATCTTTTTTTTTTCAGATGCTTCCAAAGTGTATTAATTCCCCATGCTTTCAGCATTTTTACTCAGATCACACCACTACCACTGCATTCACCTCCACATAAAGGACAATTTACAGTCACCAATTAACCCACCAACCTGCACACATATTGGAAACTGAAACTCCATGCAATCGCAGGAGAAAGTACAAATTCCATACTGACTATACCAGAGGTCAAGATTGAACCTGGATCATTGGAATTGTGGCAAATTGTGTGCTGCATTCATTTAAATCATTGGAGCATGATGGCATATCCTCCAATGATTTAAATGAATGCAGCACAACAAATTCAATACCAGCTAATGTCAGCTTGAATGGTACCCTATCAATTACCCTTGATAGTTTATTCCTTCCACCACCAGTGCACCATACCTCCAGCATGTACAAAATGGTCTGCAGTTATTGTTCCAGGCAATTAGCAGATCATGTTCCATACATATAACCTCTACCACCAAAAGAAGGGCGTGCATGGAAACACCATTGCCAGCATGTCCTCAAGGGCAAGAGGCAGAGTAAATCCTGGTCTTCGTATGGAAGCTCTTAACAGTAACAATATGTTACTTTACGGCCCACCTTCTCGTAGTATTTGGGAATACCTACACTTCAAATGAGACAGTACATGTTGTGTGGCACTGGATTAGGGGAAAATTAATATTCTATAATTCAAAATTACATAACCCTGTTTACTCTCTTTGAACTGAATTTCACACCTATCATTTGAGACGACAAAAAATATATGTCAAAAATGGATGATTGTGTTTACATTGGTTGGATGCAGAAGATTTAAAGAAATATAAATCTGCCAAGAGGACCCTCAGCAGGCCGAGTTATTCAATAAGATAAATGCTGAGTCTATACCTTGTCTGCTTTCCCATCCAATCGCCAAGACTTAACTCCTTGTGTCCAAAAACCCATCAATCGCTGTTGTTGACATAATCAATGTCCAAGCATCCACATGCCCCCCAAGGGGGAAAAAATCCTAAGATTTCTAACTGTTTAACTAAATTTCTCTTCACATCAGTCTTAAATGTCCATTCTTTTTTATCCAGAGTTTTTCCAGGGTTTCTTCTTAGAATTTAACTTTTCAAAAACTTTCTGGAAATGGTCATTGAACTTACCAAGCATTACTCTAAACTCTCAAAAGTATAACGTAATCTACTCAACCATCTGATGGACCTGTATTGTATTCCAAAGTCATTCCATTGCTTCATTGAGTACACAAAACAAAACTGCATAAATACTCCAGATGCGATCTCACTTGACAGCTTTGGCAGAGTAAATTGTAATTTTTTTTTAATAAGGGCCTTTAACCTGTGATAAATTGTGCCCAATCATTTTTATTTAGGCCCATCTGTATTAGCATCTTAATGGTTAATCTGAATTGTTTCACAGTGTCTGAATTGAATGACTTTCACTCCCTCAGACTGCAAGAGAATCTTTCCACCATTCAGCTATTTTGTATTGGTCGTTATATTTATTGCTGAGTCTATTACCATGTATATTGTTTACTCTAAGACCTACATGCGAATAAGGTTCATTGCATCCTGGGGTCTATGACAATAAACTAATTTGATTCTAATGATTTAGGTTAGTTAATTTATCTTCCATTTGGCTAAATTAAATTACATATTGTATATTACATTGCTAAAATGGTCTATTAAATAATTATCAACATGTTTTTGTTTAGTTTATTGTCACGTGTATCGATGTACAGTGAAGAGCTTTCGTTGCGTGCTAACCAGTCAGCAGAAAGACAATGCATGATTACAATCGATCCATTTCCCTGGACCACCCATATTGAAGCAACGGCCAAGAAGTCACGCCAACTCCTCTACCTCTTTAGAAGGCTGAGGAAGTTTGGCATGTAACTGTAAATGGGTTGATTGCAATCAAGTATTGTCTATCTGCTCACTGGTTACTACTGTCCCTCGGTACACATGACGGTAAACTAAACTGAAACTGAAACCAATTACAGTGTATAAATACATGACAAGGGAATAACATTTAGTTTTTTTTAATTTAGTGCAAAGTAAAACCAGCAATGTCCAATCAAGGATAATCTGAGGGTCATCAGAAAGGTAGATAGTAGTTCACCACTGTTCTCTGGTTATGGTAGGATTATTCAGCTGGGAAAAAAAAGCTAGTCTGATAACAGCTGAGAAAAAACTGCCCCTGAAGCTGGTGGTGTGCGTTTTCACACTTCTAAACCTTTACAAATAGTCTTTTTTGCAACTACAAAATTAATACATTGCTTAAGAAAGAGAACAATTGTACTATTAATAAATGATTTGATACAATGTTTTGTAGAAAAACAATTGAAATGCTTCTAATACTATGTTGGAAAGAGCTGGTGTGGATCAATTAAATATTACATTTAAGGACCCAGCAAGATACTAACATACATTGCACGATGTCTTGAAATTTTCACGATTATTAGTTAGATTTAACATTACATTTCTCAATATCATCAGGTAAGCCTAAATTAATAATGTGTAACTTCAACCATGAGACTGGACATCAGTTTGTTCATATAAAGTGGATTCAAATGGAGATGCAAATAAGTGTTATAAATCGAACCTTCAACATCTTTAATCACTATTCTTGTTTCATATGGACTCTTTCTGAATGATTACACTAAAGTAAACATCAAATTTTGGTATAACATACAGTTTCTTTTCTTGAAATCACAAATTTATATATTGGTGCATAATTTTATTACTTACATGCATAATGAGTGGGAAGATGACATTTAACTCAGGATCACATTTGCAATTGTTGATGGATATTTAGATTGGCCAGACTTCAGTCTATTCATGAAATTTCAATTTGTGGTTTTGTGCTTGCTTGTACAGCTGTAGATAAGCTTTGAAATTACTGCAATTTTTATGTAAAATGAAGATGATTTATTTTCATGAAACATTCCTAATAATGCATATCATTAACTATTAACCAACAATGTTTGGTTAAAATTGTTCTATTATTGTATCGTGAACTCTACAATTTATAGCAAAAATAATCCTTATAATTTCCCTCAGGATCTATAACTACATTACTTGATCCATATACAAACCAGTTTAAGGAAATCTGACCTATATGTATGATACAAAAATGTCTCATTCATCTTTGGATTAATATCTGAAATATTTATTCTTGATTGAACAAAAATGAGAATGCACCATCACTGTAAATAGATGTTTTTTTAATTAGTAATTTATATCTCTATTTTAGCTATACAGTTGTACTTCTGCTTTAAATCAATATTTAAAATAACTGCAACATAGAGCTTATCTATTCAAATGTTTCTGTTGTATGTACTAATAAAATGACAGCTTACATATTCAACAGTTCTTTTTTTTAGTATCATCTCAATTGAGCATTGAGTACTCCAATGTTTGTATTTTCTCAAATCATATGGATTGTATTTGTCAAGTAGATGCACTGAAACACTGTCCATCTATTGATCTTGGTGTACACAAGCTTTGAGTTTTGTTCATCATTAATCATACTGGTTACCAACATGTTAAAACACATTATCCACTTTTCTGTACAAAAACATATGAATGAAACCATGGAAGGGCAATGCCACTGAACTGGACACTGGAAGCATAGTGTGCCCGAGTATAGGTAATTGACCATATCAACAACTGCTGACAGAACATAGTAGGTATGTTACAAAACTTACCTTGAGCAGCGCTGCAGTTCTGCCGCTCCCCGTGTGCGTGACTTTGGCGCCTTTCAGAGGGGGGCGGGCTTAAAGTGCCGTTTTTCCACAGGCAGGGCAAATTGATCAATGTCGGGCGATTTCGTTGCGGAAGAAAAATCGCTCCGACATTTCATTAATGAAGGTATTTTTAAATTACGCTAGATTATTTATTATCTAGAGTAATTTAAAAATCACCTTCAAAAGCTGTGAGCGCAAATAACGGGAAGGATTTTGCATAGGGGAGAAAAAAAGGTAAATAGTTTATTTTTATATTAAAAGTTGTTTTTTATGGAGGCTTTAGTAATATTTTCATGTTGCGAAATGGGGTCCAAAAAAAATGTATGAACCGGCTGTATTTTTCATACTGACTCCAGTATGAACGCAAACCACAATATTCCAATCCACCGCATTCCACTAAAACCCACTCGCTAGTTGATTTAAATGGCCATTAATTTACAGGCATTAAACACTAAATTCCTTCCATTTGGCCCAGAAATTCATGAAAATGAGATTTAAAAATTATGGTGTGGATTATTGTGTGAATGTTATTTGTACACAGGCAATTAAAAAAAAGTTTATCTTTTCTTAAGAAATGGATAGATGTTTAGATCTACTCATTGAATTTTGTAATTAGCTGCAATTAGATAACTAACTAATTATATGCTTTAATTTCAGGTTATCCAAGTAAGATTGTTTCATATTTGTTTCAGAATGCTTCAATCTATAATAACTGGAAATTTCATTGAGTTCTCTTGATTTTTAACAAAGTTATGGGCTTTTAACGATTCTAGATCACAGCTTTTGAGTTAAGTCAATTGAAAGGCAATGGGGAACAAGATGCTAATTCTGAGTATGAAAATGGTCATAACTTTCTTAATACTGAAGATATGAAAGTGAATTAGGTGTCAAATTAAACTTCTTTTTATGCTTTATCTGATGGGATAAATTGCAGACTTGATCTTTAAAATCTCAAAATTTTGTAACATTGCTAAACATAGGGGAGAAGGAGGTGATGAGCACAGCTATTGATCATAATTTACATGTGAATTAAAGCTGAATTGGGATGAACACTTGTTTTAAGAATATTCGGCTGGGAATTTCAGAAAAATAGATGCTCAGTAAAGATGTGACATGATATTAAGGACTGAGGGGAGACATGGTGGCATTATGAGGGGAGAGTGATGTTGGCTAAAGACCAGTATTGGGTTGGAAGGAACTATTTACACCATTGACTTTCATGGGATTAGAACCATGTTGGATAGTTCGCAGTTTAACAGTTATCAGATTAAAGGGTCTTTTACATGAAATAAACTATGAGAAATGACAGACAATGTGAAGACCTGAAACATGATTCAACTTCACAATCAAGACGGTTAAAGTATCTGACATAATATAAAGCATGTATAAATTAGCTAATGAATGGTGATGAAAAGGGGGACTTTGGGATTCCAGGCTATAGTTCCTAAAGGGACACCACTGGTAGATAGTGATGAAGAAGGCATATGGCATATTTGCCTTTACAGAATATAAAACTTGGGAGGCCTTGTTGCCTCTTTACAAGACTGATTAGATTACACATTTAGTCCAATGCAATCATTACATTCAAGAAGCATTTAGGCATACACTTAAATAAACGTCATAGAATGATATGGACCAAGCGTGAACAAATGGGGTTAGTGCAGATGGGCTGAAGATCATTTTTCTACATTAATTCTATGATTTCAGCTTTGAAGCATCTGCAGTTTTTTTTGTCCTCTCCCAATTGTAATATTTCTAATTAATTTGGATGTCTCTATTAGGATATCCATGTTCTCTTGCCATGTGTTTTCTAGGAAGTTTTTAAACAAGACAGGAGATAAGACATCAGTGATGAACTAGCTGTTGCTGAATATGTGTGGTAATTTATTCCATAATATGACCTTTGTTCATTTTACTGCTGCCTTTTCAGACTTACATTTGCTCCGTTTCTCCCCCAATAATTTCCATTTAAATCCATCATTCTGTATTCAAATTACTTTGTGTCCTCATCCTTTCCCAACTATTATACATGTGTCCTTCCCAATGTGTAAGAAGGAGCTGCAGATGTTGGTTAGACAGTATCTCTGGAGAAAAGGTATAGGTGACGTTTCGAGTCGAGACCCTTCTGGGCTGCAATTAAACGGCCTGTCCCACTTGGGCAACATTTTTGGCGACAGCCTGAAAAGAGGTTGTCGCGGGGTGACGCATGTAATAGCGTAATAAGTGTCTCCTTGCCGCCGCTAGATTTTGGAATGTTCAAAATCTTTCCGCGACACCTGCGTGTCTTATCATGTCGTGCGCCCTGTCGCACGCTGACTTAGGCTGTCCTGCAGGTGATGCATGGTGACGCAAGGTCATGACCTCAGCTAATTCATTTTGCGACGGCCTGCATCATCATGCGTCAACCTGTTGTCCTCAGATGTCGTAGACAGTGACGCAGCCCGTCATATCTTGCCATATCATGTTACGGGTGGACATGTGTTTGACTTCGGCTGTCACTGTTTGATGTCTGTGCGGTCGCAGGATATCGTAGGCGCTGTTGTATGTTGTCGCTATCCCTGAAAATTGTGCCGTCTGCTGACGCAGATTTTCGCAGCTTGACATCAACTGTGTCGTAGCCTGTCGTAGATTGTCGTACAACTTGAAGTTTTTTCGGTGACTGCAGGCGTCAGTCACTGACCCCTGCAGTTGCAGAAAAAAATCGCAAAGTGGGACAGGCCCTTAAGTCTGAAGAAGGGTCTCGACCCGAAACATCACCTATTCCTTTTCTCCAAAGATGCTGTCTGACCCGCTGAGTTACTCCAGCTTTTTGTGTCTATCTCCTTCCTAATGTCTTCTCCTCACCCCTCTCTTTCCTTTCCCAGAACTCAACTAAATTCTAAATGTATCTTGCTGTAAATCTCTCCCTTTACCCCATGGGGACATGCCCCAATATTTGCTCTGTAACTGTCTTTATTTCCTCCTCCTTAAATTCTTTTCTGTATTATCCAAATGTTAAATAATGTGTCTTTTATGTCTCCATCAGTGCAATTTATTTATTCATAATTGGGTGTAACAAGTGGAGGATAAAATTAGGGAAGTTGTAGCAAGACAAAAGAGAGTCAAGAAGGTACCATTTAAAAAAAATAATCAGGTTGCTTGCCATTAAAGTTAAACCAGGTCAGATCATCAAATGTTCAAAATTCGAAGAACACGGAAAGAAATTAGGATGTAGATTTAACTGGCCATCCTAAATATTTCCAACCATTGGGAACATGAAAATGGCTAATTAAAATCTGCATATTAATGCAGAATCATGGAGCTTTTTTAAAGGCATTGTGTTGGAAACTAAAATACATTAAGATGTGAGATAATAAGTGGGGCACCGTGAATAAGAAATTAAAGGTCAGAAGATGAAGGTTATTTTTATTGCGAAACTGTTGAAAATATAAATGCACATGGGAACGAATAGTTCACCTTTCATCATTACTGGGTTAACCTTAATACTGGAGGTGTCTGTCAAAATTCCAGGACTAACCTGAGCAGTAAATACATTAATTCAAGGACATTACCATCGGCAGTCCTGTTAACAAGGCGTGGTTACGAAGCCACGCACCCCAATTAGTGATTTTGCGAAAAATTGCAATCCGCCCTCATTACCGTGTGAATGTCATGAAGATGCTGTAATTGGTTTTGATTGATCAAAATGCTTCCATAATCTGGTGAATTTGTAACAAAAGGGAATAGATTTAAACAGAAAAATCAGTGCGCGAGTGGCCATTCGGCCCTTTGAGCCAGTACCGTCATTCAATATGATCATGGCTGATCATCTAAAATCAGTACCCCATTCCTGCTTTTTCCCAATATCCCTTGATTGCTTTGTCCCCAAGAGCTAAATCTAACTCTCTCTTGAACAAACACCAAAGAAATCAGAGATTAAGCAATGGCTCGTCAGTAACTGACGCACACACATGCGACCGAGCAACGCAGTTCACTGGGTTGCCAGTAAACCAGGGCAGTTCACTGCGTTGCCAGCAACTAGCTGAAACGGGGTTGGCGAGGGGCGTGTGCGGACTGGTGAACCCAGGGCGAGCGAGAGACACTATTCGGCTCCGGAGCTGTGGAGATTCTGGAGACTCACGCTGAGAGGCAAACTTGGTGAATTATTTTACCAGGTGGATTGAGAAACAGAATTACTGGACTCCTCGGTGACAAATGAACAATTTGACAAGGTGCAATTAAAACATTTGATTGTGATATGCAGATTGATTTGCTTTAGTGATTGTGATTTTTTTTTAAAGTATGCGACAAAGCTAACAGCTGGGCGGTATATTATATTGGTTAATATAAATGCATTCGTTGTTTATACATGTGTGTCTATACTAAAAGCTGTAATTAGCACTCATCTGGATAAGGATGAAATCAAATAATGCTGCAAAATAAAGTACACTTTTGGATCGATGATAAAATGCATGAACTAACATTGTCTTATTCTAATCCTTTCCGTGAACTCCAGCACACCATTTGACCTCTTAGTCAGCTGCTGCACTTACATGCTTACCTTGAGCTACTAGTGCAAAAGAGCACCTGTTTTTTCTTGCAGCTCCACATTTCTCCATAGTTCCCTGAAGGTGGAATCGCATGTAGATAGGGTGGTAAAGAAAGCTTTTGGTGTGCTGGCCTTTATAAATCAGAGCATTGAATATAGGAGTAGGGAAGTAATGTTAAAATTGTACAAGGCATTGGTAAGACCAATTCTGGAGTATGGTGTACAATTTTGGTCGCCTAATTATAGGAAGGCTGTCAACAAAATAGAGAGAGAGTACAGAGGAGATTTACTAGAATGTTGCCTGGGTTCCAGCAACTAAGTTACAGAGAAAGGTTGAACAAGTTAGGTCTTTATTCTTTGGAGCGCTGAAGGTTAAGGGGGGGACTTGATTGAGGTCTTTAAAATGACGAAAGGGATAGACAGAGTTGACGTGGATAAGCTTTTCCCATTGAGGGTAGGGAAGATACAAACAAGAGGGCATGACATGAGAATTAAGTTTAGGGGTAACATGAGGGGGATCTTCTTTACTCAGAGAGTGGTGGCTGTGTGGAATGATCTTCCTGCTGAAGTGGTGGAGGCAGGATTGATTTTAACATTTAAAAGTAAAGTGGATAGGTATATGGACGGGAAGGGAATGGAGGGGTATGGTCTGAGTGCAGGTAGATGGGACTAGGGGAAAATAAATGGTTGGCACAGACTGGAAGGGCCGAGAAGGCCTGTTTCTGTGCTGTAATTCTTATATGGTTATATCACGTTCATTTTGTTCATCCAAATCATTCATAAATGAGAAAATATAAGGTGGGGAACGTACTGATTAATTGCATCACAGCCTGTTTTGGTAATTCGAATGCTCAAGAATGACAGAGGTTGCAGAGAGTGGTGGACACTGCATGGTCCAACTTTCAGTTGGAGTTTAATTTATTGTCATGTGTACCAGGTACAATGAAAAGCTTTTGCTGCATGCTAACCAGTCTGTCGATAGACAATAGGTGCAGGAGTAGGCTATGTGGCCCTTCGAGCCAGCACCTCCATTCACTGTGATCATGGCTGATCATCCATATTCAGTACTCCGTTCTTGCCTTCTCACCATATCGCCTGACTCCGCTATTTTCAAGAGCCCTATCTAGCTCTCTCTTGAAATACAATGGAGTGGAAATACAATGCATGATTAGAATCAACATTAGGCGCCCTCTATCCTTTGGAATCGTTCTCCAGTCCAAAGAATGCTGGAGATGATCACATGCATCCAATATTGTTTATTTATGCGTCTTTAAACTTAATTTCACTAGTTTTCAATTTAATTGGCCATAGAGACATATAGTTGCTTACCATGGGTTACACAAAAAGCTGGAGAAACTCAGCGGGTGCAGCAGCATCTAAGGAGTGAAGGAGATAGGCGACGTTTCGGGTCGAGACCCTTCTTCAGACTGGTCAGGGATCAGGGAAACGAGAGATATAAACAGTGATATGGAGAGATAAAGCAAGAACAATGAGTGAAAGATATGCAAAAAAGTATTGGTGATAAGGAAAGCAGGCCATTGTAAGCTGTTTCTGGTGTGAAAATGAGAAGCTAGTGCGACTTGGGGGGGGGGGGGGGGGGGGAGATGGAGAAGGAATGTCAGGGCCCGAGGGCTGAGGGAGAGGTGGGGGGAAAGGAGCAGTCTGGGTTAACAGAATTGAGAAAATTCAATGTTTAAGCCCAGAGGATGCAGACTCCCCAAGCGGAATATGAGATGTTGTTCCTCAAACTTGCGGTGTTGTTCACTCTGGCCATGGAGGAGGCCCAGGACCGAGAGGTCGGATACGGAGTGGGAGGGGGAGTTGAAGTGCTGAGCCACCGGGAGGTCGGGTTGGTTATTGCGGACCGAGCGGAGGTGTTCGGCGAAACGATCGCCTAGCCTCCGCTTGGTCTCACCGATGTAGATTAGCTGGCATCTGGAGCAACGGATGCAGTAGACGAGGTTGGAGGAGGTGCAGGTGAACCTCTGTCGGACTTGGAATGACTGCTTGGGTCCCTGAAAGGAGTGGATGGGGGAGGTGAAGGAACAAGTGTAGCATCTCTTGCGGTTGCAAGGGAAAGTGCCCGGGGAAGGAGTGGAGCAGGAGGGAAGGGAAGAATTGACGAGGGAGTTGCGGAGGGAGCGGTCTTTGCGGAAGGCAGATAGGGGGGGAGATGGGAAGATGTGGCGAGTGGAGGGGTCACGTTGGAGGTGGCGAAACTGGCGGAGGACTATCTGTTGTGAGACAGATGCTGCTGCACCCGCTGAGTTTCTCCAGCTTTTTGTGTAACCCTCGATTCTCCAGCATCTGCAGTTCCTTCTTTAACAACTAGTTGCTTACCATATTCACTCAGTTCCCAGCTGTAAAATTTCTCTCTGTGACTTTATCAACTCACATGTTCAGAATATTGATGTGCAATGTCCATTTATTTTGCCGAAGTAGAGATGGTCAAAAGCCTCAAGCTCCTAGGAATAAATATCACCAGCCAGAGGAAGCGGTAGAAGTGAGTGCAGAAATTATGTTTAAGGACACTTAAGTAGGTACATGGAAAAGGTTGGGAGGGATATAGGCCAGATACTGGCAAATGGTACTAGTTTAATGCAAAGACACTGTCCCTGAATCTGGCGACGTGCATTTTCAAACTTTGGTACCTCCTGTCTGATTGGAGAGGGGAGAAGAAGGAGTGACCGGGGTGAGACCCATCCTTGATTGTGCTGGTGACCTTACTGAGGAAGTGTAAATGAATTCAATGGAACAGAGGTTGGTTTGCTTGATGCTCTGGGCTGCATTCACAACTCTGCAGTTTCTTGTGGTCTTGGATGGAGCTGTGATGCCTGAACTATGATGCATCCCGATTAAAATGCTTTCTACGGTGCATCTATAGATGTTGGTGAGGGTTGTTGAAGACATGCCAAATTTCCTAAACCTTCTAAGTTGAGGCATCGGTGTGCTTTCTTGGCCAGAGCTTCCATGTGGCAGGTCCACGACAAATTGCTGGTGATATTTAATCCTAGGAACTTCAATCTTTTGATCATCTCGACTTTGGCACCATCAATGTATGTGTGTGTGTACAAGTATACATTTATAGACTACGGAATATGAGCATCTCTCTCTGAATTGTGATCACCTTAATACAACAAAAAATGTAAAACTTTGCAATACTGCAAATCCAGCATGTGCATTGTTTGTGGCCTCAATCACCACGATGAGCATTGGGCTCATAATCCTTGCTCTGCTCTGTGGCTGCAATAGTTGGCACATTTTACAAAACCAGCCTGCAAGTTGTTGATGACTTCTTTAACTTGTGGGGTGTTGTTCCTGCTGCTTAAAGCGTTTTCAGCCATGCATTTTTGAAAGGCATTACTTGGGGCATTGTTCTGCAAAATGAAACTATGAACTAAGGTTACTGCAGGGACTTTAAAAAAAAATTTTTGCATTATGTTCGTTGTTAATTTATTGAACTTTTTTTTAATGTTTGATTATTATATTATCTTTGGAGTTCTGTGTTTACAACCTTGTGTTTTCCTTTTCTCGAGAGATGCTGCCTGACCCACTGAGCTACTCCAGCATGTTGTGTCTAATTAAAGGTCCTGATAAATTCCTCATTCATTTAGATAGAGCTGCACCAGTGCTGGTCTTATGGGCTTCATTGGTGAAAGAGTCAAGAGTGTTTTATTAGTAGGTAGACAAAAGTGCTGGAGAAACTCAACGGTTGCAGCAGCATCTATGGAGCGAAGGAAATGGGCAACGTTTCAGACCAAAACCCTTGTTTCCTTCTTGAGTGTTTTATTGTCATATGTCCTGGATAGAACAATGAAATTCTTACTTGCTGCAGCACAACAGAATATGTAAACATAGTACATACCGGGAGAAAATAAAAGTTCAGTGTGTATATAAACACATACACACATCAGTATGTATATATACACAAAACATCAGGATTCCTATGGTGGCTCTTGAATCCCTGCAGATATATGAACAAACCACAAGTGAATGATAAGGAACAGACAGGAGTAACATGCCCGCTCCTTCGTCAAATAGTGTTTGCCTTTTTAAATTGGTGTCTCCAGTTGAACCAGAATCTGCTAGATCCCTACAAGGGATACAGCATTTCATTTCGGAGTCACGTGAGTGACTTCGTGAAGAACCCGCCAGCACGCATGCGCGACATATCGTCACAACGCATTGCTGCCGACGGCTGGCGGTGGGGTGCGCTCCCCGCCAGTCCTTCATAAGGGACCTCTAAGGTAAGTTATACTAACCTTAAGTTGGTTGGTCCTTGCTGGTAGTGTTTTTCTCTTTCAGCAAGGACATGGACGGGAGTTTGAAAGGCCCGGCCATCTGTCCCGGAGCCCTCATCATCGGCTGCACCTGTGAAACAGGCCGGGAGGAAGGCGGGGAAACCGGGCAGCCCTGTTACTGCAGGACCAGACCCGCTGCCACACCGCAGCTCCGGGGATGAGTTCGAGGAGCAGGACTGCGGTGTGCCGCCAGAGCAGGTGGACCCTGCTTCAGCATTCAGGTCGCCAACGGGCCCGTTGGCGGCCTTGGGCAAGGGCTCGCGTGCGGCTGCACGGCCCTTCTCCCTCAGCCCTCCGAGTAGGGGGAGGGATGGAGCCCGCAAGCCTAACCCTTCAGGGGCTAAGGCGTTACCTGCTGCCAAGTTGCGGACTGGTTCAAAGGCGGGACCCAGGTCTACTGTGAGGTCCAGCGTCGACCCCCCAACCACCGACGCCGGGGCGGGTCATTTGGGTGGGGTCCCGCCACGGTCACCGAGTCCCCCATGGATGGGAGGACGAGACCATGCGTCGGCAAAGTCCACGACGTGGGTAGCCGGCAAGCCGGCGCGGGTGTCGGGTCTCCATGCTGAGTCTGGTGCCGACTCCCCGCCGCATTTGCCCTCAGTGGCAGCGGCATCAGGTCCCGCCAAACGGAGGCGGTTGAACACACCTCCCGTGCGGGAATCGCTCAGCTTCGCTGCGGCGGCTGGCAGCGACAAATACTGGCACCAGGTTCACCTCGACGAGGTGCAGGCCGATGATAGGAGCCTCGGCAGTGTTTCCGAGCCTGAGGACTCCGACCGCCCGAGTGTTCAGGGTGAAGGGTGTATTGACCGGATGGAGCGGCTACTGGAGCTCCTGCTCCACAACCAACAGCAGGAAGCATCCAGCATCAACAGGCACAGGGAAGCATCACCGGTCTCCATAGCCAGCCTGGAACAGCCAGAAGAGGAAGAATTTGCCGACCCTACACCAGTTCCCTCGGAAGTTCCGCCGGAAGAACTCCTGGACGTGGCGGCGAAATTTGCTGCTCCACACACAACAGGGCTTCCTCTCAACCCCAAACTGGCTGCCACCGTGGACTAGCTCACCAACCACCAGCTCCAGGAGGAAGTTCTCTCTCAGGCCATCAATCGGCATAAGGCCCCTTCCAACTGCAACTCCCTCAACGTGCCTGTGGTCAATACACCAATATGGGGCAACATCAGGACGGCTATCCGAACCCAGGAGTTAAAACTCCAACGGATCCTGAGGCTCCTCACGGCCGGTATTACCGCGTTTGTGCGGTTGGTAGACGGGGAAGACCTCAATCTGGAGCAGGAGGATGCGCTGGCGCTATTATGTGCCACGCAGCATGAAATCAATGCTTTCAGAAAAAGCAGCATCCGCCCCACGCTAAACCCAAAGTTTGCTGGATTGTGCAAGGCGCCGCCTCCACCGCCGCCCCGACAGCTCTTCGGGGAAGACCTCCCGAAGAGGGTCAAGGAGCTCGATGAGCATGCCAAAACGGTGGGACTTATGCGGTCGCAGATCGCCCCCAGACCGTCTGCCCCGAAAACTCCATTTGTTCGGCCGCGAGGCCCTGTGGCCACATTGACGAGGACCTATCCTCCAGCTCCGCCTCGCTACCAACAGCCCCAGCAGCAGCGGGCTTTTTTAGGGCAAGGCCCGCAGCGGCCCCAGTGGAAGATGAGGACACCGCAGTCCCAGTCCAACCCAGCACCTCCACGCCCACCCAAACATGTCAGGGACCGCCGGTAACCAGGGAGGTAAGGCGGTCTGGTTTTCACTTATCTGTGCATTTAACTTCACATGTTGGTGGGCGCCTTCGATTCTTTTTGGGGGCATGGGAAACTATCACTTCCGATGAATTTGTTTTGCAAAGTATTCGGGGTCATGAGATTGAGTTTATTAACGGGGACATTCCTCCATCCCAGCATATGCCTAATCAGACGTTTACGCTGTCTGCCGTTGAACAGGCAGCAGGCTATGCTGAGATCTTAAGGTTAGAAGAAAAAGGCGTGATAGAAAAAGCCATGCACGAACCAATTGAATTTGTCTCAAATATATTTACTAGGCCTAAGAAGGATGGAGGCTGCCGAGTGATTATTGATCTGACCCATTTGAATACTTTTGTAACATACACCCATTTCAAAATGAACACTTTTGAGACAGCCAAGTCATTGATTTCGCATGGCTGTTTTATGGCATGCATTGATTTAAAAGATGTGTACTATTCTGTATCCATTCGGAAACATCACAGGAAGTTCTTAAAATTTGTCTGGATGGGTCAGCTCTGGCAATACAGGGCTTTGCCACATGGGCTTACTACAGCCCCTAGATTATTTACCAAATTACTGAAACCCATCATGGCCCATTTACGGAAGCAGCATCATATCGTGATGGCCTATTTGGATGATATACTGATTGTTGGCAATACCCTGGAGTCGGCTGAACGGGCAGTCTCAGCCACTGTCGGAATTTTTCAGCAGCTGGGGTTTATTGTCCATCCAGACAAGTCGAAGTTCTGCCCTTCCCAGGTTATGGATTATCTCGGGTTTACGGTGGATTCCAATCGCATGAGGGCCACCATACCGACTAACAAGGTTGGGGATGTCACCCAAGCGTGTCAGGCTTTAGCCTGCGCCAGTATACCATCAATTAGACAAACAGCTAAGGTGATTGGCAAAATCGTAGCATTGTTTCCAGCAGCCCAATACGGGCCTTTGCATTATCAAAATTTGCAAAGAGCCAAGATCTCCGCGTTAAAGCGGAACGCCGGTCATTTCGACAGACCAATGCGGCTGCCTTCTAAAGCTAAGATTGAGTTACAATGGTGGGTGCGCCATATTAGTAGCTCATTCAAACCCATTATTGTGCCCAATCCGATGGTATACTTGCAAACCGATGCAAGCTCCTATGGCTGGGGAGCTACGGACAATTATTCTAGTTGCGGGGGCAGATGGGACACCCTTGAATCTACTATATTGTTGTCACAAGGGATAAACTATTTGGAGATGCTTGCAGCATTTCACGGACTTCGTGCTTATTGTTCCAATCTTATTGGTGCTCATGTCCGTATCCAAATAGACAATACCACGGTGGTGGCATATTTAAACCATATGGGCGGTACCAGGTCAATTTCATGTGATGAATTGGCTAATACAATTTGGCTCTGGTGTATTGACAGGAATATTTGGATTTCAGCTACCTATTTACCAGGTGAGCTCAATACTGTGGCGGACGCCAGGTCACGCAGGTTTAATGACAACATCGAATGGATGTTGCATCCTCAAATTTTTGCTAAAATTACAGCCAAATTTGGTAGACCGGATATCGACCTCTTTTGCGTCACAGTTGAACCATCAGGTACCAACATACGTTTCGTGGGAACCAGATCCTGGGGCAATGGCGATGGATGCATTCTCGCTCGACTGGGGGCAGTGGTTTTTCTATGCATTCCCCCTGTTTTGCCTCATCAGTCGGGTATTGCGTAAAATCCAGATGGATGCTGCTAAAGGCATTCTTATTGTACCCGACTGGCCTACGCAGCCATGGTATCCGGTGGTCTTTGACATGATCAGTCAGCCTTGGGTCCTCTTAGAGGGTTGCCCACAATTGGTTACTAACCCCGTGTCAGGGGAACCACATCCCTGCCATAGCTATTTAAATTTATTGGCTTGCAGATTCTAACTAGGCCATTGCTGCAGTATGGCCTCTCAACTCAAACTATGGACACCATTGGGGCGTCGTGCCGAGAGTCGACCAGGCGAAGATACCTTTCCCACATCAGAAAATGGGAAGCCTATTGCAGCCGCTCTCGCATCACATATGACGATGCATCCATAGCCGACGTATTGGAATTCCTCGCGGGGTTGCACCATGATGAACACTTAAGCTACAGTACCATCAACAGCGCCAGAAGCACGCTGTCATTCTACCTCAATATTGAGGTAGGATCCAACAGGCTAGTGTCCAGACTCATGCGGGGTATATTCAATATGAATCCGCCTACACCACGCTATAATATCTCCTGGGATGTCAGGGATGTACTAACCCTGCTCAGGACGTGGTCGCCCATGGAGGGGCTAGAGCTGGACAAACTCATCATGAAACTGGTGATGTTACTAGCGCTGACTTCAGCACAGAGGGTACAGATGCTACATAAAATCCGTATCGACAGGATGATCTCTACCCCTGGAGAAGTAGTCTTCTTTATCGATGAGCTACTAAAGCAGCATAGACCTGGGTGCACAGGGCTGCAGCTGAAGTTCCCGGCATACCCCGCAGATGCTCGGCTATGTTTAGCCGCCCATATCCGTCACTATGTCAAGGTGACGAGACGCATCAGAGGAATGGAGAAATACCTGCTTGTCACTCACTAGAGACCTCACCATCGAGTGACAGTCCAGACGATATCCAGGTGGCTCCGGATCGTCTTTGGTAAGTCAGGTATCGACACTAATGTGTTCAAGTCCCATTCCACCAGGGCTGCATCAACGTCGGCGGCGAGGGTCATGGAGGTGCCCATGGACCATATTCTCGCTACAGCAGGATGGGCGCATGAAGCTGTGTTTCAGCGATTCTACAACAAGCCTGTTGCTTCTCCCCTACAGTTCGCGGAGGCCGTGCTGAATGCAGGTCAAGAACGTGGGGATGTCCCCGAATGAGGGGTTTTTGCTTTGTTATTAATAAATATTCTTTTGTCTTTCAGTATAACCTGTTTGACAGAATTGTTTACTCCCATCCATCCTTGCTAGTGGTGTGTCAGCATGGACGTGGTCCAGGGCGTGTAATCACAGAAGCTTTGAAGTCTTCATGAAGTCACTCACGTGACTCCGAAATGAATATAGTAAGATTGAACGAGAACTTACCAGTTCGAAGGTTGATCTTTATTTCATGAGGAGTTGCGGTGAGGGATTTCGTGCCCTCCGCTCCCAACCCTCAATCATACTCAACTGGTAATTAGAGTCTCTTCAATCTTACTATGCCAAGTCATTTCTGTTGTTGGTTTCTGTGATTCCACACCGCTACTTTGAAGAATGTCGCGCATGCGTGCTGGCGGGTTCTTCACGAAATCCCTCACCGCAACTCCTCATGAAATAAAGATCAACCTTCGAACTGGTAAGTTCTCGTTCAATCTTACTATTCCTCACACCTGCTAACACTTTTTGGTATTAACCCTCCTGCAATCAGGAATTTTGCAACTTGAAGTGTTTCGATAAGCTGTGCCGGTGAAGGAATCACGCAAACATTTTCAGAAGGATGTTGTGAAACTGAGGGAAGCCTATTTGAAAAAACATAAAAAGGAATATTGAAAAAAAAATTAAACAGTATTTGCAAGGAAATATTTTGTTTTAACAATTTAACATGTTTATTTTTAATCATCTTTTATTTCAGAATCAGAAAGTTCTATTAGATTAAGTTAAACAGCAAATATATCGAAAGCAAGTAACCAGCTTCATTGTTTGAGGAAACTTGTGGTGAAATAGATTTAATACTTCCACATTTTAATCAGGTTATAAATGAATCTATACTTCCATTTCACTAAATGTTTTGAATTAGACTACAGAAGGGATCCATTGGAGGGAAATATTTTTCACTTGGTCGTCAAGGTGTACATTAGAAACACATTTTGAAAAAATGCACAACCATTGTTCAGGAATTTCAATGTGGTCTCCTCTAGATTGGGGAGATCAAATACAGATAGGGTGACCGTTTTGCAGAACATCTGTCTAGTTTGCAAATGCGAGCATGAGTATCTATGTGACATATTAATTTTTCAACTCCCATTCTGCTTTTATATTTGCACAATTTCAACAAAGTTCAATGCAAGCTCAATGAACTGCACCTAATCTTCTCACTCGACACTTCAGCATCATTAACACTCAATACTGCGTTGAACAAATCCCGAACATCTGCATTCCAGTATTTTCATCTGAGATTTCAAGCATCCCTTCCAAATTCAATGGCAATTTTCAAGAGCCAAGATAATCAAGTGTTTAATTGTTATACTGTATGCACCAACAATGGACCAATGAAATTCTTACTTGCAGCAGCTTAACAGGCATGTAAATGCAATAACACACAGATAATATAATAGTTTTAATAATTGAATAAATTGATAACTGTAATGCTAGTTTAAAAAAAAGGAAGTCCTTGGTGCAAACAAAGACTCCATAGAAGTTCATAGTTGCTGAGGTTAGTTGTGTGGTGTTCAAGAGCCTGATGGTTGTTGAGAAGAATCTATTCTTGAACCTGATAGTCATGGTTTTTAGGCTCCTGCAACTTATTCCCAATGGTAAGGGTAAACAGAGCATAGTCAGGGTGGTGTGTCTTTGATGATATTGGCTGTCCCTTTGAAATGGTCTCCTTTTGTTATCCTCCAGAAAATTCAGATAATTTTTTTGAATGTTTACCTTATTTAGGCTTTAGCCACCTGATACTTTTATTATTTTTGTCATTTAATCTCTTGTCCTCCAATCTACCACATACCTTTCCATTGATACTTTCCTTCTGACCCCAACCATTGTCCGTTTTAGTTATTTAGTTTTAAAGATGCAGCACATAAACAGGCCCTTTAGCCCACAAAGTCCACACCGACCAGCGATCCCAGCACACTTACACTATCCTACACACACTAGGGACAATTGTACCAAGCCAATTAACCTACAAACCTGTGCGGCTTTGGAGTGTGGGAGGAAACTGGCGCATCCGGAGAAAACCCACGCGGTCACGGGGAGAATGGTATGAACTCAGTAGAGACAAGCACCCATTGTCAGGATCACACCCGGGACTCTGATGCTGTAAGGCAGCAACATTACCGCTGTGCCACCATGCTGCCCTTGTCTAGATGTTAAAATCAGTTTAACTGTTTCCCAGTTATCAGGAAGGCTTGAAGCTTTAATACCGTTTTTCTCTTCAAGAACGTAGCTTGTTTTTGTGAGTATTTCCAGCATATTTAAAGTTTGTGACTTTTTTTGATGCAGATATATCAAGAGTGTTTTATTGTCATGGTCCAAAATGGAACAATTACATTTTTACTTCCAGCAGCACAACATGTAAGTATTGAGTACTTACATAACTCAATAATAAACAACAACAAAAGTTTATATATGTGTGTGTATATGTGTATACAAATTATTTATTTTTTTCTGACGTGCCAAGAATGCTGAAACAAAAAGTTGCTCATTCTTATGCTGATGTGAAATTCCAGTTTTACTTCGGAGTCACTTGAGTGACTACGTGAAGAAGGCCGTCAATCCGCTTGCACGTCATTACGTCTGAAGCATGCGCCAACGACTGACTGGCAGGCGCGTCGCGTAAGTTTTAAAAACCCAGGTAAGTGTTTTCAAAAACTACTCTGAGGTCGTGTTGGCGGGTTGGTTATTTCTTGTTTTTCTAGCAAGTAGAACCCGACCATGTCAAAGGTGAGGAGACGGTCTGCGGGGAAGCCGGCTACATAGACCGCGGAGGTGCGGGTAGCGGGTGACTGTGCAAATCACCTTCCAGGCCGCTGGCGATGGAACCAGCGACAGCAGACTTGGTGCCTGAGGAGAGCACCATGGCAGTCCCGCCGGGGCGCAAGGCCACTCACAAGTCTGCAAGGCCCGTGGACTCAGATGAGTCCGGGCCGGAGGGATCACCTCCTTCACTGGGAAGCGTATACGGGCGAATCTTTCCCAGATGGAGCACCTATTGGAGAGGTGGCTCCAGACCGATATGCTCCAGAGGAGAGAGCAGTATCAGCTCGGGTCTCCACGGGAGCCCGCGCCAGCAGCACCATACACAGGGCTGCGAAGTGTCTCCCTGTCTGGAGAGGGGAGTACACAGAGTAAGTATTATCCTGACTCAGAGCAGGGAGGCACATCAGGAGAACACTCCCAGGGGGATGGGGCCGCAGTGCCTCTTCTGGCATCCAAATTTGCCATCCCAACACCAACAGGAGCACCCCTGGACGAAGAGCTGGCTACCACAATAAATTACCTGGCATCTCATCAGGTCAAAGACCTGGCTATGGAGGAGACCTCCAACAGACATCATACTCCTGCCAACTGTGCCTCCTTCAATGTGCCGGCTGTCAACCACTCCATCTGGGGTCATATTGGAGTGGGTGTAGGAGCCCAGGAAGTCAAGCCCCAAAGAAATTTAAAATTATTGGCCTCAGGCAAAACGGCATTTGCGAGGTCCGTAGATGGGGGGGCTGCTGACGGAGACAAAGCAGGACGCTGTGGGGCTTCTCTGTAAAGCCCATTTAGATATAAATTGTCTGTGTAAAAATGCAATACGGCCGGCACTCAATCCTAAATATGCTGTGCTATGCAAAGCCAGCAACGTCCAGCCGGCTAATTATCTATTTGGGGCAGACCTGCCGAAGCAGGTCCGCGAGCTGGATGATGAGGCCAAGACCATTCGTCTCATGAGCCAAGCCCAAACAACACCCAGGGGCTCATCACACCGGGCATATCCCTATGCCTCCTTTAACACCAGGCAAAACCAGCCGATGGGCTCCGGGGCAGGAGGAAGACTCGAGCTGGAAGCACCAAGGTCTTTTTTAGGGGTAGGCCCCAGCCGGCCCACGGCTCAGATGCGCGGGGGGCACACGCCACCAGCCCTTCTTCCAAAGCCACGAGGACGGAAGCCAGGACCACACCGCTAGTAATGTCTAAGGTAGGAGAACCTAGTTCCTTGTGGAACACCTTACACATCACTCACTCACAAGTTGGGGGGAGATTGCGACATTTTTTGAATGAATTGGATCACAGCAGACCCGTTCATACTGCGCAGTATACAAGGGTTCAAAATTGATTTCCTTCTTGATTCATCACCACCCACACAAAATTTACCAAACCGCACATATGTGTTCTCACAACAGGAAAGATTCGAGGTACAAGCTGAAATTCAGGCTTTACATACAAAAGAGGTGATTCAGAGGTGGCAACAGGAATCACACCAATTTGTATCCAACATATTCACCAAGCGGAAAAAGGATGGAGGATGTTGTATCATCCTAGACTTGACGGAACTCAATACCTATGTGCAGTATAAACACTTTAAAATGGACAACTTTGGCACAACCATCCAACTGGTTTCCAAAGGGTGTTATATGGCATGCAATGATCTAATACATGCATACTACTCAGTATCCATTTACAGGGAGCACAGGAGATATTTGAAATTTAACTGGCTGGGGCAACTGTGGCAATTCAAAGAATTGCTTAATGGGCTGACTTCAGCTCCCAGACTATTTACAAAATTACTTAAACCAGTTCTGGGGCTACTACGAGCTCAGAATCACATGGTTATGGATTATTTGGATGACATTTTAATAATTGGGGACGCCAAGGAATCAGCTGAATCATCTGTTTGAGAGATTGGGGTTTCTAATCCATGCAGTCAAGTCAAAATTGACTCCAACCAGAGTAATTGATTACCTGGGGTTCACAATTAACCCAATTCAAATGTCGGTGACGCTGCCAAGTGGCAAGCAATTAGAGTTAATGGAAGCCTGCAATCAGCTAATTGTTAAACAGCAGTCAATCACATGGGTGGAATAAAGTCTGTATCTTGTGACAAATTGGCAAATCTTCTTTGGCATTGGTGTATTGCAAGGGACATTTGGGTCACAGCAATCTACCTCCCAGGTAGATACAACATGGTGGCAAACACTAGATCATGGAAATTCAATGATAACACAGAATGGATGTTGAATCATGACGTGTTTAATGATATTGTCGCCCGATATGGCATGCCAGATGTTGACTTGTTTGCATCCAGATTGAATCACCAGTTACCCAAATATGTGCCATGGGAGCCAGACCCAGGGGCAGTGGCAGTAGATGCATTCACACTGCATTGGGGAGGAATGTTCTTGTATGCTTTTCCTCCGTTTTGCCTCATCAGCCGATGCTTGGTAAAAATAAAGCAAGACAATGCCACAGGCATTTTGGTAGTGCCAGACTGGCCTATGCAATCCTGGTTCCCACTAGTCCTGGGAATAATGACACAGCCTCTCATGGCAGTCCCCAAAAGCAGGGATCTGCTGGTTCACCCAGTAACGGGGGGCAACCACCCACTACATGACCGAATCAATTTATTGATTTGCAGATTCTGAGGAGACCATACCTGGGACTTGGACTGGATGACCGGACAGTGGATGTCATAACAGCGGCCTGGAGGGACAGGACACAAAGGCAGTATGTCTCTCACATCAAGAAGTGGGAGATGTACTGTCATGTCTCCAACATATCATATGATACAGTGTGCATCACGGATGTTCTGGAGTTCCTATCTACTTTATACTATGACCATAAATTAGGCTACAGTGCCATCAACAGTGCCAGGAGTACACTATATTCATAATTAGTACTGGGAACGGGGCACCATCCGGTAGGAACACACCACTTAATCACCAGGTTCATGAAGGGAATATACAACTCAATAGCACCCAGGCCACGGTATACCGCCATTTGGGATGTGAGTGTGGTGCTAACACTGCTTTGCCAGTGGGCCCCAGCCACCTCCTTATCCTTAGCCAAACTCACCCTAAAGGTGGTCATGCTGATGGCGCTGGTAACAGCGCAACGAGTCCAAACGTTGCACATGCTACGACTGGACAACATGACCACCAATGTAAATGCCAGAACCTTCATCATTAATGACTTAATCAAACAGAGCAGGCTGGGGGTACAAGGGCCCAGGCTTCAGTACCTGGCATACCACGAGGATCCTCAATTATGTGTAGTGTGGCATTTAGACCAGTACATAAAAGTCACTAGGAGCCTCAGAGGCTCTGAGTTAGCTGTCCTGATGAGCCACAAGAAACCACACCACAGGGTATCAACACAAACCATTTCCAGATGGTTAAAGGAGGTACTCGTGGGTGCAGGAATGAATTCTGACACTTACAAAACTCACTACACCAGGGCTGCATCTACGTCAGCAGCGAGGGCAATGGACGTTCCCCTCGACAACATCCTAGCGGCTGCAGGATGGGCCAATGAACGGATGTTCCACAGGTTTTATAATAAACCTATTGCCGGACCGGGGGTGTTTGCATGTACCATTTTAGATTCTGTTTTATAGTTTCCCCCCAAGTTGGGCGGGGTCACTATTATTTTGTTTTCCTATTAAAGCATCAGTATTGTTACCTAACTATGTTATGTCTGAATGCATTAATCTTTCTCACGCATCCATGGTCAATCCATTCAGTGTATGACGCCTGAACTCGAACTGGCATGAAATCACAGAGCTTTGAAATCTTCACGTAGTCACTCACATGACTCTGAAGTAAAATAGTAAGATTAAACGAGAACATACCAGTTTGAAGGTTGATCTTGATTTTATGACGGCCTTCTTCACGTAATCGCTCATCGTAACTCCTCATAAAATCAAGATCAAACTTCAAACTGGTAAGTTCTCATTTAATCTTACTATTTTATCTGGTAGATGGATGCTCTAAATATATGGTAAGTGCAAGTGAAGGCTTTCTTGGTCTTAACTGAGTGTTTTTTCACCAGATAAAAGCTGTCCAGAGTCTGACCTCCCCAGAGGAGTATGGGTGAAGTTCAACAGACTTCGTACTGGAGTTGGATGTTTCAATGCCAGCATGTGGAGATGTGGGTTCCACCAGAGCCCAGCCTATGAATGCGGAGCAGAACAACAGACAGCCAACCATGTCATCTCTGGGTGCCCGCTCTACCACCCACCAAATGGAGCTCAGGGCCTGGCAGACACAGCCACTATTTGTAACCTTTCATTAAACCTTTTCATGGAGCAAGTATTATCTATAAATGGACATAAAACTGGACCTCGTCAATTCAAGTCAATAGAGTTTATTGTCATCTGTCCCAGATAGGACAATGAAATTCTTGCTTGCTGCAGCACAACAGAATATTGTAGGCATAAATACAGAACCGATCAGTGTGTCTATACATGATAGACCATATATATATATATACACATAAATAAACAGATACAGTGCAATAGGCTGTTATAGTTCAGAGTTTGTTTGAAGTTGTGTTTAATAGTCTGATGGCTGTGGGGAAGTAGCTGTTCCTGAACCTGGATGTTGCAGGTTTCAGGCTCCTTTACCATCTACCTGATGGCAGCAGGGAGATGAGTGGGTGGCCATGATGGTGCGGGTCCTTGATGATGTTGGGAGCTTTTTTGAGGCAGCGGCTGCGATAGATCCCCTCGATGGTAGGGAGGTCAGAGCCGGTGATGGCCTGGGAGTGTTCACAACTTTTTGCAGCCTTTTCTGCTCCAGGACGTTCAAGTTGCCGAACCAAGCCATGATGCAACAGGTCAGCATGCTCTCTATTGTGCACTTGTAGAAGTTCGAGAGAGTCCTCCTTGACCGACCGACTCTCAGTAATCTCAGCGAGTAGAGGCGCTGATGCTCTTTCTTTATAATTGCATCAGTGTGCTCGGACCAGGAGAGATCTTCAGAAATATGCACGCCCAGAAATTTGAACTTTTTGACCCTTTCCACCATCAACCCGTTGATATAAATGGGATTGTGGATCCCTATCCTACCCCTTCCAAAGTCCACAATTAGTTCCTTGGTTTTGCTACTGTTGAGAGCCAGGTTATTGTGCTTGCACCATTTGATCAATCGGTCGATCTCACTTCTATACTCTGACTCGTCCTCATCAGTGATCAACGGCGAACTTTATGTTGGAGTTCGCACTATGTCCAGCTACGCAGTCAACAGCTATGCTTTAACAGTATTTAAGTGCTGCCTGATTGTTACTATGCATTATACAAATGCAATTCAACACAGGATAATCCATCCCACCATCTTGATCACGTCATTACATACTTTAGGCTTTTAGACTTTACTAGACCAAGCCTGGACCCGTTGGGTCTCGTTCCCCCAACGCAATATTCCACCACTCACCCGTTCCCGTTGTGACACGAGTCAAAATGCTGATCTCAAAATGGCAGAGGGCCCAGCAAGCCTTCCCCAACTGCGCACGAGTGGACACCAGGTCCACTGCGCACGCACGGGGTAGATAACGTCATTTTGCATCACTGCCGCATCACCGGTGCCATTTTCAATTGTGACGTGACTGACGGGCCTCCCACAACTGCACAGGCGCGGCCAGCAAGTGCGGGCGATGTTTCAAGTTAATTTGTTTTAAATGTCAATAACTTCTAAAATTTAATATCAACCTAAACAACACTTGGCTAATGCACACCGCAGGGCACTGGTGAGTAAGGTGTGCCTCAAATTGTCGCGCTGCCATGTACCATTTTTGCGGAGTTTCAGGAACACACAAACAAACAAACAAGATGAGAGTTTTAGTAATATATACTAGAATAGGTGGGACCCGTTGGGTCCCTGTCACATGGGAGGCCTGGTCCCCAATGCAGCCCGTTCCCTAATGCAATATTCTACCACTTACCTGTTCCCCCAATGCAACCCGTCCCCCCAACGCAATATTGCACCACTCATGCATAGCCCCCAACTGCGTAGGCATGGCTCATTTCCCCTCATCCCCAGCACTCCCTCCCCCTCCTCTTCACTCTCCCTCTTCTTTCCCTTCTCCTCCTCTCGCCCAATACCTCCCTCTCCTTTTCCCTACCCTCAGTCATTCCCTCCCTCCATAATTCCTCTCCCCTCCCTAACCCCCTCCAATCCCTCTATCCCCCACTCCTCACCTCCCCTATCCCTCCTGACCTCCCCACTGCCCTCCTCACCTTCTATTCCCCACTCCCCCACTCTCCTCTCCCTCTATTTCTCCTCCCCCACTCTCCTCACCTCCCCCACTTTCTCCCTCTCCCTTCCTACCCCTTCGTCCCCCTCAATCCCCCCCCACACTCCCTCCTCACCACCCTAGGATCTTTCCCCTCTCCTCCTCCCCTCCTCCCCTCCCTTAATCCCTCCCTCACCTCTCCCTCCCTCTCCTTTCCCCTACCCTCAGCCGCTCCATCCCTCTCTCCATCCATAAAAAGCAGCATCTGCAGTTCCTTCCTCCACAGGTCATTCATTGTTAGCTGTGGTTTAGATCATGTTCACTTGAAGATTGGACCAGTTTGCATAGTGTGTGTGACTCAAACTCTGCACAAACTGTTCGGCCACCCTACAACCCGAGTCTACCTCCCTCCCTCTGCCCACTCCGTCTCAGCTGCCGCTCGCTGACCACCCGCTGCTGCTGCTCGGCCCATCCCCGCCCTGGTCGCCCACTGCTGCCGCTCAAGAAAATCTCCGAGAAGGCCGTGAGGGTGAGTTACTGCAACTCGGCGGCGGGGGAGATGGACCCGGGGGAGGGGGTAGACAGGACACCATTGCTGCAGAGGGCGGACGGGAGAGAGGGGTGAGTGATGAGGGAGAGAGAGATGTGGCTCGGGCCTCCACTGAAACCACCATTCCACCGCGGCCGCTGCTGGAGTTTGGGGAGACGATAGACAAGTTACTGTGAGGAGGAGAGAGAGTAGTTTGTGAGTGATGCGGGACAGGCTGCCACCAGTGGGGCAGGAAGGGGCGTCGCCATACCACCCGTGGCATTGACAGACAGGAGAAGAGACCAATCTGCACACGCGCGGTTTTAAATATTTTTAAACCTCGATAACTTTTACAATATACCACCGATCAGAACAAAACCTGTGGCACTTGCAGCACAGGCGAACGGTGAGTGACCTGGCGAAAAATCGTAACGCTATCACATACCGTTTTTGGTGTGAGCGGGGGTGAGAGGGGAGGGGGGTGGGTGGGAGGGGACAGTTGTGGGGGTAGAGGGTGTGTGGGTGGGGGGGGGAGTTGTGGGGGGAGAGGGATGTGTGGGCGGGGGGAAGGGGAGAGTGAGCTCGGAGAAAAGATGGGGAAGAGCCATGGACGAGGGGTTTATCGCAGGGAGGGAGGAGGAGCTAGTGAGGGGGACCAGAGGGGTAGTGCCGGGAATTGGCGGTGTGATGGGGACTCACAGCGGGCACTGGTCGCTGGTCATTCTCCACCGGGATCAGAGTCTCCACTTTCTGTTTGGCGACATCTCCGACTCTGGGCTGTGCTGAGTCTCCGACCCTGAGCTGGTCGACCCTGGGCTGCTCGACCATGGGCTGCTCGACCCTGGGCTGCTCGACCCTGGGCTGCTCGACCCTGGGCTGCTCGACGCTGGGCTGCCCTATGTTGGGCTGCTCGATGCTGGGCTGTGCGGGGCTGGGCTGCTCAGGGCTGGGCCGCTCCATCCCTCTCTCCATCCATAAAAAGCAGCATCTGCAGTTCCTTCCTCCACAGGTCATTCATTGTTAGCTGTGGTTTAGATCATGTTCACTTGAAGATTGGACCAGTTTGCATAGTGTGTGTGACTCAAACTCTGCACAAACTGTTCGGCCACCCTACAACCCGAGTCTACCTCCCTCCCTCTGCCCACTCCGTCTCAGCTGCCGCTCGCTGACCACCCGCTGCTGCTGCTCGGCCCATCCCCGCCCTGGTCGCCCACTGCTGCCGCTCAAGAAAATCTCCGAGAAGGCCGTGAGGGTGAGTTACTGCAACTCGGCGGCGGGGGAGATGGACCCGGGGGAGGGGGTAGACAGGACACCATTGCTGCAGAGGGCGGACGGGAGAGAGGGGTGAGTGATGAGGGAGAGAGAGATGTGGCTCGGGCCTCCACTGAAACCACCATTCCACCGCGGCCGCTGCTGGAGTTTGGGGAGACGATAGACAAGTTACTGTGAGGAGGAGAGAGAGTAGTTTGTGAGTGATGCGGGACAGGCTGCCACCAGTGGGGCAGGAAGGGGCGTCGCCATACCACCCGTGGCATTGACAGACAGGAGAAGAGACCAATCTGCACACGCGCGGTTTTAAATATTTTTAAACCTCGATAACTTTTACAATATACCACCGATCAGAACAAAACCTGTGGCACTTGCAGCACAGGCGAACGGTGAGTGACCTGGCGAAAAATCGTAACGCTATCACATACCGTTTTTGGTGTGAGCGGGGGTGAGAGGGGAGGGGGGTGGGTGGGAGGGGACAGTTGTGGGGGTAGAGGGTGTGTGGGTGGGGGGGGGAGTTGTGGGGGGAGAGGGATGTGTGGGCGGGGGGAAGGGGAGAGTAAGCTCGGAGAAAAGATGGGGAAGAGCCATGGACGAGGGGTTTATCGCAGGGAGGGAGGAGGAGCTAGTGAGGGGGACCAGAGGGGTAGTGCCGGGAATTGGCGGTGTGATGGGGACTCACAGCGGGCACTGGTCGCTGGTCATTCTCCACCGGGATCAGAGTCTCCACTTTCTGTTTGGCGACATCTCCGACTCTGGGCTGTGCTGAGTCTCCGACCCTGAGCTGGTCGACCCTGGGCTGCTCGACCATGGGCTGCTCGACCCTGGGCTGCTCGACCCTGGGCTGCTCGACCCTGGGCTGCTCGACGCTGGGCTGCCCTATGTTGGGCTGCTCGATGCTGGGCTGTGCGGGGCTGGGCTGCTCAGGGCTGGGCTGCTTCGGGTCGCTCCGAAAATTGTGTCCGGTTGGAAACCTTTGCCAGCCATCCAAAGCTCAAGTAAAGACGCAATGGCACAGGAAGGGGCGGACCGTCCCAGTGAGAGACAGGGGAAGAGACTAATCCATGCAGCGCTGAATGGCAGGAGAAGAGTTCGATCTGCCCATGCACGTTTTTAAGATTTTTTACAAACTTTCGCGAAAGTCAACCGATCAAAACGAAACGGTGCAATCGCAGCAGAGGAGAACGGTGAGTGAACTGCGGAATAATGGTAGCGCTATCATGAACATTTTTTGCGCAAATCGAAAGACCGCACAAACCAGAAGATAGCAAGATCAGAGTTTTAGTGATAGATAGATAGATAGATAGATAGATAGATAGATAGATAGATAGATAGATAGATAGATAGATAGATATAGACTAGACTAAGTGGGACCCGTTGCGTCAATATTCCACCTCTCCACCAATTCCAATATTGGTGGCCAGTGGGGGGGTGGGGCTTTCTGGAGTACTAGTATGGGCATTGTGGGCTGAAGGAACTGGTTTCCCGAGAGCTAGGATGGACATTGTGGGCCGAATGGATTCTTGGGCTGGCTGTTCAGTCACTCAAGCCTGTTGTGCTGGCAGCTCACTCACTCACAGCTGGTGGGTTGGCAGTTGACTCATGGCTATTCCTTGAAATTCCATTTCAAGCAGTGTGCAAGGCCACCAAATTCAAGTGCAGTTTCTTACCATTTCAAGCATGGTACAAGGCCACTAAAGACAGCGAGTCGTGACCTCTCCCTCCTCCATTTTGCAGAGACTGAGCCACACCCACACTTCTGGGTTTTATAGTCCCTCCCCCCTCCCACCAGAAGGAGAGTGGCCGCCATGGCGTGATTGACAGGAGAGAGAATCTCAACATTTTTTAAACACGAATAACTCTTTTATTTTTCATCGATAGGAAAAATCCTCGGCACCTGATGAGCAGAGGAGGACTGAGTGGATGGCCAAAAATCACAGCCATACATGGTAGCGTTTTTTCTAAAATCAATATAAAGCGCAAACAGGAAGTGGTCAAGAATAGACTTTTAATTATATCGAAGGCAAGGCAACTTTAATTAGGCAAGGCAACTTTAATTAGGCAACACAGCTTTTGCATTTCCAAACCAAAGGCAACACAGCTTTAGCCTTTCCAAACTATATTTTCAAACCACATAAGGGCACTGACAGGTCAGTAAAACCACACACAGGTTAGTAGACATGTGTTCAGTGTTATTCACAACTCAGACTGAGAGACGTGACCCTCTCGCTCCCCCATCTTGCAGAGACTGAGGCACTCAACACTTCCGGGTTTTATAGTCCCTCTGGAATGGGCGTGGCCTTCATGTCAGAGGAAGAAAGACTAATTCAACTTAACAAGTTTGAATGTGAAGAGATTTCTCAAAGAGTATGCTTTCTACCAATACTGATAATGGCTAATAATTTAGGAAAAAGTCAAGAGCAGACTTTACACTTCTAACTGCATTTCAGTAAAACCATGGCTAATTATCTCATTTTCCACCTATCTGGGTGATCCTGATACCTCTTTTTCTTCAATGAGGCAGGCCCAATGGTTAATAATTTAGGAAAATCAACCTTAAATCTGCTCAACAACTAACACTTACATTCAATTGGAATGAAATCCCTCGGGTTCATAGATATCTGAATAAAGAACGTCCTTTATTTTAAGTTTAAATGTCTGATTTCATATCCAGGGACTATGTCATTAGCAGGAAAAGTCAAGCCTCAAAATTTTAAAAGTCTTAATGAGATAAGTTCTCAATATTCTAAACTGCATTGGTCCATCTTATTCATTCAATAGTCATAAGGCTCACCCCAGGAACTATTTCAGTGACGATTCCTTAAATCATCTCTAAATGTTAGCAAATATATTCTTAGATATGGAGAACAAAATTGCATAATATAACAAGCTATGATACATTTTCAGAATAACTTGTATAGTCCTGTGTTCCAATCCTTTTCAGTAAAATTGCTTGCTGCATTTGTGTATAAACATTCTATGTTTTATACACGGGGTCATGCAAATCCCTCTAAACATGTAAACTTAATGTTTCCTTAGCCTTTTCAGTTAAACATGGATAACTTAAATTCCCATGGTGTTCTTGTATCTCAATGGAATTAATATATTTTGATAATTACAAAATATTTCTTCAACAACAAAATCTAATGAAAATATCTTATTCTTTAAATATTACTTCTTATATATTTTGATTTGGATATATATGCACCATATCATTAGTAAGACAGAAATCGTGTAATTAGGTTGGCTGCTCGTTTCCAGCAGTTTGTATATTTAGTCCATGAGCAAATTATCTATTTGCTTTCAATGGAATGCTAGATTTTGAAAGTTATGAATCAGATCTGATCCGCCTTTGCATAATTGGTAGTCTAAGGGATTGTAAAAGTTAGTTTCTGCTACCTCAAATGAAATTATATTAAATTACACTTTTCCCAAAAAGAGATTTCAATGTCACAAAATTCATACAGAAAATTGGTTCACTATAATAAAGAGCTATAAATACAAGGGATTAAATGTTATCAATTAGAATATTTGGAGTTGGAAGGGAAATTGGATAGATTTCCTTTCAATATTAGGCATATTTCAATATATAGCTGTGCAAAAGTTGCTTTGGAAAGAGTAAGACGGTTATTTACAAGAAGAATAAGAAATATATTGCAAAATGGTTGATCCAAAAAAAAGTGCACTAATCTGATGTGCATTTTTTTGATCCAAAATTTTTAAAATTACAATTGAAGCATTTTTATTTTCATAAAAGGGTGCAAAGAGTATGATTTTTATTATTTTGCGGTGCCCATAAAATATCCCTTCAGAATATGCAGTACATATTTCAACCAATTATGAGACTTCCAAAACAAACATGAAACTGTGTTCTTTCTTGCATATTACGAATGGCATGTTGTTTTTGGTTTGAAGGTGGATGAAGCACTAAATTCTGCTGAACGTACAACTCCACACCTAGTAGAACCAAATCAGAAGATAATCAACTACATGAAAACTGCAGTCCTAAACAAGGTAATAAGTAGTATGTGTATGGAATTTACTATTGCGCTGTTTCTCCCTTTATTGATGTGTGCCATTTTAACCAGTTACAATTTACTGCAATTGTGGCCAATTTCATTTTTAAAAAACTGGGGAATTCCAAAACATTTTCTAATAGTCATTGTGTCCTAGGTGATTACAAAGGTGCCTTTGTGCCATCAATCAGATTTAAATAAGTTAATAAATTTCACATCTGGATGAAATTAAGACCGGGCAGCCCAAGCCAGGAAATCCTTAATGGAGGTTAAGGGTGTTCTCACACAGAAGTGAGGCCAGCCGTCTATGGAACAAATTATATTTTCTAACTGAGCCTCACAGTGCATCATAATTCTGTTTATTGGTATTCACTGCTGTATGTATTCAATCCACATCCTCTCCAAACCATGGGAATTTAGCCCAAATTGTTAAGAGAAACCATATGCAAAACGCACACGTGAAAAATGCATCACTTACACATCATTCTGTATATTGGCATCTACTCCCATGTTTTACCAAACCATTGGGCCTGCCTCATTGAATCAGTTTTGGCCCCTAGTTCTTTCAGATCAGATCAAGATTTGAAGATTGCCCCATGTTAGCTTGGGGCAATTAGATTCAATTAGATTACACCGAAAATCAAATATTCTTCTATTTTAAAAATTCCAGTCTGGTTTTATTTCAGATTTTCCAAGAACAAACGATATTAGTGCCAGGCAGTAAACCTCCAGAAAAATAAACAAATCTGTTTGTATCAGGAAATAAAAATGTTAAAACATATTAAAACTACCACTTAGAAAGTTGAGAGTGCATAAAGTTGACAAATAATCAAGAATATTAAGGCAGAAGAAGCTGGTACTAAATAGTGATTCTATGGTCAAATGAGTTTAAATGCACCAGGACCTGAACATTAAAATTCTTACTTGCTGCAGCTTTACAGGCACATTAAATGCAACACACAACCTCTAAATATACAATAAATGATCAGTTATTCTATGCCAGACCATGATAGTGCAAGCCAAAGTACATTGTGCAACATTAGAAGTGCAATGCCCATAGTAGTTTGGTGCTGAGGTAGGGTTATGGCTAGGGTTCTACACGGCAGTTGAAACTCCAATGGTTAATGGGAAGTACAATGCCCTCCATAATGTTTGGGACAAAGACCCATCATTTATTTATTTGCCTCTGTACTCCACAATTTGAGATTTGTAATAGAAAAAAATCACATGTGGCTCAAGTGCACATTGTCAGATTTTAATAAAGGCCATTTTTATACATGTTGGTTTCACTATGTAGAAATTACAGCAGTGTTTATACATTGTCCCCCCCCCCCCCCCCCCCCCCCATTTCAGGGCACCATAATGTATTGAACACAGCAATGTCATGTAAATGAAAGTAGTCAAGTTTCGTATTTTGTTGCATATCTTTTGCATGCAATGACTGCTTGAAGTCTGCGGTTCATAGACATCACCAGTTGCTGGGTGTCTTCTCTGGTGATACTCTGACAGGCCTGTATTGCAGCCATCTTTAGCTATGCTTGTTTTGGGGGCTAGTCCCCATCAATTTTCTCTTCAGCATATAAAAGGCATGCTCAATTGGGTTTAAATCGGGTGATTGACGGCCACTCAAGAATTGACTATTTTTAGCTTTGAAAACCTCCTTTGTTGCTTTAGCAGTACGTTTGGGATTATTGTCTTGCTGTACAATGAACCACCGGCCAGTGAATTTTGAGGCATTTGTTTGAACTTGAGCAGATAGGATGTGTCTATACACTTCAGAATTAAATGTGCTACTATCATCAGCAGTTGTATCATCAATGAAAATAAGTGAGCCAGTACTTTCATCAGCCATACATGCCCAAGTCATAACACGCCCACCACCGGGTTTTACAGATGAGGTGGTATGCTTTGGATCTTGGGCAGTTCCTTTGCTCGTCCATACATTGTTCTTGCCATCACTCTGATATAAGTTAATCTTCGTCCCATCTGCCCACAAGACCTTTTTCTAGAACTGTAACCTGGTCATCCTATTTTTGCGGCTAACCACTGGGTTGCATCTTGCAGTGTAGCCTCTGTATTTCTGTTCATGAAGTCTTCTGTGGACAGTGGTCATTGACAAATCCACCCCTGACTTCTGAAGAATACATAACTAAATTTGCCTGAAACTTCATAAATGCTTCCTTAATTTAGATGGAAGAGCATAATGCCAATCAGTCTCAAAGCTGCATTTAACCAAATCCAGTGTTACGAACCCAAAGCGCACTGGGGTTAAAATGAAAAATACACCAGTGTCTAGAGACCTATCAGTCACAAAGGGAACAGATGTTGCAACTGAATTGTCAGTTCTCTGGGACATTGCTGAACTAGTTCCTCCTGATAGTTTCTTCAATAGCATGACAATGACTTATTGTCTAGCATAAGGGAAAAAAGTAAGGCACCTTGATGATGATTCCACAATGGGGAAATAATGTAGTTGCTCAGAATTCTGGTAAACATGTTGTGAGCCAGTACTGCAAAATAAAGTGGACTCCATTGAAATTGCTGAGTCTTGGAATGAAATAGTTTCTGTATTTAGACTGCTGTGGAAGACAGAGGACCCCTAATGGCAAGCTTCCGTAATGAACAGAATCAATGTTAGTTCATTGAGAATACATTTATCAGAGAATGGAGGAAAATGGAGCAGGTAGGCAAAAATGATTTGTTTTAGCATCGTGTTCGAAATGGAAATCATGGGCTAGATGGTGTTGTGCGGTATTCGTCAATGTTCTAAGAACCGTAACCTGCAAGGTTATGGAAATTTTGACTGGCACAAACTCAATGGGTTAAATATTATGTATTTCTAAGATTCTATCTGGGTCGATAATAATTGAAATTAGCTTCTGCAAACATTTAGAACCCTTAATTAAGGTCATCTGGATGTATGAGCCAGACAAAATATGTTCAACTTACTCACTATTGTTTTTAAAATCTTTCCCCTCAAATCTCCTTTAAAATTACTTTCTCTCACTCTAACATAATACCCTTATTTTTTGACTCCGACTATGGGAACAAAGATTGTGACCGTCAACTCTCTATACCTGTTATAATTTTAAATGTATCTATCAGGTCACCCCTCAGCCTCCTTTGCACCAGATAAAACAATATAACCTTTCCAATCTATCTACATAACTCAATTCATCTGATCCAGACAACATTCTGACGAATCTCCTCTGCACTCTCTTCAATGCAATCACATCCTTTTCTATACTGTGGTGACCAGGACTTCACACGATACTCCAAATGTGTTCGAACCAATGCTTTCTAAAGTTGCAACATAATGTCCCACTTTTTTAATCTATACCTCGACTTACGAAGGCAAGCTTGCCAATTGCCTTCATCACTACCCTACCTTTCAAGGAACTTTAAATTTTAACCCCAAGATCTATATGAACATACCATTTACTGTATGTGGCCTACCCACATCTGACTTCCCAAAAATGCCTTACTTCACATTTGTTGGGAGTAAATTCCATCTGCCAATACTTCACCCAACTTTACATCTGAAATATATCCTGCTGTAGTTCGAGACAATCTTTCTCGTTATCCACACCACCAACTTCCTTGACATCTGCAAACCTACTAACCATACATCCTACATTCACAAACAGGCACAGTGGCACAGCGGTAGAGTTGCTGCCTTATAGTGCTTACATCGCCAGAGACCCCTGTTTTGATCCCGACTATGGGGGCTGTCTTTACAAAATTTGTATATAATACAATACAATACAATACCATTTATTGTCATTTGAACCTCATTGAGGTTCAAACGAAATTTCGTTTCTGCAGTCATACATACAAGAAAGAACCAAGACACAACACAATTTACACAAATATCCATCACAGTGAATATCCTCCTCACTGTGATGGAAGGCAAAGTCTTATCACTCCCCTGCACTCCCCATTATTCTCCCGATGTCAGAGTCAAAGCCCCTGGCGGGCGATAGTATATAAGTCCCGCGGCCATTCATGCCGCGCCAGGCGATGCAAGGCCCCGCTCCGGGTCTTGATGTTGGAGCCCCTGGCGGGCCCTAGCAAGTCCCGTGGCCTTCAAAGCCACACCGGGCGATGTAAGGCCCCGCGCCAGGTCGTCTTCAACTCCGCAACTCGGGCGGGAAAAGTTGCTGCCGCGGGAGCTCCGAAAAGCAAGTCACCAGAGACCCGCGAGCTCCCGGTGTTACCGTCCACCGGCCTGCAGCTAGAGCCTCCGAATCTCCGGGGTCGGGCAGCAGCAGCGCGCCACCACAGCTCCTTCCGTTCCGAACTCGGCCAGCCCTACGATGGTAAGTAAGTCCGCAGCTGATTGTGGGCGGGCGCGACTCACGTTGCAGCGGCCCCTACAGCCTGTCTGTCTTTTTTTTTATTTTTTGTCTAGTTAAATGTAGTTGTTCGTGTTTTTTTTTGTATCGTGTTCCTAACTGTGTATGTGTGGGGGGTGGTGGTGGGGGGGGGGGAAACTTTACAATCTCTTCCCTGCACGGGAGACCCGACTTTTTTCCCTGTCGGGTCTCCGTTGTCGTTTTGGGCCCAGCACAGCGGAGCGGCCTCCGACCGGAATGAGCTGCGGACTCACCATCGTGGGGCTGGCCGGCCTCGGAGCGTGGGGAGCGGTGGTGGCTCGCCGGTGCAGCCCGACTCCCGACTCCGGGTGGACTGTGATATCGGGAGCTCGCGGGTCCGGGTGAGAGACCGGTCTCCGGAGCTCCCGCAACACAGCTTCTCCGGCCCGTGTCGCGGGGTTGGAGCGACCCGGAGCGGGGCCGTACATCGCCCGGTGCGGCTTCGGTGTCCGCGGGACATTCCAGCGGGACATTCCAGCGCCCGCCGGGGGCTCCAACGCTGTGACTTTGACTTTGGGCCTAGAGCGGGGCCGTACATCACCCGGCCCGGGCCTGGGACTTGGCACCGCCCGCCTGCAGCTTCGACCTCAGGAGAGAAATGGTGCGGGGGAGAGAGAAGACTTTGCCTTCCATCACAGTGAGGAGGAGATCCACTGTGATGGATGTTTGTGTCAATTGAATTGTTTGTGTGTTTTTTTATGAATTGTTCTGGTTGTAGAAACGGAGTTTCGTTCGAGCCTCTCTGAGGTTCGAATGACAAGCAATAAAATCAAAATCAAAATCAAAGCTCCGCGACTGGAGCCCCAGGTCCGGTTGGAGGCCGCTCCATGGTGCTAGGCCCCAACAACAACGGAGACCCGACTGAGAAAAGGTCAGGTCCTCCGTACAGGGAAAAGATTTAAAAAGTTTCCCCACCCTGCCCCCCCCACCCCACACTTATCCAGCTAAAAAAAAAACACTAACTAACTACACTCAAACGAAACAAAAAATAAAAAAAGAGAGACGGACTGCAGAGGCCGCTGCGACAAGAGTCGCGCCGCCCACCGTATGTTCTCCCCATGACCTGCATGGGTTTTCTCCAAGATCATCTGTTTCCTCCCACACCCCTAAAGACGTACAGGTTTAATTGGCTTGGTATAAATGTAAATTGTCCCTAGTGTATGTAGGATAGTGTTAATGTGCGGGGATCGCTGGTCGGCGTGGACCCGGTGGGCCAAAGGGCCTGTTTCCGCGCTGTATCTCTAAACTAAACTAAACCAAACCAAGTCTTAGATATATATCATAAACAATAAAGATACCACCTCAGATTTTTGCAGGATATTGCTAATCACTAACATCTACTTAAGGAAGAATTTCATTCTTCCATCAGTGCCCTTTACCAATACCAGCATTGGATCCAGTTGGATCCCATGTCCCTTACCTTTCTGGACCACCTTACCATGCAGGATCTTGTCAAGTCTATATTGCCATATAGACAATATTTACTGTCTAGCCTTCATCAATTTCCTCTGTGAACTTTATTTTATTACAGGGATACTAATTGTCTATAAGGAATTATGCTTGGCTCACTTGTTATGCTCACTGTCAAGTATAATTTTATTTTAATAATATCCTTGATGTTGTTTTAGAAGCTTGTCATATTCTACGATATGGCACCTTTATGTGAAAACCACAGTCATTTTAAATCTGAGACTATCCAATCTGGTGGTGCCTAATATATACTGGTTGGAGCTAGAGGTTGCTTTGGTGGAAGAGGAGAATGATTTGGGCTTTGGCAGAACTATACTGTGACCACACCATTCTGTCACGTTGCTTGATTGGTACAATTGGTTTAGCATTACTGAGGAACTTTAGATTATAAAACTGTTTTGTTTCATTTATGAGGGAAGGAATTAGTCATGAGCCCATCATTACCAAGCAGATGGATTGGAGAGTCTAACGTAAATTGTTGACATCCTCTCTAAATATTTAATGATTTGGTCTCTTTGCGTCTATCCTTCGCTCTCTTCCCTCTGTCACGTGCTTCACTCATTGTTTCAGAGATGTCAGAAACTAGAATAGTACCTATCAACAATACTAAAAAACAATGAGATATTTTGTCTGCTTCCCAAGAATCAACTTGTGCCCTGATTTTAACATGTCGCAAATAGTTGAGCTGAGGTAAGGGGTAATAATTCATTCATTCATCATCGTCGAAAACATTAGCGACGCAAAGGTGCTGGTTTCCAACGGGAACGATGACGGATGCACCACACATCTCCGTCCTCCAGTTCCTGCGGACTTCCGCCGCTGGAAGTATAGGATTTTGGTGTGTGTGCATTATCACCATTCCTTACAATGAGTGATCGCAACTTCTACTGAAGTGTGGATAGCCGTTGGCTCGCTAGAAGCTCAACCGCCCTTTGACAGGTCTTGTTTTTGGTCCTGCTGGGGGTCCACTGCCCCCTCCTCACCTGGCAAACCAGGTGAGGGAGATGGTTTAGTCGCCGACTATCCGACCATGGAGCAGGTAGCTTGGGATTACATGGTACCCGTGGCGGGGGGAACTCCCCCCGGCCTGACCTTAATAAGATGATTGGGGTAATAAGATGATCTCCAAACCCCTTGAATGACACCATTCAGATCCAGGGCATTATTAACTAGCTGCTTATACTTTTCCATGTAATTTCTAACAGATCCCTTGAAGTATGCTCTGGGATAAAAATTGGCATCCCACTACACCACCATCCATTCAACAAATACCACCCTTTACTATCTATCAGCTGGATCCGCTTGAGATCTCCACTTTAATCAACATCAGATCAGACCACTTTAATCCACATCATATTTTTTGATGTTATTTGGAGGAGCACCTTGTAATAGATATCATGGCAGGTCATGGTTTGATCAATAGGGAGAGAAGTAAAAGGAAAATGGTTGTTGATTTATTATTCTGAATACATAAGCCTCATCAGTTTTTGGCACTTTTATTTGAAGTGTGGTTTTATAGCAGCTTCTAAGTTAATGTTGTCCTTGTGTCTGATGATAAAACTGTATGAATTATTTCAATATTCTTCATTGAAAGATTAAGCGTGTGGGAGGATTTAAAGAGGGTTCTTAAGCAGAGAGGATTTGGACAAATTTCCAGGGCAGATAAATACATTGGTCACAACAATTTTTGACAATTAATTTATCTCTCTCCTCTTTGTACAAGACAGTAAATGGGATACCTTCTGCTGCTCTTGACTAATCCTTTGACTTCCTTTCTGATGAGTGAAGCATTTGTTACTGGCAGTGTACCAAAACGAGTCTCTTTAAATGGCTAGCCTGTGTGGTGACTTGGTCTCAGGAGCCCTCTGCCTTGCATTAACGTTATCCCTTTGATGTAGCAACCATTTCAGTGTGTTTCCAAAACTGATATGTTAACGAATATTATCATGACACCTTCATAGATACCTTTCACAAACATGGAAGTCTCTTCATTAAAACTACATTAAAGCACACTAACCTGAGATAAATGCCCCCTTAATTGGTGCGTACCCCTTCAAATACAACCTCAGTGACTTTGAATTGAGCAATCTCAACAGGGTTCACTGAAATACAGGGAGAAACTAAATTATATTGAGCAGTCCTCAATTGTTTTTTAATCTTTTTTATAGCATTTTTGAAAGCTTATAAATCTTGTACATTTGTAAGGCCTAAAAGCTTCTTCTAGCTACTGAAATAAACCAAAACTTTTACTGAGATGAAAGTATAATTAACTTTCTGACCCAAGAACTCTCACCATCTGCTAATAATTAGTTTTGCTTAGTTTTTTTTTAAAAAGAGGCATTACAGCCAAAGTAAGCACGGGATGTTTTTAGGAACGACGCATTGATTTTTTACAAGAAACCATTACTGGAACTGTAGAATAGATTCTATCCAATCATAAATGGGCCAAAATTCACGCAGATATTTAACAGTCTGCCATTTTAACCCCAGTTCTTCCTAACTATTTTATCTACATTGGAAAGAAAATGAAATATTAATGCCCTGCTATATTGCCCCAAAGTTTTTTTTTGTAACACACATTCTAACAGGGTGACTCGGTTGTCCAATGAATTTTAGAGTTGCAAACCAAGGTAAATTGAACAATTTTATTTTAAAATACAACATTCCATTAAAACGTTACAAAACCTAACGATACAGACGCTGGAAATCTGAAAAAAGTACAAGTAATGCTGAAAATATTCAGCAACTGACACAGCACCTGTGGAGAAAAAAACATGTGGAGAGATAGTCTGCGATTCACCAAGATCATCATCCTCGAATTGTAACTCAGTTTCTCGCTCCACAGATGTCTGATGTGCTGAGTGTTTCAAGTATTTTTTAATGTAGGAAACGGGTGGCATGGTGGCGCAGTGGTAGAGTTGCTGCCTTCTAGCACCAGAGACCCGGGTTCGATCGTGACTACGGATAATTGGCTGTACGGAGTTTGTACATTTTCCCCATGACCTGCGTAGGTTTTCTCTGAGATCTTCGGTTTCCTCCCACACTCTGTACGTTTGTAGATTAATTGACTTGGTATAAATGTAAATTGTCCCTAGTGTGTGTAGGATAGTGTTAGTGTACGGGGATCACTGGCTGGTGCAGCCTCGGTGGGCCAAAGGGCCTGTTTCCGTGCTGTATTTCTAAACTAAACTAAACAAAAAAAAAAGTCCTGAACTGTTTACAAAATCTTTTAACATTTACACATTTTAATAAATTGTAGTTTAGTTTAGTTCAGTTTATTGTCAAATGCACCAATCTGTTCATTCACTCCTTCCCATTATTTAGAAAAAAAAAGAAATATCTCATCACTTTCCTTGCCAGACATTCAGTAATAAATTTTATTCCTGCAAGTTAGAATTAGTTGCATATTCCTATTATTGTGTTTTTTTTCATTTTATTTTAGGTTATTTTCAAATTCATTTACTTATAATTTCATAACCTTACCACTCAGTCATCTTATAAGGTTGAAAATGTTTGCTTATTAACACAGCAAACAGTTATCTGTGGAAAACATATGGTTCTTCTTTCAAAAACCTCTCCAGCCAGAATGTCTCTGGAGACCTGAAGTGAATGTGGCATAATTAAACCTTTCATGCTGCTGTTTGAATGTCGGGTTAACTCAGCATTTTCATAGGCTTCTGTGAGTGGACTAAGTTGTAACCTCTTCAGCATCGTATGCCTCCCCAACTTACTGTTATAATAATCTATAGAAGTGGTCATATGCAAACTGTTCATCGGGGCAATTAACGATGCATAATTTGACATAATGGTTTATTTTAAATATTACGTTTTGACAGTTGGCCATTTTGAGTGTCTGATTTACTCAACCCTCCACTTCATTGTTTTTTCAGTGTCATTCATGAAATATTAATGCTGATTTCTTAGATTACAGCAGATTAAAGGGTAATTGATAGAGATGTTTAACATTTTGAAGGAATTATTAGATTTAGAACATAGAAAAATAGGAGCAGGAGTAGGCCATTTGGCCCTTGGAGCCAGCATCGCCATTCAGTATGATCATGGCTGATCATCTAAAATCAGTACCCCCGTTCCTTCCTTCTCCCCATATCAATTGATTCCACTAGCCCTAAGAGCTCTTTCAAACTCTCTTTTGAATGCATCCACTGCATTCTGAGGCAGAGAATTCCACAAATTCACAACTCTCTGGGTGAAAACGTTTTTCCTTGTCTCAGTTCTAAATGGCCCACCCCTTATTCTTAAACTGTGGCCCCGGGTTCTGGACTCACCCAACATCGGGAACATGTTTCCTGTATCTAGCCTGTCCAATCCTTTAATAATTTTGTATGTTTCTATAAGATCGCCTCTCATTCTTCTAAATTCCAGTGAATACAAGCCCAGACGACCCATTCTAGAAGGGTCTTGACCCAAAACTTCACCCATTCCTTATCTCCAGAGATGCTGCCTGTCGCTGAGTTACTCCAGCTTTTCGTGACTATCTTGGGTTTAATCCAGCATCTACAGTTCCTACACATGACCCTCCAGCAGCTGGGGCAGGCCTAGTAGACCTAGAAGACAGGGATATTGTCTGAAGAAGGGTCTCGACCCGAAACGTCACCCATTGCTTCTCTCCAGAGATACTGCCTGTCCTGCTGAGTTACTCCAACTTTTTGTATCTATGCTTTAAACCAGCATCTGTAGTTATTTCTTATACATATTATTAAATATGTCAGCTTTGGATCGGAATGTTGTAGATTAAATTATCACTAAGTATGAGTATATTACAATACAATTTTGAGGGAATACTGTACAATCAGAGGTGCCAACTTTTGAATAAAAAGTGATATTTTACCAATCACCAATGTAATGTAGGTAATAAAATTGAGAGGGAGTCTCAAATATACACAGTTTTACTACCTACATTATATTTGACTATATACGACTTTTTCTGCTGCACAACCTTCTTCCTCGATCTAGGTAAAGCAATATATCATTCAGAAGGTCAATTTCAGTTGGGCGGCAAATTGCGTCAAGTGTGTAGGATGGAACTAGTGTACAGGTGATTGTTGGTTGGCACAGACTCGGTGGGCAGAAGGGCCTGTTTTCACATCTCTGACTAAACTTAAGCTGAAAGCAGGAGCATGTGGGACTTTTAAAATGCAAGAACGAGATCAGTTTCAGTTGAGCAGATGAAAGCTGGTAGCATCCCAGAGTGACTGCTCCTAGTGGGCGAATAAAAAGGCAGACTCTAGTGGTATACCTGTAAGAGATACCACAGGTAGATAGAGTGGTAAAGAAGGTTTTTAGTACACTTCATCTGTCAGGGTATTGAGTATACAAGTTAGGACTTTATGTTACATCTGTACAAGATATTGGTGAGGCTGCATTTGAAGTATTGTATTTCAGTTTTGGTGTCAGCTATTTTGAATATTTTCAAATATAGGAAGGATGACGCTAAGTTGGAAAGAGTGCAGAGAAGATTTACAAGGTTGTTGCCAGGCCTCTGGGGCCTGAGTTTTAGGGAAGGGTTTAGCTGGCTGGAACTTTATTTCTTGCAGCCAAGAGACTGAGGGGGTGATCTTGTAGAGGTGTGTAAAATCACGAGGAGAATACATAGGGTGAATGCATGCAGTTTTTTTTCACCCAGTGTAGGGGAATTAAGAGGGTACACAAAAGGCTGGAGAAACTCAGCGGGTGCAGCAGCATCTAAGGAGCGAAGGAGATAGGCAACGTTTCGGGCCGAAACCCTTCTTCAGACTGATGGGAGGTGGGGGGGGGGGGGGGAACGGGGAGAAGAAAGGAAAAAGGAGGAGGAGGAGCCCGAGGGCTGGGGGAGAAGTGGGAAGGGGAGGAGACAGCAGGGGTTCAATGCTCAAGCCCAGAGGATGCAGACTCACCAAGCGGAATATAAGTTGCTGGTCCTCCAATTTGTGGTGTTGCTCATTCTGGCCATGGAGGAGGCCCAGGACAGAGAGGTCGGATGCGGAATGAGAGGGGGAGTTGAAGTGCTGAGCCACCGGGAGGTCGGGTTGGTTATTGCGAACCGAGCGGAGGTGTTCGGCGAAACGATCGCCGACACCCGTACTAATCAAGAATCTATCTATCTCTGCCTTAAAAATATCAATTGACTTGGCCTCCACAGCCTTCTGTGCAAAGAATTCCACAGATTCACCACCCACTGCCGAAATAAATTCCTCCGCATTTCCTTCCTGAAGGAACCTCCTTTAATTCTGAGGCTATGACCTCTAGTCCTAGATTCTCCCACTAGTGGAAACATCCTCTACACATCCACTCTATCCAAGCCTTTCACTATTCGGTACATTTCAATGAGGTCCCCCTCATTCTTCTAAACTCCAGCAAGTACAGTCCCAGTGCCATCATACTCCCTCATATATTAACCAACTCTTTCCTGGGATCATTCTTGTAAATCTCCTCTGGACCCTCTCACATCCTTCCTCAGATATAGGGCCCAAAATTGCTCACAGTCAAAATTGCAAAGGTGAAAGTGAAAGGATTTAATAGGAACTATTTTTTTTTTCATTTGGAGGGTGGTGGGTATATGGAACAAGCTGCCGGAGGAGACAATTGAGGCAGGTTTTACAAAAACATTTAAACGACACTCTTACAGGTACATGGATAAGAAAGGTTTCGAGGAACATGGGCCAAATGCAGGTAAATGGGACTAGTTCAGATGGGTCATATTGTTCAGCATGGAGGAGTTGGGCCAAAGGGCCTGTTTCCATGCTGTATGACTCTGAGACTCCATCTATTCTGCTTTACATAAGATAAGGAAGATAAAAGAAGGGATATCAAGGTCTGTAGCATTTTCACCATTATGGAACCTCATTGCCCATTCTTCATGTGTGATCCAGGCTGTTAGAAATGGCAATATATTCAAGGTTCTGAGGGATTGTTGCGGAGCCTAATCCTGGCTTAATCTAACACCCAAAGATGAATTCACAAATATGGCCATTTATATCGCACCATTCACAACATCTGATCATTCCAAAATGTGTTGCATATAGAATTAATTTTAATTATAGTCATTGTAGTAGAAAACATGGCAATCGTTTTGCACGTAAAATGTCATACTGATAAGATGAGAATTACCAATTTGTATGTTTCTATGAAGTTGATTTATGAATTTCTATTGCCTTTTTTTTGTTCCAAGCTATTGCTGTGTACCTTTTATATTCATTCAAGGGAGCAGATGGGACCTCTGTTCCATGTCTCAGCTGAAAGATGGAATGATATCAGCAAAACACTGTCAATATTGTGCTGAAATCTCCGGAAATGATCTTGAGCTGACCATCTACTGATTCAATGAGTGAGATACCAACTGAACGAACAAGTGGATTAATTTGCCATCCTCTTTCTGTGCTTTAAATGTACCCATTCACAGGAAGTAAATGTTGCAGGCAGGTTTATTTTCCATCCTTAAGGGCTTCTGAACTGAGAAGTCAATTAAGAGTCAACCTCGTGGTTGGGTCTGTTGTCACATATGAGTCAAACTGGGTAAGGCTCAACGATTTCCTCCCCTGAAATCATTAGTGAACCTGGTGGGGGGTTTTTGACAATCCAGTAGTTTCATTGTTATTATTACTACTGAGATTACTTTTTAAATTCTAGATTTATAAATTTGTTTGACTTAAAATTCCCTACACACATTGGTGGGATTGAACTCCTGATCCATTCTTTGGGAGTTAGTCCAATAATTTAAGTAATAGACTACAATGCCCCATAATTTAACAGTAATTGTCTTTTCAGCTCTGAACCATTACTCAGCATCAACGTTTCTGGTTTTTGGAAGTACATTTATTTTTCAAAAACATTTCTCAGAATGGAGAAAATGCTGTGAGGTTAATCTACTTTAATCTAATGGATTGTCTCTGACTGATAATGATTCCTGTGGAATGATTTTGGACAACATCTGATTGGGATGTTTTCACAACACAAATTGGCTTACTGTTTGCTACAAAATAGTGCAACAGGGAATGTTTAAAGATGAAATTAAGGACCATGGCACAGTCAAGCAGAACACACTTTATTACTAATTTGATAGTGGTATATTTGATCTGAAGTGTTGGATGAGAATTGCTTAAAATTAAAATTCTGCTTTCATAGGAGGAAATGCAGACTTTGAAAATTATTGAATTAGACAAACAAAGTGATTCAAAAAATTATGGCTAAACTTAATTTTGCTGTATCTGCTAAAAGTGACCAAGTAAATCCATAGAAACTAAATTATACAGATTTATTTCAGTGCTTCATGATTCATATTGTTGTTTGATAGCAAAGAGGATAGTCATGGACTGCAGGGTAACATTGATCAGTTGACAAGATGGTTACAGCCATGGCAGATGAATGTGAAATTAGACACTTTCGGGGGATTAATAAGGGTAAGAGATACACAATGAATAGTAAACACTTGGACAGGTAGGAAAAGATTAGCGGGATATAGGCCAAACATGGGCAAATGGGACCAGCTTAGATGGGTCATAGATAAATTGGGTCTGAGGGTCTGTTTCCAAGCTGTATGATATTGATTTTATGACTGACTCCACACTAAAGTGAGGATACAACTGCATAGAGAGGATCTAGAGGAAGAGATTCATGAGGATGGCAGCTCGAATGGAGCATTCAATCATGAGGAAAGATGGGAAAGACAAGATTTCTTTTCCTTGGAGCAGAGGAACCTGAGAGTGTACCTGATAGACGTATACAAAATTATGAGGGGCATAGATATGGTAGACATATTTGTCTCTCCTCAACCACATTCCTGCTTCCTGGATTAAAAATACACTTTATTCTATCATTCCGGATCTGTTTTTTTCTAATTACAAAAACATCATGGTGGCAGTCTTTGGCAAAATTGTCCATTATTTCTTGAAGATTCCTGAACTGATGTTTTCCCAAATGGAAGCCTGTGGCGCTGGAGTGGACTAGGTTGAGTAACTTTGAGCACCTTGTTGAATCTTTTTCAGCCTCAATCTCCTGGCAGGTACGGACAATGAAAAGATTGTGAAGATCTGATTTCCACCAAGCTCGTCCAACAAATCAGCTGTTTCCTTCATATTCAACACGAAGAACCAAAGTGAATAGAATAATACAGCGCGGAAACAGGCCCTTCGGCCCAACTTGCCCACACAACCAATATGTCCCATCTACACTAGTCCCACCTGCCTGCATTTGGCTCATATCCTTTTAAACCTATCCTATGCATGTACCTGTCCAAGTGTTTCTTAAACGTTGCAATGCTACTTGCCTCAACTACCTCCTCTGGCAGCTTGCTCCATATACCCACCACCCTTTGTGTGAATCTTAGCATCTGCAGTGTGAATGAATCAATAGACAATTGGTGCGGGAGTAGGCCATTCGGCCCTTCGAGCCAGCACTGCCATTCAATGTGATCAGGGCTGATCATCACCAATCAGTATCCCGGTCCTGCCTTCTCCCCATATCCCCTGATTCCGCTATTTTTAAGAGCCCTATCTAGCTTTCTCATGAAAGCATCCAGAGAACCTGCCTCCACCACCCTCTGAGGCAGTGAATTTCACAGACTCACCACTCTCTGTGAGAAAAAGTGTTTCCTCGTCTCCGTTCTAAATGGCTTACTCCTTATTCTTAAACTGTGGCCCCTGGTTCCCCAACATCGGGAACATGTTTCCTGCCTCAGCGTGTCCAAACCCTTAACAATCTTATATGTTTCAACGAGATTACCTTTCATCCTTCCCAGACTCCAGAGTGTACAAGCCCAGCTGCACCATTCTCTCAGCATATGACCGTCCTGCCATCCCGGGAATTAACCTTGTAAACCTACGCTGCACTCCCTCAATGGCAAGAATGTTCTTCCTCAAATTAGAGGACCAAAACTGCACACACTGCTCCAGATGTGGTCTCACTAGGGCTCTGTACAACTGCAGAAGGACCTCTTTGCTCCTATATTAGATTCCTCTTGTTATAGGAATCGAATATAGGAGCAAAGAGGTCCTTCTGAAGGAGTTTATCAGGTACAGCTTGTACAGCTCCTTCCTACTCCTGCTCTCTCTCCAGCCATGCCAGATCTATGACAGCTATTTTTAGCCTTATAAATTGGATCCTAGATCTGCGACAATCAGAAGAATGTTTCATATTTGCTACATTTCATCCTAAATTCGCACCTGTCTATCATCTTGATACTTTCCACAGTGTAAGTCTATAAAGTTGGATAACTCCTTCAACTTCATGTAACATCCAAACAATGTTGCTTAACTTCCTGCTCTCACAACAGCAGCTGTATCAATTTCCATTGACATCCTCCTCCTTCAATATCTACTGAAGAAAGGTAAGTTTGAGTAGTTCAGGCACTACATGAACAGACTGTATGATCCATCCAGGTCATTTTCTATTTCTTCTAGTTCATACAAATATTGTCCTTTTCTTTCCAATAGCTTTGTAGTTCTTGGTTACTGGGGTTTGCCATGGTCTTACTTTGCTTTCAAACAAGCTGCTGACAAATACTCTTGCTGGTGCGCCTAAAATTAGGAGACCTAGTCTGAACGAAAGGTGCAGGAATTTAAAACGGAATTGAGGGAAGATTTTATTTTTCTCAGCATTGACTCCTTGCTCTCCACGGTAACATAGAAGGCATTCAGAATTGCCATCAATAGATAATATCTTTTGGACTGAACGAGTACGGAGATCCGTTGGAAAGCAGATAAAGAAGAAAAATAGATGTGATTTACTGAATGCTGAGCAGACATTGGAGGCCCTATGGCCTTTTTTTCTCCTACTGCCAACATTTTTAAAATCAAAGATGGGTCATTCTCCAATCATGAAGCGGATATACTTCTACAAACATACAGAATTTAAAGACCTAGATGCAAAAATCCCTTGGAACCTTCCACCTTTGTCTTGTTACTACTTCTTAATAGTGTAGGTCCATTTGAGTGGAAACATTAATGTGAAAGTATTAAGATATTTAAATTAGAAAATAAATTCTTATTCTTGTTCAGAAAAGTGTTTCTCTGGATGCTGCGGGCATTATTTTCAAATTATTGGATGACAGTGAATGGTAATATCTTCCGCCTCACCCAAATTTATTTCCAAGGAAAGGGAACTGCGGAGTGTGAAATGCCAGTTGATTATTGCTAACTTCACCCTCATTACTTTTATTCCTAAATGGCCTCCTCGAGCATGTTGGAGAATATTAAAAAATAACTAGTGTATTTTAAGGGGGATTTGGCAAATTCCACAAAGCAAGAATGTGGAAAAGAGATCTGAATCAATAATGTTTTAAACTAATTAATCTGGCAGATTTCATGATTATCCCCTCTGACAGCCAACAAATTCCCAGATTTATGAAACTAATTTCAGCAAAACCCCTAAACTATCACGAGCACAGTGATGTTATATTGTTGCAAAAAGACCAGGATATTGACACATCAGGAAGGTTCAGGCGGGCTGAGCGAAGGTATTCCGTGAAACGATTGCCCAGTCTGGGTTTGGTCTCGCCGATGTATAAGAGTCTACATCTTGAACAGCGGATACAGTAGATGAGGTTGAAGGAGGTGCAAGTGAACCTCTGCCTAACCTGAAAGGACTGTCGCGGCCCCTGCACAGCGTCGAGGGAGGAGGTATAACGACAGGTGTTGTGTCTTCTGCGGTTGCAAGGGAAGGTACTTGGGGAGGGGGGTGGTTTGTGTGGGAAGGGATGAGTTAACCAGTGAGTTGCGGAGGAAACGGTCTCTGCGGAAGGCGGAAGAGGATGGAGATGGGAAAATGTGGCTAGTGGTGGGATCCCGTTGGAGGTGGCGGAAATGTCAGAGGATTATGTGTTGTATGCGACAGCTGTTGGGCTTTGTCAGTTCTGTGCTCTTCCACGTTTTGATGTCAAATTCTGGTCACCACTGTGCCACTAGGTGGAGCAAATGCAGTGCCATACTCTTCAGAACTACTGTCATTATTGATCTGTATTGAAAGCTCATCCATTTGAATGGTTTATGTAAGCAGCATATTTGCATTGAAACTCAGTAAATGTAATAAATGCATTATAAATATGTGCTGCAGATATAAATCAGTTGCACAATTAAGCATTTATAACGCATTTTGAAGCAAAAATTGAAATGTTTCCGTTTTTTGTACCTTGTGGATTTTTGCAACATGTTTTCTTTACATTATTTGTCCTCAATTATTAATTCATTAATATGAAAATGTTATAATAACAAATATTCTGCGTCAATCTTAATAAACTATGGAAACATAGAAACATAGAAATTAGGTGCAGGAATAGGCCATTCAGCCCTTCAAGCCTGCACCGCCATTCAATATGATCATGGCTGATCATCCAACTCAGTATCCCGTACCTGCCTTCTCGCCATACCCTCTAATCCCCTTAGCAACAATCTAACTCCCTCTTAAATATAGCCAATGAACTGGCCTCAACTACTCTCTGTGGCAGAGAGTTCCAGAGACTCACCACTCTCTGTGTGAAAAAAGTCTTTCTCATCTCGGTCTTAAAGGATTTCCCCCTTATCCTTAAGCTGTAACCCCTTGGCCTGGACTTCCCCAACATCAGGAACAATCTTCCTGCATCTAGCCTGTCCAACCCCTTAAGAACTTTTAAGTTTCTGTAAGATCCCCTTTGTTTCTATAAGAAACAAAATAAATAATCTCAAACATGAGGAAGGAATTAGATCCTCAATTTAAAAATATTAAATAATTAAATAATCATTTGCTTGTTGTATTTACTCATTGTTTTGTACAGTTTAGGAAAACCAAAATCAATTAAAGCCTTTGCATGAAGAGGAAAATGAGCTGAAATGTACTGAAATGAATGTGCTTGAATATAACCTCAATTGTGCCCATTCCCATTATCTGGATTCAATTATATGCAATCATTTTGACACATGATAGGATGTTAACTGGGTTCAACTTATCAGCAGTAAGTTTCTCAGTACTAAAATACTTACTGTTCTGTAACAGATAATGTGCATGCAATTCCAGTTGTCAGCAATATTTTTACCCAGAAAGTTATCTTGTTTGCTATCAAAGTATGAATATAATGGATTAGGTTTTTAGCTTCTTATATCAAGCATTTCTTGTTATCCCAGAACGCAAAGGGAAAGCTAATTTCAAAGTGGCAAAATTATATGGTTGCACTAACTGAATTATTCTTAGTGTGTTAAAACATATGAGATATGAAGATAGATTGGGCAATAAGAGTGGTGCAGCTGTGTGTTTGGAGGCAGCATGAGTGAGATCAAACTGAAAACGTTAAAGCACTTTGCATACCTTGTAAGATTATCAAATATTCTGCAAAACTCCTCGCAGATCTGGAGCTAAGGATTTCCTAGTTAACATAGAGCATAGAACATAGGTCATAATATATCTGCCGAGCATGATACCAAGTTAAACTAATCTCCTCTGCCTGCATGTGATCCATATCCCTCCATTCCCTACATATACATGTTCCTATCAAAAAGCCTGATAAACCTGCAGGTAGTATCGTATCTGCCCCCACAATCACCACTGGCCAGTGACGTGCGGTGAGATCAATGGCTGGGGAGGCACTGGCTAGTATCAGTGGCCTGGCCCTTCCTGGGGAGAGAGAGGGGTGGAGCCGGGGCTGTGTGCGTGAAGCATGGCGACTGGAGAGACAGGAGCATTGCCCCGGGACCATGAGGGAACGACCCCCCTCCCCGTCTACCCCTTGCTTCCGACTCCACCCCTCTACTCTCTCTCCACCGCTCTCTCCCCCCTCCACCCGGGGTAGATCTACCCGAGCCGAGAGTACATTAGTCCAGCGCGGGGCCCCCTTAGGCGTGGGACCCAATTGGGAGCTCTCAGCGGCCCAGAGCCTCCGAATCGTCCGCTACAAAACAACAAATCAACCTACCAGTCAGCGCCGCCGATGGCTGGAAAGTCAGCGCCGCCAGCGATGGAATCCAGTGCTGCGCTGCCGATGTTGAAGCTAGTTAACGTGGAGGGAGAGTGAGGTAGCATCAATTACGTGGGCTGAGCTGACGCTCGCTCTTGCTCCACTGGGCTCAAGACACGCCCCCTCAGTGAGGCACATGTGATCGCTGCCTCCCCTGGTGCTTTTTCATTGCCGTTTTATGACGAGACCAGCGAGCCTAAATTTAATATATTTATACGTGAAATATGCTACCTGGACTATGGAAGGCGAGGACATGTAGTGAAGGGGTTTACAAACATCACATTGGTGACATACAGAGAGATGGTAACAGGCACAACACTTATTGCCCGTGCTCCATCCAGTTTGTGAGGGGTTGCGCAATCGGGAGGCTCAGCACATCGCTGCCTCACCTCTTATCTCTCCCTGTATTTGCAGTGGAGCTGTGCAAATTTGGCAATTTTGACTATTAAAAATTGATTAGATTCATATAGAAATGACATTTATAACAGATCAGTGGAAAAATCTTTATAGTTATTTTATTATTATTTGTCTTTACTTTTCTTAACAGCTATTTTCATTGGGAGTATTACAGGTGAGGCTCTGCCTCCCCTGCCTCCCGTGACCGCATGTCCCTGCCACTGGCGGTACGTTCCAGGCACCTTAGTGTAAAAAAAACCTTGCCCCGCATCTCTCCTTTAAATTTTGCCCCTCTTATCGAGTGTGGAAACAGGCCCTTTGGCCCGACTTGCCCACACCAGCCAACAATGTCCTACCTTCACTAGTCATACCTGCCTGAACTTGGTCCATATCCCTCCAAACTTGTCCTATTCAAAGATGTCATATCCATCTTAAAGCAAAGCCTTCTAGTCCTTCACATTTCCACCTGGTAAAAAGGGGTATGCCTGCGCTATCATCTATCTATCTATATATATCTATCTATCTATATCTATCTATATACTATTAAAAATTCTGGCTGCCGGCTGGCTGTCACATTTTCCCCCTAGGATTCCCTGCTCCGCCAAAACTGGATGCTCAAACGCCGCAATTGTTTCCATTTTGCCAGACATTACGCTTGTACATTCACAAACGCACTCCTCAATACATTTAAACGTTTTTATGTACACTTTTTAACATGAAATCCTTCACCCCCCCCCCCCCCCCCCGCAACACACACACTCACTCATTTTGTGGCCTCCTGCTGGCCAGACACCATAATTGCAGCTGCTGCAGCACTCACTCGTTTTGTGGCCTCCTGCTGGCCAGGCACCATAACTGCAGCTGCTGCAGCTCGCTCTCCTCCAAAAACGGTGCCATTTTTTCCTTGGGTACTGAAGCACGTTCAGTGTCCAGACCCAACGGGTCTGCACTTGGTCTAGCATACTATTAAAACTCTCATCTTGTTTGTATGCGTGTGTGTGCGTGAGATCCCGAAAAACGGTACATGATTGTGCTACAATTGTTGACCCACATTATTCGCCATTGTCCTGTGATGTAAATGAAACAAGTTTTGTTTGGATTGATGGTATATTTATGAAGTTATTGACATGTTAAACTTTACACAATTCAATTTTCAAACCACTTTTCCACTTGCCCTGCCTGTCAGCTGCATTCAACGTCACAATGATGTCACAATGGGATCCCAAATCTCATTTACATTAAAAAACACGCGATTATCAGAAAAACTAAATTTTAATCAACTTCTTCCATTTTCATTAACAGCTAACATTTTAAAAAAAAAACCCAATTTTCATTGAGAATTTCATTTTTTTTAAACATCGCAATTTTCATTGTGGGGGAGGAGGGGGTTAAGTTTTTTTTAACATCGCGATTTTCATAGTGGGGGGGGAGGGATAGGGGAGGTGAGGAGTGGGGGACCAGGGAGGTAGAGGGAGAGGAGCGAGCTAGGGAGGGGAGAGGGGTTATGGAGGGAGGGAGTGACTGAGGGTAGGGGAAAGGAGAGGGAGGGAGAGGTGAGGGAGGGAGTGGGGGAAGGGAGGAGGAGACGGGATAGAATAGGGAGGGTGTAGGGGAGGGGGAGGGAGTGCACGAGGATGTGGGGGAATGGAGGGGGATAGGGGTAGGAAGAGGGATGGCAAGGCACAGTTGGGGGCGGGTTGCCATGACTTGCCTCACAATAGAGATCTCTGGCGTCACAATGGGAACCCCTCAGATGCACCTGCGCAGCTGGGGGCTATGGGTCAGTGGTGGAATATTGCCTTGGGGATGGGTCAAATGGGTCCGCACCTGGTCTATTAACTATCTATCTATCTATCTACTTTTAAAACTCTGTGTGTGTGTGTGTGTGTCATTTGGTCTGCACTTGGTCTAGTATACCTATAAAAGTCTCATCTTCTATTTGTGTATGTATGTATGTCTGTATGTTTAATATCTTCCTCAAAATGCTACGAGCGAGCGCTGACATTTTTACATATTCAAACTCACATTTTTTCCCGTGCACGCTGTAATCAGGTTCCCTTCAGATTTCATGTAATATTTCACGTTATTGATGATTGAAGCTTTAGGGTTAAGGTTAGTTTTAACATGATTTCTATACTTAACTAAAACTCTCATCTTGTCCTCTTCCGGTTTGTGTTTTGTTTTACATTTGCGCAAAAACGGTACCCGATAGCGCTATGATTTTTCGCCACCTCACTCGCCATTCTCCTGTGCTGCAAGCGCACCAAGTTTTGTTCGATCTGTGAAATATTACAAAAGTTATTGGTCATCCTGTCATTTGCCAGGATTGCAACACCCCT
>OY740783.1:49675992-49695992 GCA_963514005.1 Raja brachyura
ACCGAACGGGTCTAGTTTACTGACACTTAGTCTAGTTTACTGTTAAAATCCTTCCTGACGGCTTCCAACACACTTCGATACAAAGTTGCAAGACAGGAACATTCTGAACTTTTCACCTCAATGGAATATCACAGAAAGTGCTTCAACAGGAGGGGGAGGGCAATTGGTATTGCAATTGGAACTGCTGTGGCAGGCAGGGGAAGTGCAATTGTGATTTTTGTTTTAAGTCTTCTGCTGAGGGATTCAGGGGAGTGCTGGAATCTTACATTTGGGAACGGGTTGAGTTGGGTGACCACACCTCCCAATGGGTCCCAGTTGGTCTAGTATATCTATATATAACTAAAACTCTTATCTTGTGCTCTTCCAGTTTGCGCTGTTTTTCTATTTGCGCAAAAACGGTATGCGATAGCACTACGATTTTTCATCAGCTGACTCACCGATCCCCTGTGCTGCTAGTGCACCAAGTTTCGTTCCGATCGGTAGTATGTTGTAAAAAGTTAGCGAGCTTTAAAAATTGTAAAAACTGCACGTGTGCAGATTGATCTCCCTTTCCTGCCAGTCAACGCTGAACAAATTGGTCGCTTCTCCTGTCACTCCCCGGGATGGTCTGCCCCTTCCAGTGCCATTGAGTCTTTACTGGAGCTGAGGATGGCTGGCAGAGGTCTCCAACCAGACACAATTTTCAGAGGGACCGGAAGCGTTGTGGCCCAAAGTCGGAGATGTCGTCGATGTCGCCAAAAGGAAAGCAGCGAGTCTGATGCCGGCGAAGGAGAGTGTCCAGCGCCCGCTGTGAGTCCCAAATGCAACAGTCCGTAGCTCCAGTCCCTTCCGTTCTGGTCCCCCTCGCTGGCTCCTGCCCCCTCCCCCGCGATACCCCGCTCTCCCCCATGGCTCTTCCCCCATCTTTTTCTTCGAGCTCTTCCCCCCCCCCCCCCCTCCCACCCCCCCCCCCCCCCCCCCCCTCCCCCCTGTCCACACACCGGCGCGGCCGTAACTACTGGTGCTTCTGGGTGGAGCCGAGGATCCGCGCCGACAGCCGATGCTCTGCCGGGGCACGCATAAAGAGAGAGGAGCGGCAACCTCGAGATCCTGGGGAGGGACAGTGGGGGAGGAGGGGGGATAGAGAGAGAGGAGTTATGGAGGAAGGGAGGGAGTGACTGAGGGGAAAGGAGAGGTGAGGGAGGGATTGGGGGAGGAGGAATAGAGATAGAGAAGGGGGGTGTAGAGGAGGGGGGAGTGGGGTGATAGGGACTGGGGAATAGAGGGAGAGGAGGGCAGTGGGGAAGGTGAGGAGGAATAGGGGGAGGTGATGAATGGAGAAGGTGGGGGATAGAGAGATAGGAGGGGGGGAGGGAGGGAGGGAGTGACTGAGGGTAGGGGAAAGGAGAGTCGGAGAGATGTGAGGGAGGGATTTGTGGAGGGGAGGAGGAGAGGGGAAAGAAGAGGGAGGGTGAAGAGGAGGGGGAGAGAGTGCTAGTGATGAGGGGAAATGAGCTGCGCCTGTGCAGTTGGGCGCTATGGTTGAGTTGTGGAATATTGCGCTGGGGGACCAAGCCTCCTGTGTGACAGAGACCCAATGGGTCCCAATTAGTTTAGTATATTACTAAAACTCTCATCTTGTTTGTTTGTGTGTGTGCGTGAGATCCCAAAACCCCTCCAAAATGGTACACGATATCATACAATTTTTGGCCCACTTTACTCACCATTCTCCTGGGATGTAAATGAAACCAGTTTCGTTTGGATTGAGGTTATATTTTACAAGTTATTGACATTTTAAACTTTACAAAAATCACCTTTCAAACCACTTTTCCACTCGCCGTGCCCATCAGCCGCATTCGACATCACAATGACATCACAATTACATCACAATAGGATCCCGTTCGACATCACAATGATGTCACAACAAAACTCATTTACAGTTTTTATCAAATTCTTCCGTTTTCATTAACACCTAACATTATGTTGAGGTTATTTTAAAGAAAAAATGTGATTTCATTGAGTATTTCATTTGGAAAAAAAAATTGTGGGAAGGGGAGGGAGTGGAATAGGGGGGGATTTCATTAAAAAAATCTCGATTTTCATTGTGGGATGGGGGGAGGTGAGAAGTGGGGGAGCAAGGGGATAGAGGGAGAGAAGGGAGGTAGGGAGGGGAAAGTGGGGGAGGTGAGGAGGGAGAGTGGGGGCGACAGAGGGAGAGGGTGGGGGAGGTAGGGATTGGGGAGAGGAGGGGGAGTGGGGGAGGTAGGGAGAGGGGGATAGAGGGCAGTGGGGGATAGAGGCAGTGGGGGAGGTGAGGAGGGGGAGTGGGATAGGGGCAGGTGAGGAGTGGGGGAGCAGGGTGATGGAGAGGTGGGGAGAGGGGTTATGGAGGAAGGCAATGACTGAGGGTAGGGTAAAGGAGGGAGGGAGAGGTGAGGGACTGAGAGGAGGTGGAGAGGGGAAAGAAGAGGGAGGGTGAAGTGGATGAGGAGGGAGTGCTGGTGGATGAGGGGTAATGGAGGAGTATAGGAGTAGGAAGAGGGGACTATGGGTGAGTGGTGTTATATTGCCTTGGGGGACAAGCCCAACGGGTCCGCACCTGGTCTAGTAATTTTATATAGTAATTTGAAACCAAAAGTAAATGTTAGAAAATTGCAGGTCATTTAACAATGAAAATTGTAAGACAAAAAAGAGAAAATAAAATATTTAAATATTTGCGCAGTCTTTGTGTCCTACCTTGGCAACATGTCCTCGGGATATTTGGATTGATAGTTTGGTGATCCCAAAGTAGTTTTAACTGTGTGGTTCTCATTGGCCTGCGGCCAAGGTGTGCATCTTGTGGTATTTCTATAACAGTGCTTTAAAGGCCTGTCCCACTTAGGCAATTTTTTTGGTGACTGTCACAGTCGTGGCAGGTCACCGATAAAGCTGCGACTGGACACCACCCCTACGGCAACATCTATGACAACCTACCTCCTAGTCGACGTTAAGCTACCGACAACCAGTGACCCAATCTACCGGCTTAGGACGTCCACCTACGACCACACAGGAGAGAACCTATGACAGCCGAAGTCAACCTACGTCCACCCGCGACAAGCTACGACAAGCAACGACCCTGTCGGCGACAACTGAAGACGCCGGTACCTGACGCCAGTTGATGTAGGTTGACGTAGGTAGTCGCCAATGGAGTTCACCGAAGTCAGCACCCGGCGACAGCCAATGTCACCTGGTGACAACCTGAGTCATCCTGGTGACAACCTATGACAGGAGAAGACAAGCTACGTCAAGCCCACAGTCGCCGAAAAGTTTTAAACATTTCAAAATCCAGCCGCGATCAGAAAAACGTTACGACTCTTTGCGACTTGAGGAGACTACTCAGAAACATACAGGTTCCACCCCACAACCATGTGAAAACAGCCTAGTCGCCTGTAGTCACCAAAAAATCGCCTAAGTGGGACAGGGCCTTTAGTGAAACGAGCCTTTGTATTCATCCTGTTCGCCTCTTCTGCCTTGTCATCACCTGATCTAGGATGACCTGACCTGTGATGTTTATTGATTCATCACTGACTCTATCATGCCAGTTGTCAGTCTAATTGGGTTTTACCTCAATGTTTAGAAAGAAACTGCAGATGCTGGTTTAAACCAAAGATAGACACAAAATGCTGGAGTAACTCAGCGGGCCAGGCATCATCTCTGGAGAGAAGAAATGGGTAACATTTCTGATCGAGACCCTTCTTCAGGCAGGATCTCGACCCGAAACGTCCCCCACTCCTCCTCTCCAGAGATGCTGCCTGTCTGACTGAGTTACTCGAGCAATTTGTGTGCATCTTGGGCTTTACCACAATCCGTCACTAACTCTGAGTGGTGATAGGTCTTACGAAACCTATGGTAACAGAGACAATGCTAATAAACAAAATTGCTGACTATTTGGCAAAACCATCTAATGAGTAAAGGAAAGACCAGTTTCAGAATTCAAGTTACACCTGTCTATATCATTGAACAAGTTGTTCAGTGTTGGTGATGCTTATCCCAATGGAGCTGATCTTGATCTTCATCAACCGTTCAAGACTGACATTAGTTAATTGGCAGCCTCTTTGTCTCTTCACTGACTTCAGTTTGCCTCCACTCAGAATCAAAATGACTTTCAGAATCAATTTCAGTGTGAACAAGGAGTTTCTACAAATGTTCCCTGTAAATAAGGCCCACACTTACAAGTTATATGGTTATTGCCATTTGAAGCCTATACTGATTATTTTTTTGAATGGGTGCAAACATCCAAAATGCTATCTTTTGAACTATGATAAAGGCAATATTAAAATTGTTAATGGGAGCAAAGTTACCATACAAGGCAACGTGTGTGTTTCTAAACATGGTAATGATGATGGTGCTCATATAAAATTAAAAATATATGCAGGCATTCCTTTACAGATAATGGGTTATGGATTGATACTCTGCCAAGGCAGAATACGTTAATGAGGTGAGGTTTGTGAGCACTGTAATGAAGATAATACATTGTTTTTATTAAAATACAATCTGCATGGACTATATCTACCAACACTAGAAACTCTCTTCAGTTGTCATGTTTATCTGAGGAAGGGGAGCAGGCCCCTACATTTTAATCACTGGAGTTTGTCAGGAATGAAAAACAGCTAGCTTCCCACAAATCAACAGACATGTGCCCTGATAAGGAGACTGAGTTTGTAAAGCCCAGCAATCACTCTATTGCAGAGTCTATTCTAGTCTGATCAAAGAGCTTTAATTTGAAGTAGATAAATGCAGTACATTAAGACTCTATATGCCAGTAGATACTCCTAAAATTTAGAAACTGACAAACTTGCATCGTTTGTGATATATAATGTTTATTCAGGGCTGACCTACATCTAAAGGGGGGTCATAAACTATCATTAAGAACACTGCGTAGAATTGTGTATTATATGCAATTCAACAAGAAGAATTCTGCTGTGTCATATATTTATTGGCAGAGCATGTTATGTTTTCAGTATTAAATTGCAAAAGTTAAATTTAACTTGTAACATTAAAAATCTTGCATTTGTTTGCACTGTCTTAAACCACATTTTTGTCATACCTGTATACCACAGTCTTTGCAAATGTCTACAGTGCTATTTATGACAAAGTAGTGCTTTTTTTGTGACGGTACATGCAAGCGGGACATACAGGCACCTTTAAAAAGTTAAACATCTTTATTTTATTTCCCAGCCACGGGACAGGTAGGTTTATTAAAAAAGCGTACCAGAGCCTTTTGGTTTACATAAAAAAGCACTGGTTAAAGTATGTTTGGAGACTCTCAAGTGTACTTACACTATTTACCACAACTGTCACTGTAGCATGGAACATACTGTAGACACAAAATGATGGAGTAACTCAGCGGGACAAGCAGTATCTCTGGAGAAAATGAATGGGTGATGTTTTGGGTCGAGACAGGGTCAGCAAAACTGATTATTGTGGAATTCTCTGCCACAGAAGACAGTGGAGACCAATTCACTGGATGGATTCAAGAGAGAGTTAGATATACAGTAGCTTAGGGCTAACTGAATCAAAGGATATGGGGAGAAAGCAGGACCAGGGTACTGATTCTGGATGATCAGCCATGATCATATTGAAAGGCGGTGTTGGCTAGAAGGGCTGAATGGCCTACTCCTGCACCTATTTTCTATGTTTCTATGACCCTTCTTCAGACGTAACATTTTAGTCTTGTATCTCACAACATTTCACTTAGTCCTGATGCAAAATTCCTATGCTCCAAACTACTCAGCAATCAATCTATTATGTTTAATATTTGGCAACAAATACAGTCTGCAAAGTCCTAACCTCTGTGGACCTGACCATTTGAGGCACATTCTGTGCTCAGGAAAACTGATTATTTCTTTACTCGGGTAACCAAAGGAAAATAGACACAAAATGCTGGAATAACTCAGCGGGACAGGCAGCATCTCTGGAGACAAGGAATGGGTGACTTTAAAATGTTTAGGATTGAGATTTAGTCTAATCTCAGTGATGGAAACTTTTTGATTCCTTAATACTGATTGAAAGTGTAGAAAGTTGCTCAACCCCATTACGCCCTAGGGTTTGTTGTGAGAAAGTGTAATTTAGCTTATGTTTTTACATAGTTTGGTGAAAACAGGAAATATTTAAGATTCATGATCCTGTGTTTGATTTCATTGGTGTGTTGGTTTGAAGTTTTGAGATAAGTAGTGGGGCTGTAAGGGATGAAAAAGTGTTATTTTTCAAGAAGCGTATCTTTAGAGCGTTATTTTTGCAATAGCTTTTGTCACTGTAATGATGCAGTTTGTGAGGAACAAACACCAGGGGCAATTTAGAGGCCAATTAACCTACAAAACCACACATCTTTGAGATGTTGGAGGAAACCGGAGCATCCGGGTAAATCCATGCTGTCACAGGGAGAATGTGCAAACTCCACAGAGCACCCAAGGTCATGATCAAACCTAGGTCTCTGGCACTGTTAGGACAGCAGCTCTACATGCTGCACTACTGTGCCATCCTGCCCCCCTGAACAGCTCCTGCAGCCACAGTGCTAAAGTAGCTGGTCCTGATGAGTTTCTGATCAGTGGTGGATGAGTTGGATCATCCATTTGGTTCCAAGTGCTTCAGCCTTTTTTTTGGCAATCACGTACCAGCGCCCACTATTGTTTGCACTGGGAACTGCCTTCCCACATTATATGTTTAATTGTCCTTCATTTATCCCAAGATGCAGTAGAATTGCAAAGATTTGATCTGAGCCAATAGTTGGGAGAGTTCTTTGTTTTATCTCTTTTTGTTTTTGAGCTTGCCTACAATCCTGTGCTGCAGCTTCATATTGATGCATCATACTTTGGTGCACTTATGCTGTTCCTAACATACTTTCCTATACTCTGCACTGAGCTGGGTGTATCCTGATTTGATGGTAAAGGTAGAGTGAGGGATATGCTTGGCTGTAAGATAACACATTATGGTCATGTACATTTCTGCTGCTGCTAATGCTCCCAATTATCAAATGGATATCCAGTTTAAAGCTTCCAGTTTTGTTCTGAGTCAATCCTGTTAAGATCCTGTTAAGCACAAGTGTAGTGTCAAAGAACATAATGGGGGGGTAGCTGGTAGGTACCGCAATGGCAGCTGGTAGAGGGCCAGAGACCTAGGTTTGATCCTGATCTCGGGTGCTTTCTGTGTGGAGTTTGCAGGTTCTTCCTGTGACTGCTTTGGCTTCCTCCGGGTGGTCTGGTTTCCTCCCAGATCCCACGGACATGCGGGTTTGTAGGTTAATTGACCTCTGTAAATTGCCCCTAATGTGTGTAGGAGTGGGATAACATAGGACTAGTGGGAATGGGTGATCAATGTGAAGACAGGAGTGAAACAGAAGGATTGTGTGTTAATCACAATTCTAACAATGCTATTTTGGAAGGATGAAACTGACACTAATAGATTAGTGATGGCGAGTTAGGTTTATCATGTTTGTGTTAATGGTGACAATATTACAATACAAATTTTGTGTGGAATTAATTGCAATAGATGGCTGTGGAGGCCAAGTAATTGGGTATTTCTAAAGCAGAGATTGATAGGTTCTTGATTAGTAAGGGCATCAAAGCATATGGGGAGAGCAGGAGAATGAGGTTGAGTGGTTAAAATAGATCAGCCATGATTGAATGGTGGAGCAGACGCGATGAGCCAAATGGTTTTATTCTACTTGTGTCTCATAATCTTAAAAACCTCCATTAGCTACAAAGCACTTTGGGACAGTTCAACGCCAGAAATACAGTTATATATATATATAATACAAATGGTTTATATGAGCTTCATATGACTGCATTCATTCAAAGAGGAGGCCAGCAGCATCTTAATGATGACCAAAGACACACAATAAAAGTGATTTTACCAGTCACCCTTGCTTCTTGGAGCAACAACAATGAAGGAAGAAGAAGGGCGATACATGATTTCTGGAAATTTGAATACAATTTAGATGTAAAATGTGGCTTGTACTGGTCACCAAATAAGTATCAGAATATGTTGTCGGGTATCTAGCTGTTATCACTGTTGATCACTTTGTTATATCCCTAATAGATTCATTCGGGATTTGTACATGCTAATACAGCACTCCTTATTTATTTTACTTGTTGATTCTCTGCATAAAACTTCCCTATATATTTTTTTGCTTCTTCATAACTGCTCACATGGGGATGACGAGGCATTTTTTGGTCAAAAAGGTCATTTGTTATTATCCAGTATTATCACTTTTTTATTGCTTCCCTTTGGACCTGTGATTCCTGTGAGTCAACTATTGAAATGAAAAGACAGTGAGAAAGAGCACACCAGCAGAACAATCCAAGTTTAGAGAATTGGTACTTTAGTATTTCTAAAGTCTTTTAGGTAAGCTTATGGGGGTGGGGAGGTGGGGGTTGTATGAAATTGCAATCATTCAAATATTTCTTTGTGCGAAAACAAGTCAAATGAAAAGCCAGTGAGCAAGAGCGCATCAACAGAACATGGATTCAAGGTCAGTTTATTGTCACATGTACCAATTAAGGTACAATGAATTACAGAACAATCCAGTAGTGTGGAGAATTGGTATTTTTAAAGTATTTCTTATGTGTTTTAGGAAAATGTATGTGGGTTTTTTATGAAATTGCATTCATTAAAATATTTAGAACAGAATCATAATTAAATACATTGCAGTGGGAATCAAAGTTGAATTTATGCTTTTATAACATTTTCCTTTCATTGTAAGTATATATGAGTCTTGGTACTCTCTTCTGTGAGATTACTAGTAGCTAAAGACAGTTAGAATGAAAAGTTCAATACTCCATCTAAAAAGGGCATCGTAAGCAGCTGAAAATTCCAGTAGCTTTCACAGCAGGAAGTGATCTATTTGTCCTAGTGTGATTTTATTGCAAGTGGTCAGCATAAATGATTCTCTGAAGAAAATAATTTCACATTAGAGTAAAGCACCATTATTGACACTTGGTCAGTTTTTCCCCTCTTTCTTTGACAAATTGAATATGATGTGCAAGAAGTGAAACTGAAATTGTGTTGTTATTTGGGTTTGATTAAGTGTAACTAAAAAGTCAAGAAGGATGAAAAAAGAGAGGCTTAACTCCTTCTGAATAAAGACATATATTTGTAATAGGAGTTGAAGTGTAACTATAAATCCCAACGTAAACTCCACATTGACAGGGCAATGTTCCAAGCTTCCAACTTGTTATAAAAATGCAGCCAATAAATCAGTCAGAAACACTTTCATAAAAAACACAAATGACCTGACACATTAATGACATTTTCAGTTGTTTCCTTCTTTTATACTTTTCAACTGAAACTATTTCATTTTGATCACTTGATTGGCTGCAGTGGGACTCTTAGAAAATCCTGAAATATCAATAGTCTAGTAGAAATCATGTTTATCCTGTCATTTACTGTGCCCATTGGGAATTATCTGTAGCTTTATATAGAGAAATACCATTAAAAGTTTCAAAACTAATTGTTGCTTTTGAAGGTAATGGTTGGATTTGAACGATCTGTTCATCTTTAAAGAAAGAACTATTGAGGGGTAAAATTCCTTGTAGAATGTTTAAAGATTCGGATGACTTTTTATTACTGCTATTTATTTGGTCTACATGATGTTATTATCTCATTCAGTATTGTCTTTTTGGAATATAAAATAGCTAATATTTTCCATTTTGAGCTGTAATCTAGTTTAGAAAAATTAAATCCTCTGACGATCTTAATAGGCAAAATTGGAACAATCTTCTTTTTCGGGAAGACTCTTTTAGTAATTGTGCCTTTAATTAAATGGCACTTTTGTGTTGCATTTATATCTGATCAATATAAGCTTGATTCTTTATAAAATTATTCGATCTGTCACCAGAAAACAGATTGTCAGCCATAAACTTGTGATAATAGAAATAAGTTCCGACAAAATGAGTCTCACTCCACAGAGCATTGACTGTTTGAAGCCTTAATACCTGATACTGTAAAGTCTAAGCCATTAGTCCCATTGGACCTCCATGGGTGTTCACAAGGAGACTCAAAACATGAAATGAATATTTCTGTAAATGTGCTTATATTTCAGCCGTAACAAATTGCATATATTTAGGATTTGTACATTCATGGACTTTGGAACATTACCTTTTGCAAACCTTTAAACTAGAGAACCTAGTTGAAACCAAAGGTCTAAGAAATGTGAGCCCTAACAGATGTTAAATTGGTGGTATTTCACATTGTTTTTAGGTACTCCATTACTGGAATCAGCACCAATTTGCTTTTTAATGTCTGTACATTTAGGCAGTTTACTAAATGTAAATAAAGTGCAGTTAAATAAACTGCAATTATTTGTTAACCTTTTATCTGTTAAGGAGTAGGAATGTTGTGAGGACGAAACAGCAACAGCAGAAGCTTACATACTCTTGCATGGGAAGGGAGGGAAAACTGAATTGTGAGGAATTGGCAGATGACTGGGAACAGGGCTCCTACCCACCCTGAGGATCAGTACATTGTGTGGGAGGAATTTAGTAAGGGAGTCAAATAGTTTGAGATAGTTATTTTGAATTATTAACAAGAAACTCCCCACTAAGCTGCCTCAATCATCCATCTATGTCTTATAATTGTGTCATACCACTTTACTACTGTATGCAGGTTGGGAAATCTGTTTTTGTGAAACAAATGTGGTGTTTTGCGGATTCACGGTAATTTATAACCTGAAAACCCTTTGAAATTTATAAAAGATATGATAATAAAGTTGTGATTGAGGAGTAGTGATGCAGTTACAGCAGGATTGACATGACACATATATGTTTCTCAGTTCTAAAAAGCTGATGCAAGGTTGGTTGATGTGGAGTGAATTAAATCTACAGTATGCGTGTCTCTTTAACTGTGGATGTTGTTTTTGGATAGAACAAGTAATTTTTACTCAAAAGGAACAATATGATTTTTTTAAAATTATGAATTCTTTATGATATGGACAAAGTACAGGAAAATCACATTGAAGCTGGAAATCATTTTTCAAATCCAAGAGCCTGTTTCAGCATTCAATTAGGATCCATAACCCGTGATACATTGGCCGAACAACAACCAATCAATTTCAGGCTTGCAAATATTAATTGACCTAGCAACCACAGCACTTTGGAGGAGAGGTTTCCAGAATTGTACTAGCCCTGGAATGGAATCATTTATTAGACAAATGGTTAACTGAAATGACAGAGAAGGGACAAATCAGCAGGCCAAATAGCTTTTATTCTGAAATGTAGTAGTCGATGATTCTACAGATCATCAAAGTAGCATGCATTAGTAGAAGATTGAACCCAAGTATTATCGGTACTAATTCTTCCAGTATTCTACTTCTTGTTAATTACAAGACGCATTGATAATGTTTATTTGTTAGAACATAATGAGAGTGCCTTGTGCCTTGCTATTCTGACACTGTTATGAAGCATGCAACACTGCTTTAGTGCAGCAAGTAATGCTTTACTACAAAATATTCCTATGATATCAATGGCAAAGAACTCTTAAAGATGCAAAGAATCTGAGCGATTAAAGAAAAAATATATCAAGTCACAAATTAATTTTGTTTTTAAATTATGGGAAAACAATTATACAAGCAAAGAAAATGTATCTGCCCAATTTATGTTGTTAAATTGCAAATAGTTTTAGCATTTCTAAACCATTTTTTTATCGTTATCTCAGTTTGATTTTGAAATTGAAAAAATAGTAAAGCATTTTAAATCCAGAGTACCGCATACCAGGATCAGTCCCTGGTTAAGTGCAGTTGTAGCTCTCAACTTCCTTGTCTCTGGTATTTAGTGGGCAAGGTAAAGCATATCCCTGACTGGTGGGTGTGTCAAACATACACCCCTGCACAATAGTGCAATATGGCCTCTTGACTGAAGGTAAGGTTTATCCAAAGATCCTAGAAGAGTAGAAGGAGTAAATCAAGGATAGAATTGAGTTAGGTATTACTAAATATACTTGGAATTTGGAAGTTAGATTAATGTTAAAAAAAAAGTGCTTTTACTTTGGTTTACCCAGCTAAACATTCTCATTGTATATTGATGAGACATCTTGGTCCAATTCTCCTCAGATGGCAGCAGATTGACAGTTGCTAGGCAGAATTTTATGTTTTTATTATGAACATGCTGGTGGAATAAAACTGGGTGAAAAAAAGGTCTTGCCTTCGACTACCTGCAACCTCCGGCAACCACCTTCAACTAGCATCGCGGCTTCGACTAAAAAATTACCGATTTTTAAAACGGCAACCTATTTTTAGTCGCGGCCGATTTTGAATTTTTTGAAATACTCGCCGGAACATAGAACAAGCGGAAACCACTTTCAACCATTAGGGAGACTGGCAAAAACCTCCGGGAACCGCACGGAAACCTTGGGTGGGTGCAAAGTCTCCAGAAGTTTTTGTTCAAGTTTCTTAAGTGGGACAGTGGCATAACATTCTCAAGAGGAGACAATGAATAGCTCCACGATGATGATTGACGTTAGGCAAAATGCGTTACCAGAGGTAAATATACTTCATTTAGTTCGAAGCTATAACAAGTATACTCTTCCTTTTTTAGCAAAATTGTTTTTTTCTTAACTATTTTCCCAGATTGTACTTCCCTTTCCACCAGCTCCCTCTTGCTCATTGTTCAGTCCATCTCCAAACTTTGCACCAATGTTAGAAGATCCACTGCCCCAAAGCTCCAGTCCTTTGTATATGTAACAGTGTGGATTGGATGGGTGGGCGGGCACCACAGGTGGTGAAATATATTATGGACCACATCCAGGATGATCTAGCCCAACAACACAAGGAAGGTAAGGTTTAACAGAGCAGCTTATTTGGAACAGCTGTGTCGGGAGAGAGGCTGTGTTGAGATTTTTTTTTCTTCAAAGGTCGAGGAGAGAGTTGGCGAGCAACCATTTTGAGAGGAGAGAAAGCATTTTTGAAAATTTGGTGGGAGAATTGAGACAAAGTGCTGTTTGTGATTGGAATGAGGCTTTTTTTCAAGGGAAGGAGGGACATTTAAAAGACAGGAAATTGATTGTCTTAATGGGGAAGGGAGGCAGAGCCATTGTGATAGGACACTCGTCAGTTTGGGGGACAAACAGGAGATTCTCTGGCACCAAATGAGACTCCAGGGTTGTGTGTTTTCTACCTGGTGCCAGAGTCCAGGATGTATTTGACTGGTTGCAGAACATTTTTAGAGAGGAAGTTGAGCAGCTGGAAGTCGTTGGCACAAATGACATGGGTAGGAAAAGGGATGAGGTCCTGCAAAGTGAATATAGGGTTAGGCAGAAGATGAAAAAGCAGGACCTGAGGTTGGCAATCACTGGATTACTCCCGATGCCATGTGCTAGTGATGGTAAGAATAGGAAGATAGAAAAGATGAATGTAAAGCTCAGGAGTTGGTACAGGGGGCATGGTTTCAGATTTTTAAACCCTTGGGATATCTTCTGGGACACCTGTACAAGAGGGATGGGTTGCATCCGAACTTGGTGGGGACCAATATCCTTGCAGGGAGATTCACCAGTGCTACTCTGGAGCATTTAAACTAGAGAGGCAGGTGGTTGAGAACCAGTGTAGTGGGCCAGAAATTGGTAGGAGTGACAGGAAGTTAGAACTCAGGCTGGCAGGGAGAGGTGAAGGTGTAGGGACTTCAGCTGATGGGCTGAAATGTGTTTATATTAATGTAAGTTTATATCTCCCTGAAAATGGTAACATACGTGGATCAAATGGTAAACAAGGCATATGGTATGCATGTTTTTATTGGTCGGGGCATTGAGTACAATAGTCAGGAAGTCATGATGCAGTTTTATAGGATTTTAGTTTAGCCACATTTGGAGTATTGCATATAGTTCTGGTTGCCCCATGACAGTATGGATGTGGAGGCTTTGGAAAGGATGCAGTGGAGGTTTGCCAGAATTATTCCTGGATTAGGGGGTATTAACCATAGAGAGCAGTTGAACAGACATGGATTATTTTTCTCTGGGACGCTGGAGGTTGCAGAGTGTATATTAAATTATGAGAGGCATAGATAGGTTGGACAGTCAGAACATTTTCCCCAGGATGGAAAATTGAAATACGAGAGGATATAATTTAAGCTGAAAGCATGAAAAGAGATGTGCGGGCAAGTTTCTTTTACACAGAGGAGTGCCTGAACACACTGCTGGGATTAGTGATTGAGGCAGATACAATAGTGGCATTTAAGAGACTTTTGGATAGGCATATGGATATGCAGGGAATATAGAGATAAGGGCTATGTGCAGGCAGATAGGAGTTAATCTTCGCATTATGTTCATCACACATATTGTAGGCTGAAGGGCCTATTCTTGTGCTGTACTGTTCTATGGAGGAAGTGAATTTGAAAGGCTAATTTTTCTTCCTATCAGATTATTGCAATTATATCCCTCTCATATACAGCACTTCTGACAATTTAACTGAATATTAGGCAATGGGTACATGGGTCATCCATTTGATAACTTTGTGTTTCTATTTAAGGCCAATTTCTACATCTTTATTAAGAGTTTAGTTTAGAGAAACAGGTCATTTGGCCCACCAAGTCCGTGCCGACCAGCAATTCCTGTACACTAGCATAATCCTACACGCTAGGGAAAATTTATCACCTTTACCAAAGCCAATTATCCTGCAAACCTGAATGTCTTTGGAGTGTGGGGGAAAACCGGAGCACCCAGGGAAAACCCACGCAGTCACGGGGAGAATGTACGAATACCATGGAGACAGCACCCGTACCCTGGATCGAACTCTGATCTCTGGCGCAAAGGTAATATCTCTACCGGTGCGCCACTGTACTGCCGTGAGAGTTCTACACCAAAGTTCTACACGCCAATATCTGAGAACTGTTTTCCGGGGTAGGAGAGGATCAAAGTGTCCATTTTCTCCCTTCCCCTTCCTGGTCAACGGATGCATATGCTCCATTTCTGACACTGCTCCTCTATGATACAAAATAATATGCTTTAATTATGTTGGTTGATTAGAAAAATCTTTCCAAATGCAGAATATTAGATTTGTGAAACAGCATCTCATTCCCAGTAGTTAATGGTATATCAAAAAATGAATTTAATATATCTTTATGAATGGTAATACACATCATAAGAAGAGATTTTTTCACGGCTGATATAGATTCATCATCTCGAGAATGCAATTCATCAGTGTTAACTAAAATAGGTTTGAAAGTTTGGATTAATGTCCCTTTTTCCTAAAATATTACTTTAACAAATAAACATCATGGGCAACATTCCCACAATTCCCTGCAGCCAGTAAGACCTGGTTACCACTATGTTAAAGTCAGTCAGTGTGACAAAGTCCCATTCTGGATGGACCACTATAGCAACATGTGCTTGTAAAACTACTTGAAATTCAAAAGTGGTATTCTGCTCAAATAAAGTGTAAAGATATTCTTGGTACACAATAAACAAAAATCTTATCTATGTGCCTCTAAAGGATTATATATGCAACATGTTTTGGCTAACTATTATCATAATATTGTTAACATTTCAGATAATTTTGAACACTATTAGAGCATTTCAAGTCTACAAAGTTCTCATTTTGTGGAGTAAATAAGCATGTTATCTATACTGCAGAAAATCTTTCATATCATATATTATCTGTGTGTTACTGTGTTTACGGACATATTAAGTTGCAGTAAGTAAGAGCATTATAGTCCAATTATCTTTGCACATGACAATTAAGCACTCTTGACTCTTGAAATTCCATGAACTGTGCAAGGCAAGTATATTGGAAACTGGGACTGTATCAGTCAATATATTATATTATTGCTTCTCTTATACTATTGCTACCAAAAAAGATTGTTATGCAAATTTAAGTCATTCTTTAATTGTAATAAGTAATTCAGTAATTATAATTGCATCAAATATTAATGCTATGTTCTTTCTAAGTGCTGCATATATTCTTGCTTTTCACTGCCCTCAACAAATGGATCAAAGTAAATATTTATTGTATTAAATGTGATTAATAAATAAAAGACAAAACTGTCAAGATATATTAATGTATTCCAAGCTATTCAATTCAAAGTTATGAAGAAGTAATAATTTCACCCCTATTCTGATTAATTGTTAGCTTTGTTTATCTCTTCACCGACTGTTGTCATATATTCATGTTGAGATAGTTAAAAGGCATGACCTGCCATTGTATAATCCCTGCCTATGAACAGTTTCTACTATTTTAATGAAACAAAAATAATTTTAAAAAGTTGAATTGAAGACGAATTCTAAATAAATCCTGAAACAATAGCAGAAACACCATTTTGATTGATTTTTGAAATAAATTGATACTCTAATATTTTTGTAAGTGCTTTTCATAAATTACTTTTAATAAGGATGTACAAAGGTCAATATTTTTAATATACCAAACATCGTTGTTTGAAGGTTCTCCCAAGCTGTTCAGTTTTTAATGAAAGATATCACTTCTGCAGTTGACTTGTATATTGGACCAAAATGTTGCATCCCAAGTGGTCCATTACATTGTCGCCTGACTGTGATAGATTTTTAAGGGCGCTATATGCAAGTATAAACCATTGGTGAGTGTTACTGAAGTTGCTTTTGAATCATTTTAAGCCCCAAATAGTGAATTTCTTTTGTATAGGTTTACCCAAATATAATTGTCTGCTGGAAGCACTTGTAAAGATTAGGTAGACAGGAGCAAGATACAAAGCCTAAGCAGACTGTAGCATGATTATGCCAAATATATCAAACTATTCTGAAAGAAAGCTGAATGACCATTCTTTTGTTTAGTGATTGGTGTTGAATATTACTACAGGCCTAAGCGTTCTAATCTATCACTTTGATCTTTGTCTCAGATGATTCAATTATACAGCATATGTCTTTCATACTGGAATAGCTTGGGAGATTTGTTTCCATGTGAAACTATTGACTGAAGTAGTTAAGAGCAGCTCAGCTAAATTATATCATCTGTCAGCTTTTCCAAAAATAAGCTCGTAACGTTCATCACACAGCAACTTTGTATGTATTTTTGAGTAAAATAGTGAACATCCTGAAGCCTTTCAATCTTGTTATTGATCAGTGCTTATTAGCTGGATTTATTGCGTGGTAAGGAAGCATTAAAATAATGGACAGAACTTCTGTTTCAAAGTAGGTAAAAAAAACAAACAATCCTCTAATTACATAGTGAGAAAAGGCAGCAATTTTGTATGTTATAAATCCATAGCACCATGTTTTTTGAATGTACATTTTCTATTACATTACTATTGGCAATTCTGTCACTTCAGTTGAGAAATATAAATGAAAATGAACACTCGCATTGTAATGGAGCTGAAATATGTGCAGGCTAGTAATATGATTGGGTCGACACAAAGTAGTTCACAAGGTTCAGTGAAGGAGTGAACTTAAATGTACGTGAGGTGCGATCCACAATCCCCATCCAGAAAACAAAGCAGTATGTCCCTGTTCATGTAAAAGAACACAGGTTGTGCTCCATTTGACTGAGTCTTTGTTGTTAACAAGTTTCACAGGTCTGGAATTTGGCCCTTCTAGTCAATGCTAGATTTTCCCTCACCTTGCATTTTCTGTATCAGTTTCATTCTTCCATTTATTCAGCAGAAACAAACAGAAGATGATGATGCTGAGACCAAACATGAGGCAAATAGCTCATTTGCACACAAGCAAATGACTCGAAACTAATCATTATATGTTCCATTGAACAAAAGAGTTAACCAGGTGTAGACAAAGGAAAATGCAGTTGCTTTGTGCTCCAGCCCTGAGGTACAAAGTGCTGAGTAGCTCAGCGGGTCAGCCTGTTTCTCTGGAGAACATGGATAGGCAAAGTTTTGGGTCAGCACCCTTCCTCAGACTGATTGTAGTAGTGGGGAGAAGGCTGGAAGAGATGTAGAGGGCAGGTCAAAGCCAGGCAAGTGGACATAGGTAAGGAGAGTTGATTGGCAAATGGGTGGACAAAGGCCAGAGGTGAAAAGAAGATGAAAGGTTGTGAGATAAGGAGACCATTATAGAATAAATCCAGAATATTGAATTTCACAATGATAATTACAGAATATTCCAGAAAGTTGTGAGTTGTTGCGAGAGAGTTGTGATCATATAAGGAAATATATGGTAATGTGGCAAGGTTACACTTTGATCTAGTCTGGAATTCTCAAAAAAACAAAGGTGATATTCAAGTGTAATTGGTAGTGCTAAGCTGTGCCATGACGTTAAGTTATGAATTGTGTGCAAATAGAAGAACTAAATGTTTCAGTCTGTAAAAGCCAATCAGAGAGTTGGTTGTAAGTTATAAAAGGTCAATTTGAAACACTGCTCTTTATGAAAACATAGGAAACCTTAAGGCAAAGAGCCAGGTAAATTTGTTCTCCATGCAACATATCGAGTGGAATACCATGCATTAGATAGGAGCATAAGTAGAAACTTTAGTTATTAGTCAAATATTCAATCATAATAAAGGAGACTGCAGAAAAATAGTCATCCTATTGAGTTTTTAGTTGATATGACACTATTAAAATCTGTTAAGTGTATTATCAATTAATATAGCAATAGATCCTATGCTTCAGAATTTCCACCATAAATCCCATTGCATTTTCACCTTTTAATCACATTTTCTAATATCTGCTTGTAAATCCACATCTTTGATCAAGGTTTCAGTCACCTTCCACAGTAATTTCTTCGTTGGATTAGTTCTATCCATAAACATCTATGACTATTATCCATGTACAAAATTCTATATTAATGTATACTGCTAGCTGGCTATTGGTCGCTGAAGTGTAATTCCATCTAGGTTTGACTTCCATTCTGTATTGATTATACTTTATTGGATTATATGGGGAAGAGGACCAGGCCGTTCGACCCTTGAACCTTTGTGCCTTTCAATAAGATCATTGCTGATCGATATCTTTATTCTATGGACCTGTCTTCACTCCATGCCATTATTTATCCAAAATTTCTTGATATCAATTTAAAATGATTAATTGACCACTGCCTTATGTGGGAGAAAATTTATCTTCAGCTATCTACATAGAAGTCTTTCTTCAGTCTTTAGCTGAATAGGCTTGATGTCATTTGGTCTTTATCTTGACTTGAAATATTTTAAGGAATGCAAGCCTAGTTCATATGAACTCTCATGATAATGTGTGGCATGGTGGCGTAGTGGTAGAGCTACTGCCTTACAGCACCAGAGGCCTGGGTTCGACCCTGGCTACGGGTGCTTGTCTATATAGTGTTTGTACGTTTTCCCCGTGATCTGCGTGGTTTTTCTCCGAGATCATCTGCTTCCTCCTACACTCCATGTTTGTAGGTTAATTGGCTTGATATAATTCTAGAAATGAAAAATTGTCAATAGTGTGTGTAGAGTAGTGCTAATGTGCGAGGATCGCCGATCGGTGTGGACTCGATGGACCGAAGGGCATATTTCCACGCTGTATCTCTAAACTAAGCTAAACATGTAGTATAATCAATTAGTGACCAGCCTGGTGTCTCGATACCTAGAGTCATAAAGTTATGCAGCAGTTTAGGTCCATGTGTTTCTGCCAATTGATTGTTAGCTGGCTTGGTGCCCTCAAAACCCAACTTTGTTCACAGATACCACATTTGTTTAGAAAGAGACATGAGCTTATTTGTTAAATTACCACAAGCTAATTCATGAAATATCTTGGTGATCAATCCTTGACCCTCAATTATTTACTTTCTATATTAATAACATGAAAAGAAGTGAAAGAATGAGTTGTGATGAGGATATTGTGAGTGTGCAGCGGGATACAGACAAAATAAAGTGAGTGGGTGAAAACTTGGCAAATGGAGTTTAATGTGATAAAGTATGAGGAATCAAAAGGCTGATAATTACCTGTATTAAAAGCGGCTGCATAGGTGTTGAGGTGATGTTGCGAAGGAATCATAAAAAGTTGCCAGGCAGGTGCAGCAAATAGTTGAGAGGGATTTGGGCCTTTATCACAAAGGAATTCAATTTAAAAAATAGGAAGGTTTTGCTACACAAGGCGGCACGGAGGTGCAGCGGTAGAGTTGCTGGCTTACAG
>OY740783.1:52700992-53017830 GCA_963514005.1 Raja brachyura
TTTACCATTCCCTTCAATTTATATTGCAGAACATTTAACCCATTCGGAGAGTTCCAGTATGAAGAGCATTATAATAGGGAAAACTGACGTGAAATCATCCTGGTACCAAAAGTCTATGTCAACCATAATAATCACTTTCAGTTCATTTGTCACCATAATCGTCACGTCATTGTTTTAGTTTTTTTTAGTTTTAGTTCAGATATACAGCGTCGAAACAGGCCCTTCAGCCCACCGAGTCCGCACCAACCAGCGATCCCCGCACACTAACACTATCCTACACACTCTAGGGACAATTTACATTTATACCAAGCCAATTAACATACAAACCTCTATGTATTTGGAGTGTGGGGGGAAACCGAATACCTTGGAGAAAACCCACGCAGGTCACGGGGAGAACGTACAAACTCCGTACAGACAGCACCCATAGTCAGGATCAAACCCGTGGCTCTGGCACTGTAAGGCAGCAGCTCTACCCCTGCGCCACCATGCCACCCTTTTCATGAAGATGTTCCTCCTTTTCATGCATAGTCTCCTGCAGTCACCTAAAAAGTCGCCTAAGTGGGACAGGCCCATTAGGAATGTTATGTTTCATAAAAGTATTTAGATTGACAAATTAATTATTTACTCATGCTGCAACTATGTAACAAATAAAAATAAGACCCTATTTGAAGGAGTTGTTGGCTACCATATAAAATGTTTTAACAAAAATTGAGTGGGGGTTGACTTTCTAGGTTTTTCTGTTAGTTCATATTTGGATATCTTCTTGAATAGAAAATAGTCTTTTAATGGAAGAAATCTAAACTTACACTGATTGTATTAATTGAATTGATCATACTTGGGTTTCAATATATGATCTTTCCTCCCTCATATATCAGTTTTTGAATGGGTGGTGGAGCAACATCAATTGTCGTACTTGAGACAGGAGACTGCAGATGATGGAAGCTGGAGCAAAGAAAAACTGTTGGGATAATTTAATGAGTTATGCAGCATATGTGGAGGCAACAGAATGGTTGTGTTTTGGGTCAAAACCTTGCTTCCGAAATGAATGTTGAGCAAAGTTAGCCGGATTATGGGCAGCCACGGTGGCGCAGCAGTAGAGTTGCTGCCTTACAGCACTTGCAGCGCGGGTGACCCGAGTTTGTTCCCAACTATGGGTGCTCCCTGTATAGAGTTTGTACGTTCTCCACGAGACCCTGCGTAAATTGTCCCTAGTGTCTGTAGGACAGTGTTAATGTGCGGGGATCGCTGGTCGGTGCAGGCACAGAGGGCTGAAGGGCCTGTTTCCACGCTGTATCACTTAACTAAACTAAACTAAAACTAAACTAATATAGAAGAGAGAGGGAGGGATGAGACTGAAGCTGGTAGGTGATGGGTGAGACCAGATGGTGGGGGGAATAGGGGGAAAATGATGGGTTGATGGAGCCAGGTCGGGAAGGGGAAGGCTGAGACAAGAGGCTGCTTTAGATGGGTGGAAACAGAAAAAAAGGAACATGGGGGGAGGGGATGGAGGGTGGGTAGTGACGGTAGGTGATGGATGAGAGGTTGGTATCATATAAGGGAGGGTTGATAGGCAGGTGAACCATATTGGGGGGAACAATAGGAAAGATGAACCAAGGGAGAAGAAACCCAGGTCGATAAATAGGTGGGTGATGGGCAGATGGAATTATGTGGTGGAGGGTGATAACAAGTGATGATGGGGATAGATCGAAGGGTGACAAAGGGAGGGAGACTCTGGATTGTCTGGTGGGAATGGGAAAAGAACACGGAAAGTGGGTTACTTGAATTTGGTAAGTTCCATGTTCATAACTATAGACTGTAGTTTATCTGAGCTGAAGAAAAGGTGTTTTTTTTTAATTTGCATTTGATCGCACTGTGGCTGTCAAAAGTTAGATGTTGCCATTCCGGATACCAATGCCTGGTCTGGTCTCGTCTCACCAATGTAGAGGCAGCCACAATGCAAGCATAAATCGGGATGGTGGTGAGGAACTGGTGTAGGGACAAATGTAACATCACCTATGGTTGCAGGAGATGAGGTGGGGTGGGCAAAGCAGGGAATCATGGAGAGAGTGATTCCTGCAGAAAACAGAAAGGAGAATAGATGTGGTTGTTGGGTTCTTGCAGTAGTGTCAAAGGATGATATACCAGATGCAGAAGCTACTGGGGTGAAAGGTGAGGACTAATGGAATGCTATTTCAGTTATCTGGATGGGGGGAAGGGGGGAGGGGGGAGGTGGGAATAGATTGTGGTGAAAGCAGACATGCAGGAAGTGGAATAAGTGCATGTGAGGGCTCCATCAGTTCAGCAGAGGGAAAGCCATGTTCCTAAAGAAGGAAGACGTTTTCGACATCCTGGAGCAGGAAGCCTAATTTTGAGATCAGATGTGGCAAAGACAGAGGAACTGGGAGCAGGGTATGGTGTAATAGCTGTTTTTTGAACAGTTTTTAATTCATTCATTTCTGCCTTTATGGAAACACAGGGAGGAAGCTGATAATTTTACGCAAGACTAAAGAATAAAATGATAATTGTAGGGCAATGATAGACATTCTGCATCCATGTGGGAAGTGTAGACTCCTCCACAGGAGGAATAGGAGGTGGCTGAGGGGTAAACTGAAGAGATTATTCAATTATACGAGGCTTCAATGTGCCATTGATGCATGACTCAAGGCTCTCAATACCTTCCCAAATGCTGTCTCCACTTAGACTGATCATGGGTCAGAAAAAAATCAGGAATCTGAACCACTACTTAGAAACAGAGAAAATAGGTGCAAGAGTAGGCCATTCGGCACTTTGAGCCCCCACCGTCATTCAATATGATCATGGCTGATCATCCAAAATCAATATGATCATGGCTGATCATCCGTTCCTGCTTTTTCCCCATATCCCTTGATTCCATTAGCCCGAAGAGCTAAATCTAGCACTCCGTTGAAAACATCCAATGAATTGGCCTCCGCTGCCTTCTGTGGCAGAGAATTCTGCAGATTCACAACTCTCTGGGTGAAACCGTTTTCCCTCATATCAGCCCTAATTGGCCTACCCCTTATTCTTAAACTGTGACCCCTGGTTCTGGACTCCCGCAACATTGGGAGCATTTCTCCTGCATCTAGCCTGTCCAATCCCTTAAGAATGTTATATGTTTCTATAAGAAACCCTCTCATCCTTCTAAATTCCTGTGAATCCAAGCCCATTCTTTATTCATATGTCAGTTCTGCCACCCCAGGAATGAACCTGGTGAACCTACTCAGCACTCCCTCAATAGCAAGAATGCCCTACCTCAAATTAGGAGACCAAAACTGTACACAATAATCCAGCTACAATCTCACCAGGGCCCTGTACAACTGCAGTAGGACCTCCTTGCTCCTATACTCAAATCCTCTCGTTATGAAGGCCAACATGCCATTTGCTTTCTTTACGGCCTGCTGTACCTGCATGCTTACCTTCAGTGACTGATGTGCAAGCACACCCATGAGCTGAAGGGCACTGTCATTTGATCATATGACAAGTTTCTGTTTCCAGATTTCCAACATTATTAACATTTCCTATTTCAAATTCTATGATATAGCTTGTCTCCAGCCCTGGCCTATCTATTATCTTGCTGAAAACCTAATTTACTCCATTGGTAGCTCCAGACTCATTCTCTCTCTTAGCTGGGCCTCTATAAACAAGGCGGCACAGTGGCACAGCTACTGGGGCCACTGCGTCACAGCATCCGAGACCGAGTTTGATCCTGACCTCGGGTGCTGTCTGTGTGGAGTGTGCACGTTCTCTATGTGATTCTGTGGGTATCCTTTAAGTGCTTCCTCCCACATTCCAAAGACGTGCGGGTTTGTAGGTTAATTGGCCTGTAAATTTTGCCTCTGTCATCTAGGGAATCAGATGTCAAAGAACAAGTGTGATCGATGGTCAGCATGGACTTGATGGGCCAATGGGCCCATTTCTCTAAACTAGTAACACGTCATCTCAAAACTAAACATTAGTCTTTAGTTTCGATTTTTGTCACTTGTACAGTAAAACTCTTTTGTTGCGTGCTAACCAGTCAGCGGAAAAACTTCATGATTGCAATCAAGCCATCTTGAGTGTACAGATACATGATAAAGGGAATAATGTTTAGTGCAAGATAAAGTCCAGTAAAGTCTGTTTAATGACAGTCCAAGGGTCTCCATTGAGGTAGATGGTAGGTGATGACTGCTCTCTGGTTGAGCTCAAGATTCAGGATTAGTCGAGTCAAACTAAATTTGAGCTCATCCAAACCTTGGTTTTCATATCATAATTTTCATGAAATTCTATTCAGGTTTTCACTGGCCTGCAGAGGTCTACCCATGCTGCCCACCTCCTCGCAACATTTCAGTTTCCTTGCGTCAGAAATACCTCCAATGTTTACATTTCCCACATCTTCAATCTCATCCAGTCCTACAGAATCTCTACAACTTTGATCACTTTTAATTTTAATCACTTCCATTAATTCCTTTAATCTAAAAATCTACAATCTGCATTACTCCTTGAGTCAGATACATATCTTCACTACTCTTCTGAATAGATAATATAATCAAAATTTCTCCCACTATACCTTCAACTGCCAAAGCATTAAGTTATCAAGTCCTCAACCCTCTCTTCTTTAGTTCCCATCTCCTTTAGCTGGCTCACTCTTGTTAATCACATTTATGGAAATGTGTCCTAATATCTCAATGCTGTTCAATGTCAAATCCTCTTTGATGACACTTCTAACATTCACCTTCGGACCTTTTTGTTATTTTTGTCTCTGTTCTAATTTCAACACTCAAGTTAGCTTTGGGACCTTCAAGGACTAATACTTCCTCAGACCAGTGAGATTTTATTACTTTAGTAAACTATCTGTCCATAACTGTAGAAAATAATTTAATTAAGTCAAAGACATATAATTCAGTGAATTACAGCCTCAGAAAACATTAGCAATAAACAAGAAACGACAATAGCTGAGCTTCATTCCTACATGATATTGTTTCCTTGAGAGAAATGATTGTGATGAACCAGTTTGAAATAAAATCACTATCAATCATGTCAATCACTATTTTACAATGACGGCAATTGCAGAGCTGTGGAAATTTTGATTATATTCTCTGTTCAGAAGAATAGTGAAGACATGTATCTGACTGGTGTGACACAAAAGGAATTAATGTGCATGAAGATGTGTAAGAAGGATGACAGTATTAGGCTGAAAGATGCAATACAATGTGACGTTAACAGATAAAAAATTGAATAGGGATCAAAAAAATTGAATTGTTTGGAGAAAGCAATAAGCATAAAAAAAACAATGGAGGAAAGTCAAGTTCACTGTCCTGATAACAATCATATCAAGCTGCATTGGAAAATTCAAACAAAAATGCCATTTATAATATTTTGTCCACTTGTTTTCTCCCTCTAACAATATGTAGAATCCAAATACTTCCTCTATTTCCTACTACTTTTCCTATGCCCAAAAATAAAATAATGATTGTTTTAGGGAACAATTTTGTCCTGTGTTATCTCAATCGAGTGGTGATTATTGATGTAGAAGCTGATCAGTAAACATCAATGGACCAGCAAAGCCTGGAAGTGTTATAGTATTCCCTGATCCTGTCTTAGACGAGTATCGACACATGACACTATATACTGTACATAGGAAGTGATTTATTTTTTTGTATTGCATTTATATTAGACAGGGAATGAGCAGGATCTTCACTGATCTGCCTGATTAATTTGTTGGGTCTTCTGAAACATTTTCACCACAGACCTTACTTTTAATATTAACTAGTCCATGTTCACATGGGGGGGCTAGTCCCCCAACGCAATATTCCACCTCTCCACCAATTCCAATATTGGTGGCCAGTGGGGGGGGGGTCTGGACTGCTAGTATGGGTGTTGTGGGCCAAAGGGACTGGTTTCCAGAGGGCTAGTATGGACATTGTGGGCCAAATGTATTCTTGGGCTGGCAGCCCAGTCACTTAGGCATGGTGGGCTCACAGCTGGTGGGCTGGCAGCTCAGTCACTCAGGCCTGGTGGGCTGGCAGCTCAGTCACTCAGGCCCGGTGGACTGCCAGCTCAGTCACCTGGGGCTGGTGGGCTGGCAACTCAGTCGCTCAGGGCTGGTGGGCTGGTGGGTTGGCAGCTCAGTCACTCAGGGGTGGTGGGCTGGCAGCTCAGTCACTCAGTGCTGGTGGGCTGGCAGCTCAGTCACTCAGGGTTGGTGGGCTGGCAGTTCACTCACGGCTATTCCTTGAAATTCTATTTCAAGCAGAGTGCAGGCCAGCAAATTGAATTCCATAGCATTGTAAGCAGACTGCAGGCCAGCAAATTCAACTTCATAGCATTGTAAGCAGAGTGCAGGTCAGCAAATTTAATTTAATAGCATTTCAAGCAGAGTGCAAGCCAGCAAATTCAATTTCATAGCATTTCAATCAGAGTGCAGGTCAGCAAATTCAATTTCATAACATTTCAACCTAACAAATCATTTATTGCAAGTACATTGCAGACTCACAGTTCAGTTAATTCATAGCTTAGAATCACAGTCGTGGACTCTCCCTCTCGATCTTCCAGAGTGACTGACTCATGTCCAGGCATCCGGGGTTTTATAGTCCTGCCCCCCACCCCCCTCTCCCCCCGGAAGGGACATTACCTTCATCGTGGTGATTGACAGGCGAGAGGACCAATCAGCTGATTTCAAGACTGACTCATAATTTTTAATTTGTCGTCGATCAGAAAAATCCTCGGGGCTGCCTCAGCGGAGGAGGACTGTGAGTAAGATGGCCAAATATCATAGCGATATAGGGTAGCGTTTTTTTCTAAAATCAATATACAACACAGACAGGAAGTGGTCAAGATGAGACTTTTAGTTATATAGATGACTGGCAGTCTACCATCTGCATTCCTCATTGAGTGATGACAAAATTGAGAAAATTTACAGTTCAGACACATCAAGACAGCTGACATTTTCTTCATTGTATCCAATGCTTTGTTTGAGGATGTTTAGTCTTGTCTGGATAAACAGCATTTCTGCAGCATTTGTGGGTTTACGGCGGAATCATGAGCCTCATGTGTTAGTGATAACTCCTGCTTCACTTTGCCAGCATCAGACTTGACAAGTGTTGTGAGATATGGGAAAGTTGATGAACTGGCACATGTTGTAGTGCTCATTGCAGGCACATGATCTGTGGCAAAAACCAAACAGATTAGTGGCTGCCCATTGCAAATCAGTTGCACACACAGAGACTTGATGTTTTGCAACTGACTTTTATAATGTGGTCTTCCAAGGGAGCAATCAATGGTGCTCTGCATTTGGAAGAACCTACAAGATTCACAAACTACTGGAAATCTGCTTTAACCATGAGGAATGCAAAAATGTATTTGCACCAGGAAAGACTGTAGACTTATTTACTTTACATGTCTAAAAATGCTGGAATGCCCGTCCAGCCATGAAGCATCAGAGGAGAGATACAGGGGTTAATGCTTCATGTAAATGGCTTTCATTGGAAAATATATTTTAGATTGGATCTACAATGGCTCCTGGTCAAATAGAACCTCCCAAGGTTATTTTCAGGTTTTGCTGCTGTTTGCCCTTTCCCCTTGGTTTCACCTCCAGCGGCTTTTTTAACCCAAAGAGCAGCGAGTACCTGGAATACCACTGCCAGGATGGTGGACGTTGTATAGACGAGCACTTGAATCCCCAGCACAGAAGGATATGGGCCAAGTGCTGGAACATGGGATACATATGGATGGGATGCCGACCAGTTGGCATGGATATGTTGGGCCAAATGCCCTAACTCCAAGCTAAATTACTCTATGAGCAGTCCTGGAAATCAGATAGTTCTACAGGCATTATTGCAACATTTAAGATAGGCATATATGGTCATAAGTAATAGGAGCAGAGTTAGGCCATTTAGCCCATCAAGTCTACTCCACCATTCAATCATGGCTGATCTATCTCTCCCACCTAGCCCCATTCTCCTGCCTTCTCACCATTGCCCCTGACACGTGTACTAATCAAGAATCTATCTATCACTGCTTTAAAAAATATTAATTGACTTGGCCTCCACAGCCTTCTGTGGGAAAGAATTCCACAGGTTCACCACCCTCTGACTAAGTAAATTTCTTCTCATCTCCCTAAAGGAACGTCCTTTAATTCTGGGACTATGACCTCTAGTCCTAGACACTCCCACGAGTGGAAACATCCTCCCCACATCCACTCTATCCAAGTTTAAAGGTATAGGGGCCAAATGCAGGCAGGTGGGACTAGTGAAGATGGGACATGTTTCAACGCTTCAGGTTTATAAGAAAGGTAAGAAAGAGATGTAAGTTTGTTTACAATTGGAGAAAAGCTGTAGAGATATGCGGCACAGATGGAATAGCTGTGATTGGATGAGTCAAAATAGCTTAATGGCGGTAATTACCAGCACATTAAACTTCTTGGTCAGCACAGTGAGTTACTGATGGTAAGGTGGTGGAACTGCCCAGCTAGTTAGAACGATATGAGCAGGTACATAAAAACTGAGCCAACATGATATAGAAATAGAAAACAAAGGTTGAAAAACTAAGCGTGCCACATGGGTCATGGGTCCTCTGTATCTGTGTCAGACAATGACCGAGTCTTTTAATTTGGTGAAGTCAGCAGGGTGGAAATAAAGTGGTTAAGAGTTCCTGATATTTAACCAGCCCACCTCTCCTGCCAACTACATGGGGTTAGCATTAGTCCCTTAATTTTATGGAACATTGCCATGTTTGCAATGAATATCTGACAGTGTGATATCAAGGCAATTATTTATAGAAACATAGAAACATAGAAAATAGGTGCAGGAGTAGGCCATTCGGCCCTTCGAGCCTGCACTCAATGTGATCATGGCTGATCATCCAACTCAGTATCCCGTACCTGCCTTCTCTCCATACCCCCTGATCCCTTTAGCCACAAGTGCCACATCTAACGCCCTCTTAAATATAGCCAATGAACTGGCCTCAACTACCTTCTGTGGCAGAGAATTCCAGAGACTCACGACTCTCTGTGTAAAGAATGTTTTCCTCATTTCGGTCCTAAAGGAATTCCCCCTTATCCTTAGACTGTGACCCCTTGTTCTGGACTCCCCCAACATCGGGAACAATCTTCCAGCATCTAGCTTGTCCAACCCCTTAAGAATTTTGTAAGTTTCTATAAGATCCCCCTCAATCTTCTAAATTCCAGCGAGTACAAGCCGAGTCTATCCAATCTTTCCTCATATGAAAGTCCTGACATCCCAGGAATCAGTCTGGTGAATCTTCTCTGTACCCCCTCTATGGCAAGGATGTCTTTCCTCAGATTTGGAGACCAAAACTGTACGCAATACTCCAGGTGTGGCCTCACCAAAACCCTGTACAACTGCAGTAGAACCTCCCTGCTCCTATACTCAAATCCTTTCGCTATGAATGCTAACATACCATTTGCTTTCTTCACTGCCTGCTGCACCTGCATGCCTACTTTCAATGACTGGTGTACCATGACACCCAGGTCTCGTTGCATCTCCCCCTTTCCTAATCTGCCTTATGATGCTATTGTAACATTTAGATCTTGATTGTGTCATGTGATGAATTTCAAATCCCAGCATTTTACATATCATTTGCTTTTGTAATTACTTCTACATACATATGTTTAATAATGGAAAATAGGCTTTAATAACAAAATATTTGTTTTGTTCATATATAATAAAAAGAATAGGTGAACAATCTAGTTTACTGAGTAAAATGAGTTCAATTTGGTTCAAATATATTTTATTGGTTTACTTAACGAACTGAGTAGATTATAAATAACGACCCGAAGGAATACTTGCATGTTGTATTATTAAATGGGAACTGGGATATGTGAATAAATGTCCTGTGTCCTCCTTAGTATAATTTAATTCTTTATGGTTGCTCGTGTTTAGTCAGATGGGTTGCACTACAGCACACAAAATTATTAAATACTGAAACTAACATTATTAGACATTGATATATGCCTGGGAGGAACTCCTTCCTTCCTTTTTCCTCCTCTCCACCCCCTCAATATTTTCAGAATGCTTTCTTTCTGTAATACACTAGGAAAGATAATACAAAGATTATTCCGCTGTCAAAAGACACCTCAGTAAGGAAAGACATACTATACACAGTATTCCAGATGTGGTCTCACAAATGTCATGTATCTATATTACTAAAAATCTGATCTTGACCACTTCCTGTTGTTCTGTATATTGATTTTAGAAAAAACGCTGCCACTTACGGCTGTGATTTTTGGCCATCTTACTAAGAGCCTCCCTCCGCTGCGCAGGACAAGAGGAATTTTCCCATTGATGAAAAATAAAAGTTATTAGTGTTTAAAAAATGTTGACTCTCTCTCCTGAAGGCCACACCTCTTCTGGACGGACTATAAAACCCGGAAGTGTTGAGTGCCTGAGGCAGTCTCTGCAAGATGGGGGAGCGAGAGGGTTATGTCTCTCAGTTTGAGCTGTGAATAACACTGAACACATGTCTACTAAACTGTGAGTGGTTTTACTGACATGTCAGTGCCCTTCATGTGGTTTGAACATATAGTTTGGAAATGCTAAAGCTGTGTTGCCTTTGGTTTGGAAATACTAAAACTATGTTGCCTTTGGTTTGGAAATGCTAAAGCTGTGTTGCCTAATTAAAGTTGCCTTGCACCCTGCTCAAATTGGTAAGAAACTGCACTTGAATTTGGTGCCCTTGCACCCGCTTGAAACAGAATTTCAAGGAATAGCCATGAGTCAACTTCCAGCCCACCAGCCGTGAGTGAGTGAGCTGCCAGCACAACAGGCTTGAGTGACTGAGCCGCCAGCCCAATAATCCATCCTGCCCACAATGTCCATGCTAACCCTCTGGAAACCAGTCCCTTCAGCCCACAACACCCATACTAGCACTCCAGATAGCCGACCCCTACACCCCCCCCCCCCCCCCCCCCCCCCCGCCCCACTGGCCACCAATATTGGAATTGGTGGAGAGGTGGAATATTGTGTTGGGGGACCAGCCCTCCTGTGTGTGTGTGTGTGTGTGTGTGTGTGTGTGTGTGTGTGTGTGTGTGTGTGTGTGTGTGTGTGTGTGTGTGTGTGTGTGTGTGTGTGTGTGTGTGTGTGCGCGCATATATATATCCAAATGATCTAGCAATAAAACCCAGCATTCTGTTAGCCTTGGTAGTTATTTGCTGCACTGTTTACCATTTTAAATGAATTATGTACTTGGTCATTGTTCCCAATGGATCTTGGGCTCCGCGCTCTCTTCATTGCATAATGCTGCCTGTTTATTTTATGTCAAATTATGTTTGATAATTCTGAATTGAGATGATGAGCTGCATAAAAGGTATGTAAATATATAAATGAGTGTTGTTTCCAAGCGTCGATGTGATCAATGCTGATTATCACAGATAAGCCCTTAAAACATATCATGTTCAGCTTCAAGAATATACATACATTGATAATTTAGACCAAACTAAATATTCCACCACGCAACTCTGCGGCATTAGATCTGCATTTTATTTATTTTCTATTTAATTTCCTGAAGAGTCACCTTCCTTCCAATATCTGCAAACATGCAATCCATTAATATTTCTTAAAATCTGCCTAGGGAATAATTTATTTGCTTAATTATTTAGTATTATTTTTGGACAAATTAACTGCCTTACATTTCTCAGAATTAAAATCCATTTATGATCTGTTTGCTGAGCCCCAGCTTTGTTACTTACAGTCATTAATATTTGAATAATGTTATGCTATTGATTCAATGCATACGACTCACAGGGGTGGATGCAAATATATTGTCTCTAACATCTTGTACATAAAAACAAAAACATTCCAATTTCAGTAAGAATCATCTACAAGATGTTATATGCAGACAATTATGGTCAGTAGAGACACTGAGTCTGATCCCTACAGTACTTCAGTCCTTGCTGTCTAATTAAAACAATAGCTACTGATGTCTACCCTTTGTTTCCTATTATTATTTAGTCAATTTATTTACCAATTTACTGCATCTTTCTCTTTCCCAGGGGCTTTCACTTTAGTTATAAGCACCCTATGAAGCCCTTGATGAAACGTCTACTAAAACTCAAGATAACATTTCATTACAATGTTATCACAAACTGTGTCTGCTAAGTCTTTAAGAGAATTACAAAACGCTTCTTTGGCCAGATCCATTTTTCATCACAAAATGTTGGCCTGGAATTATTGCCTTTACTACTGGTAAACATGTCAGAAATTGTTTTCCTTAGAGCAGGCTCCAATACATTTGTATTTCACCCTGTCACCGGCCTACCCGTGTTATAGGAATAAGACTGAGAGTAGCCTCTGGAGTCTGCTTTACAAATTCCCAGGATGGTGTTTCAAATAGGTTTTAAAAACTGACATCTCAACCTTAATCAGAATACACTATTTATGTGTATCCATTATAATTCAATGACTGCTTTCCAATATATGCAACATTTTTATCCTTTGTTTTCCAATTTTCAACACTTGGACATTGCATTGCATTCTTAATTGGCTTTGAGAAGGATGTGATGAGACCCGTTCTTAAAACATTGCAATCATTCTGATGAAGTATTGTCATGGTGGTGTTGGACAGAGTTCCAGCATTTAGAAGTAGCAATGAAAGAGGGCAGTATATTTCTGGGCAAGGAAGATGCATGTTGGATGTAAATTTGCATGTGGTGGTCCATGGAGAGGAACAACCTTAACACTGAGCACCCAGGAGGTACAGTGCGCTCTGCGTAGGATCAATCCATGCAAGGCTGCAGGCCCGGATGGAGTCCAGAGTAGGGTACTAAAGGACTGTGCTGTACAGCTGGCGGAGGTATTTACGAGGATCTTCAACCTGTCTCTATCTCTGGCAACAGTCCCCAAGTGCCTGAAGACAGCTACCATAGTGCCGGTGCCGAAAAAGTCTAAAGTCACCAACCTGAATGACTACCGCCAGGTTGCCTTAACTCCAAAACCACTGAAGTGCTTTGAAAGGCTGGTCCTCTCCCACATCAAATCCAGCATCCCTGCATCATTGGACTCTCATCAATTTGCATACAGGGCAAATAGATCCACAGAGGATGCCATCTCTGTGGCTCTTCACACTGTCCTGACCCACCTGGAAAGACAGGGCACCTACGTGAGGATGCTCTTCATTGACTATAGCTCCGCCTTCAATACGGTCATCCCCACCAAACTCACAACCAAACTTCACCAACTGGTCCTCAGCTCACTGATTTGCGATTGGATCCTGAATTTTCAGACGGAGCGACCGCAGGCAGTGAGACTGGGGCCGCACCTGTCCTCCACTATCAGCCTGAGCACTGGCACACCACAGAGCTGTGTACTGAGCCCCATGCTCTACTCCCTCTTCACCCACGACTGTGTCCCTGCATTTGACAACAACACCATTGTCAAATTTGCAGACGACACAGCGGTGATCGGGCTGATCACCAATGGTGATGAAACAGACTACAGAGTGGAGGTGCAGAACCTGGCAGACTGGTGCTCACGGAACAACTTGTCGCTAAACACCTCCAAGACCAAGGAGCTGATTATCGACTTCAGGAGGTCACAGAATGGGGAATGCGCCCCAATCTCCATCTACAGAGACAGTGTGGAGAGAGTGGTCAGCTCTACGTTTCTGGGCACTCACGTCTCAGAGGACCTCACATGGTCCACCAACACCGCTGAGCTGGTCAAAAAGGCACAGCAATGACTGTTCTTCCTGAGAATATTGAAACGGACTAGTCTGCCCCAACAGCTGCTGACGACCTTCTACCGCTACACCACAGTGAGCATACTAACGTATGGCATATCTGTGTGGTATCTCAGCTGCACGGAGGTGGAGAGGAGAGCTCTTCAGCGCGTTGTCCACAGAGCGCAACAGATTATTGGGACACAGCTACCAGCCTTGGAGGGCATCTACCACACATGATGCCTCAGGAAGGCCATCAGCATACATAAAGACTCCTCTCACCCTTGTAATGGACTGTTCAAACTACTCCCTTCCGGCAGACGTTACAAGGCCTTCTACGCCCGCACTACCAGACTCAGGAAAAGCTTCATTCCCAGAGCTATAGCGGCTCTGAACCGGCCCTGCTGAGTAACACCACCCCCACCCCCCACCCCCCGATGGACTGTCTCCCCTGACCTCGCACTTTAGTCTGTGTTAATGTTACCGGTCAAATGTTGCCTCTTTGTCAGGCATGTCGAACAATCTTTGTTCTCGGCGTACGTCAAACAATCTTTGTTCTCGGCGTACCAGGGCCCTACCCCGAACTTTACCTCCGTTACATCGATGACTGCTTTGGTGTCACTTCCTGCACCCACACACAACTGACTGACTTCATCCATTTCACCACCAACTTCCATCCGGCACTCAAATACACTTGGACCATTTCCGACATTTCCCTACCATTCCTTGACCTTACCATCTCTATTGCAGGTGATACACTCCTGACCGACATCGACTACAAACCAACTGACTCCCACAGCTACCTGGACTACTCTTCCTCCCACCCTGCTTTCTGTAAGGACTCCATGCTCTATTCCCAATTCCTCCGTCTACGCCGCATCTGCTCCCAGGATGAGGTGGTCCACACCAGGTCGTCACAAATGTCCTCATTCTTCAGAGAACGCGGATTCCCCTCCCCCACTATAGATGAGACTCGCACCAGGGTCTCCTCCATACCCCACAACACTGCACTCTTTCCCCATTCCCCCACTCACAACAAGGGCAGAGTCCCCCTGGTCCTCACCTCTCACCCCACCAGCCGGCACATACAACAGATAGTCCTCCGCCAGTTTCGCCACCTCCAATGTGACCCCTCCACTCGCCACATCTTCCCATCTCCCCCCCATCTGTCTTCCGCAAAGACCGCTTCCTCCGCAACTCCCTTGTCAATTCTTCCCTTCCCTCCCGCTCCACCCCTTCCCCGGGCACTTTCCCTTGCAACCGCAAGAGATGCTACACTTGTCCCTTCACCTTCCCCATCCACTCCTTTCAGGGACCCAAGCAGTCCTTCCAAGTCCGACAGAGGTTCACCTGCACCTCCTCCAACCTCATCTACTGAATCTGTTGCTCCAGATGCCAGCTGATCTATATTGGTGAGACCAAGCTGAGGCTTGGCGATCATTTCGCCGAACACCTCCGCTCGGTCCGCAATAACCAGCCCGACCTCCCGGTGGCTCAGCACTTCAACTCCCCCTCCCATTCCGTATCCGACCTCTAGGTCCTGGGCCTCAAGTTGGAGGAACAGCACCTCATATTCCGCTTGGGGAATCTGCATCCTCTGGGCTTAAACATTGAATTTTCTCAATTCTGTTAACCCTGGCTGCCTCCTCCCCTTCCCACCTGTCCCTCAGCCCTCGGGCCCTGGCATTCCTTCTCTCTCTATCTCTCCCCCACCCAAGTTGCACTAGCTTCTCATTTTCACAGTACAAACAGCTTACAATGGCCTGTTTCCTTTATCATCGATACTTTTTTGCATATCTTTCATTCATTGTTCTTTATCTCTCCACATCACTGTCTATATATCTTGTTTCCCTGATCCCTGACCAGTCTGAAGAAGGGTCTCGACCCGAAACGTCGCCTATCTCCTTCGCTCCTTGGATGCTGCTGCACCCGCTGAGTTTATCCAGCTTTTTGTGTAACCCCCCCTGTTCGTTTTTACAAACCTTGTTCTCAAGGGTTGCTAACCGAAATCTCAAAGTTGCAAACCAAATCTCGTTGCAGTTATGTGTAATGACAATAAAAGATATTATTATTATTATTATTATTATCTTAGTGGCTGAAATTATAAATGGGAAGGTATATGAGTGTGAAAATACCCCAGGTGAGTAACTACGGTACATTTAGTATAAAGTAAGCTATGCAGCCAAGGCGATATAAGGAGCAAATGTTTAAAGTGGTGAATGAGGTGCCACTTGATATGATTACATTATCCTGAATGGTGCTGAACTAAGTTTAATGATACAGCATGGAAACAGACTGAGCCCACTGAGCCAAGGTTGACCATCAATCACTGTTCACTAGTGCTATGTTATCCCACTTAAGACATCCACACAGAGTCGGAGCCAATTTGCAAAGGCCAATGAACCTGCAAACCGACACGTCTTTGGTATGTGGGAGGAAACCCGTGCAGTCACAGGGAGAATGTGCGAACTTGACACAGATAGCTTCAAAGGGCAGGATCGAATCCAGGTCGCTAGCACTGCGAGGCAGCGGCTCCACCAGTTGTGCCACTGTGGTGGCTCTTGAGAGTTGGAGCTGTACTCATCCAGGCAATTGGAGAGTATACTATCACATAGTACACTCTCCATTTCTCTAATGTTAAGTAACTTCTACTTCCACTCCCCTCCCCTCCCCCCTTCCCCGTTCCTCCACCCTAGTCGTTTTACCAGTTCCACAATTCTCCACATTGTTTCCCTCCTGAGATCACACCTTCCCCAGCCAACAATGGCCTTAACATGCACCAGCCTGCCTGAGGGCACTTGGATCCGGCCCTGATTAATTCTCTTCTTTTCGCACCTCCTACTATTCAATCCCCACCCTCTACTTTCAGTCTGAAGAAGGGTCCTGATTCGCATCTCCAGAGATGCTACCTGTCCCGCTGAGTTAGTCTGGCATATTGTGTCAATCTGCAGTGTACTACCATCACATCCCAAGTTTGTGCTTTGTGGATGTTAAAAAGGCCTTGGAATGCCAGGCAATGGGTCGCACATTGCAGGATACCCAGCTACTGACCTGCTCTTGGTAAATATGGGACTGGTCAATTTGGTGTCCAGTTAGTGCTAACCTGGATGTTGATGGTAGGGGACTTGGCAACAGTAATAATAGTAGAAATAGGCAGCGATTCAGGCCGAAACCCTTCTTCAGACTGATGCAGGGTGGGGGGGAGGAGGGGGGGCGGGAAGAAGAAAGGAAGAGGAGGAGCCAGAGGGCTGAGGGAGAGCTGAGAAGGGGAGGAGACGGCAAGGGCTACCAGAAATTGGAGAAGTCAATGTTCAGGCCACCGGGATGCAGACTGCCCAAGCGGAATATGAGGTGCTGCTCCTCCAGTTTCGGGTGATGATCACTCTGGCAATGGAGGAGGCCCAGGGCAGAAAGGTCGAATTTGGAATGGGAGGAGGAGTTGAAGTGCTGAGCCACAGGGAGATCAGGTTGGTTAATGCGGACCGAGCGGAGGTGTTCCGCGAAAAGATCGCCAAGCCTACGCTTGGCCTCATCGATGTAGATCAGCTGACAAATCCTTCAACTTCCCCTCCCATTCCGAATCCGACCTTTCTGTCCTTGGCCTCCTCCATTGCCAGAGTGAGCACCACCGGAAATTTCTGGTAGCCCTTGCTGTCTCCTCCCCTTCTCAGCTCTCCCTCAGTCCTCTGGCTCCTCGTCTTCCTTTCTTCTTCCCACCCCCCCACCCTGCATCAGTCTGAAGAAGGTTTTGGCCTGAAATGTTGCCTATTTCCTTCGCTCCATAGATGCTGCTGCACCCGCTGAGTTTCTCCAGCATTTTTGTCTACCTTCGATTTTCCAGCATCTGCAGTTCCTTCTTAAACGTAATAATAGTGGATATCAGTACAAGCAGTTGGACTTGCCCTTGTTGGGGACATGTGGGCACGAAATGAGAAAACAATCCAAAGGCTGTCCCTAGTCAGTTTTATCAGTGTTTTTTAACGCAACACTCAGTCAAAGGCAAGCTTGTTGGGGTATCTCACGGAACAGGCATGAAAACGAGACATCAAAGGGCATGCAGGTCAAGGAAAATGTAAAATAGGTCACTGTTAGCTGGGAGAAGGTGACAGCAAAGCATAAAGAGATAAAATTTAGTCAAGGGGCAGTCACACTGGTCAGAGAACTAGGAATGGGGAGGGATGGGGAGAGAGGGAAAACAAGGGTTACTATCTTTCTAAAGCAAGTTAGAAAAGTCAATATTCATACTGCTGAGGTGTAAGCTACCCAAGCAAAATGGGTACTGTTCCTGTAAAGGCTCTTACTCTCACTCCACCTCTGGAATTCCACTCTCTGACCATTGCTTGGCCATAGCTGTCATGTGCCTTGGAACAGGGTTGTCTGGACCAAACCTAGGCTGCTCACCAGAGAGTAGATTATTGGTGAATAAGTAGTTTGATAGCCCTGGCAATGACAGTTTCAATCACTTTGCTGTTGATTGGTGGTAGACTGATTGTGTGTCCATAGAGGTCTCGCAGTTCAATAAATAATTTGTCATTGTATTTCTAATATCTATTTGACAATTATTTCTTCCTCCACAAACTTACATGAATTCTCTGTTTCCATAATGACTGGAAAGTGTTTCATAAAAAGTGTTTAATAAAAAGCAATTGCAAGAAATGAAATCGATTCTAGCAAATATAATAATAAAATGTGTGCAGCAGATGCTTGTGCTGGAGTAACTCAGCCGTGTCAGGCAGCATTTTTGTAGAAAAAGGGTGGGTGATGTTTCGGGTCGGAACCCTTCAGTCTGAAGAAGGGTTCCGACCTGAAACGTCATTCATTGTAGTTTCTCCAGTGATGCAGCCTGACCAGCTGAGTTACCACAGCACTTTATGTCTGCAACCATAAGATGAAGGGGCTTCAGAAAATGGTGGTGCCGACTTCAATATTTCATTGGGCACTCCCAACGTGTGAAGACCTGTGCTGCAATCCTTGAGGAAAACTATTCCCCTCAGGTAAAAACGGGCTGTGTGAGGCTGGGAAACAATAAGGTTGGAGGCTGTGGAAGGCAGACAGACAGAAGTGATGAAAACAGTAATGGTGTTTGAGATTAAGGCCTGGTGCTCATCTGTGGGATCATGGTCCAAGGATAAGTAGGAGGAGGTGTCTGATAGTTGTTGTCTGGCCTCAGCCCGGTCGAGGTCAGTGCGCCAGACCACCACGGCACTTCCCTTGTTGGCGGGTTTGACTTTAATGTCAGGGTTGCTGCAGAGTGGGCTGTACAATCAGAAGAGATGAGGTCAGAGTGGGTAAGGGGAGTGGAAAGGTTGAGACGGTTGATGTCACACCGGCAGTTAGAAATAAAGAGGTCTAGAGAGGGTAGAAAGCCATCCTGGGGAGTCTAACATTGGTGTTTTTTTTAATAACTTTAGAATTTAAGGATTGGCACTTTATCCATAATGTTAAAATATAGGAAATTTCCCACTTGCTGCAGCTAACATGGTGCCATTTTTTGCTCCATTTATTGCCATTCTCCTAATACTCGGAACTGGATTAGAGAATTGCAAATTACTTTAGGCCTCTAATTGATGATTTTCGATTGCCTGGAGATTAAACAACAAAATGGGGAACAATAATGCACATTTTGTCGACTGTGACCATTTATAAATGAATGGATTTTTTGCTGGTTCATATTGCTTCCATTTCTTCAATACTTATTAATATAGATTTCCCGTAAAGTGTAAAAAGCAATTGATTTCTGTTTTCCTCATTCTTTTGTGTTGGCTCCATGAATGCTAACTTTCAAACATTTTAAACTTCTGGTACTTTCTAATAGGACAGAAAGTATAAGCAAATATTGCAAGAACCACATTTAGATTAGTTTAGTTTAGAGATACAGCGTGGAAACAGATCCTTTGGCCCACCGAGTCTGCTCCGACCAGCAATCCCCGTACACTAGCACTATCATACACACTGGGAATAATTTACAATTATTACGCAAACCAATTGACCTACAGATCCGCATGTCTTTAGCGTATGGGTGGAAGCCGGAACACCTGGAGAAAACCCACTTGGTCACAGGGAGAATGTGCAAACTCTGTACATACACCACCCCTTGTCAGGATCAAACCCGAGTCTGTAAGGCCGCAACACCTTGAGTCACTGTGCCGCATGTGACAAACTGATCCACAAAAGCAGCTTTTGGCTGTCATTGGTTCTCACATTATGGCTGACATTAGATCTAGATAAACAGTCCACCCCTTCGGCCTGTTGAGGTTGCTTGTTTAACCGTATCTCACGTGTAACTTTCACTTCCAAACTGTGACTATTCTAAATGGAATATTGGAACATAACCAATACTCCATTTAGAATAGTCACAGTTTGGAAGTGTGTTCATTAGTAATTCAATAAGAAATTCAACTGATAGCAGTTAACAAGGGAAAAATAGAACCATTGCCTCACATGATGCTTGAAATCTTGGCTGGATTATCTCTTGAACTAAATCAATTTCATAAGCAAGGCAGCTGTTCATATTTGGTAAGGAGATCAGCATGTCAATGCAAGGAATGATGATGAGTAAACTTGGCAGCTAAGTGTTTGCCACAAAGTTGAATAGAAATGAAATCTGTGTTTTTCAACCAAAATATTTATTTGTTACTGTTTACATTCAGTTTCTTTTATGTCTTAATTTGCCTGAGGCATTGGGAAGATGAGAGTGGTGCTGAAAGAATGTTAGTGCACGAGTATCACAACTTTTGCTCAAATCTGGCCTGCAGAATATCATTTTACAGAGGCTAAAATAAAAAATGTTTCCATTTCTGCAGGCGGTTGAAGAAAATACATAAGAGGTCATTTTCTTACCTGCAATTTCTAATAGCAAGCTTTGCATGTCGAGAGAATTTTTGCACATTTTTGAAATAACCATGGTGCTAGTAACAGGAGACAGATAAAGCCATGTTTCAGATGGGCAATAACAGTTTATGTATGTGATTACTGAGCTTATAATACTGAAGTATCAGTTCAATCTGTGTCTTACTATAAGCTTATCTTCAAAGGGTGATATTCACCTGCTATGCATGCCATGTGTTGCATTCTTTTGAAGCACAACACAGGGTGGCACAGTGGTGCAGCAATAGAGTTGCTGCCTGAGAGTGCCAGAGACCGGGGTTCGATCCTGACTACGGGTGCTGTCTGTACGGAGTTTGTATATTCTCCCTGTGACCTCGTGGGTTCTCTCAGGGTACTCCGGTTTCCTCCCACACTCCAAAAACATGCAGGTTTGTAGGTTAAGTGGGTTCTGGAAAATTGTAAATTGCCCCTAGTGTGTAGGATAGTGCTAGTGTACGGTGTGATAACTGGTCAGCTCAGAGACAGCGGGCCGAAGGGCCTATTTCCACATTGTTTCTCTAAAGTCTAAAGCACAAAAGAGTAAGATGAAGTAAATGGCTTACCCAGCTAATTTTGGTATTCCACCATTGATTTTAGCAGTGCCATCTAGTACTTACCAAGTTCTATGCCTATCCCAAATTCTATAAACCCAATGAAATAAATGGCCTTTGTAATATTCCTCCTCTAATGTCAGTTTTCATGCTGCACCCACAAAGCCTTAAACATTATGGCCTGACTGTTTTGCTAGCAGCGTGAATGTCTGTATCAAACGCTCACTTTCAAATTACTTAACAATTAAGCTAACAATAATTGTGCGTTCCTGAAACAGCTGTTTCCTTTCAGGGTACAAATAATGATGACCTCTGCGCCAAAGGCTGCAAAAGATAATATTCCATCAAAATAACTGAAACTCGTGCAATAAAAGTATGATGGATTAAACTGGCCATCCACAGCAGACAAATGAGCCAGTTTAGCTGACTGGTATATAAGCCTAATCAGCTTTTTTTCAAACTAAACACTATTTTCATAGAACGCTAAGTGCTTGTGGTACTAAACAATTTAGCTACTTTTTATTCAGCAAATTAAGATTTCAATAAAATTTGTAATTCCACTGAAATATGCAACTGTGCAATGGTTCAATGGACCTTTATTGTCATGTGCGAAGTGCTAATGCACAGTAAAATTATTTTCTTACAGTCAAACTCTACTTATAAACAGTAGAGTACTACCATTTTCGTTATTTTCATTAAGATGCTGCAATTTATTTAAATCATAACTGAAAATGGCTGAATGTTGAAGTTTACTAATGTGTCTTTGTTTGTAATACCAGTTAATCCTATTAAGTACAATTGCTAATTGTAGGTGGTACAGAATTTGTATACAGTTTCAAACAAATAAGGGAAAAAGATACTTGGGAAAGAGATTGGGAGAATGATTACAAGTCTGTTAGCCTCTTGTAAAACCTAGCTGTGTGAATAATGTTGTTCCTGTAGAGTAGATGACAAAACCCATTTTATTTCGGTGTCACGTGAGTGATTCCATGAAGAACCCTGCCAGTCGGCATTACGTCTGACGAATTGCGCTGCGACCGGCTGGGAGGAGCAGCGCTTCTCCAGCGGTAAGTTTAAAAAGCCTCAGGTAAGTGTCAAACTTGTTGGAGGTCATTTTCTGCACTTGTTAAATCTTGTTGCAGGAGGGCAAGTTCAAGCATGAAGAAGTCGTTAGCAGGAAGGCAAGCCGTAGCAAAAGTGTCTATTACCCGCGGGAGTGCGGGTAGCAGGCGGCCACCTAGCTCATGTACGGCCGCTAGTAATGAGACCAGCAACTACAGACTTGGTGTCTGAGAGCACCGTGGCTACGCCGGAGGGGCGTAAGGCCACCCGAAAGTCTGACGGCCGATAGAATCGGACGAGTTCGGTTGGGAGGGTTCTCCCTCAAGAATGGATACTTTTCAACGGGTATCCAGGATGGAGCTCTTATTGGAGAGGATGCTCCATCAAGAGCGCCGGCCTCTCCAAGAGTCCGCGCCAGCAGCAGCTACAGGGCTGCCTAGTGTCTCCCTCTTGCAGGAGGAGAGCATACCGGGTCAGTACGATTCTGACACCGACTCTGAGGGCTTAGCGTTGGAGGCTGCCGCACGGGACGAAGGGCAAGAGCCAGAGGTCCTATTCCTGACGGCCAGGTTTGTCGCCCCAATAGACTCTGGAGAGCCGCTGGGGGAAGAGCTGGCTGCCAATATAGATTACTTGGCCTCACACCAGCTTCAGGAGCTGCCCATGGATACAATGGCCAAAGAATATGACCCCCCAGCAAATTGTATCCTGCTCAAAGTGTCGGCCGTCAACCATGCCATTTGGGGCCATATGGGAGTAGGTATCCAAGCGCAGGAGATAAAACTGCAATGGGTGCTGAAGCTGCTCGCATCCGGCATTACGGCTTTTGGTAGGTCGGTGGATGACTGAAGTTCAGCAGGATGCCCTGGCTCTCATGTGCAATGTGCACTTTGAGATTAAATGCCCTAGAAAGAGCACCATCCGCCCTACCATTAACCCAAGGTTCGCTGCCCTGTGTAAGCCTAGCAACATCCAGCCACCGAACCTATTGTTCGGGGAAGACCTCGCAAAGAGGGTGAAGGAGCTAGACGACGAGGCAAAAACCATCGGGCTCATCAAGGCACCAGTGACCAGCAGAACCCTTTGGCAACAGTACCCCTACAAATGGTTTGCTGAAACTGGGTCCGGGCAAGGACCAAGCTGGCCATTCAATGTGCGCAGCTGGCGCACTCCAGCAGGAGCACGGGCAAACATGCCTTTTCCATCCAGAACCAGGGGACAAAGAACTCCACCGGTAACCATGGAGTTAGGTGGGTCTGGTTCTTGTTGAAACATATTGAATGAGAATTACCTATAGATGGAAGGGTAGGTTACACAGGTTTCTCAAAGATTGGTGTAAAATAACATCAAAAGTGTTTATACTGCAGAGTATACAAGGGTTTCAAATTGAATTTATTCCCAACCTGTGTCCACCCACCCAGCGCAAGCCAGAGCGGGCACTCATTTTCTCACAAACAGAGAATTTGGAGATTCAAGTTGAAATAGCAAAATTATGTTTTAAAGGTGTAATTGAGAAGACAGTTTATGAAACTCATCAATTCATATCTAATGTGTTTCCTAGACCAAAGAAAGATGGTGTGTGCCTAATTATTTTGGACCTGAGAGGACTTCATCCGTTTGTGCTGTATAATCATTTTAAAATGGAAACATTTGCTACTGCCAAGCAATTGATTTCCAGAGGGTGTTATATGGCATGTGTAGATCTTCACGATGCATATTATTCAGTGCCTGTTCATAAAGAGTATCAGAGATATTTGAAATTTAGCTGGATGGGGCAAGTATGGCAGTTTAGAGCAATGCTTAATGGGTTAACCTCAGCCCCTCGGTTATTTACAAAGCTGCTAAAACCAGTACTGGGGTTGCTATGGTCACAGGGCCATATTGTAATGGCCTATTTGGATGACATCTTAATAATTGGAAACACCCTTGTGGTAGCCGAGTTATCAGTTTCAGCTGTTCAACTCATGGTTGAGAGGTTGGGGTTCATTATCCACCCAGCTAAATCAAAATTGGTGCCGGTTAACATAATTGACTATTTGGGATTCACAGTTAATTCAACTCACAAGGGGAATAGATTAGATTTAATTGAAGGCTGTATCAAGCTCTTGGGGGAGCAATCACCTTCAATTAAACAGGAGGCCAGCTTAATTGGTAAATTGGTAGCTGCCTTTCCAGCTGTGCAATATGGATCTTTGCATTACCAACATTTATAGAGGGCAAAGGTACAGGCACTCAGAATACATGCAGGTCATTTCAATCGGCCCATGCACTTACCATCTGAAACCATTGCAGAAGTACAGTGGTGGATTAGAAACATTTCAAATTGTTCTAGCAAAATTTTGATCAAAACACCTTCAGTTGTTTTGCAGACTGATGTCAGTGCCCTAGGTTGGGGTGCTACTGATACCAGGTCTAGTTGTGGAGGCAGATGGAATATGCATGAGGCATTGATTCTCCAATCACATGAAATTAATTATTTAGAGCTTTTAGGAGCATTTTATGGGCTCAAAGCTTACTGTACCACTAAGCATCACTTACATGTTCACCTTCAGATTGACAACACCACAGCAGTGGCGTATGTTAATCACATGGGTGTAATCACGTCGAAATCATGTGATGGATTGGCTAACCTTATTTGGCACTGGTGCATTAAAAAGAATATTTAAATTTCAGCTGTCTACTTGCCAGGCAGATTCAATATGGTGGCAGACACCAGGTCACACAAATTCAATGACAACACTGAGTGGATGTTGCATCATGATGTATTTAATTATGTGCCCACCACTCCCAACCCTCATGTCACAAAGCTCATCTGCTAGTTCTAGGTTTATAATCTTACTATAATACTTCAACTATTGTTCTTCTGTGATTTCACACCACTGCTTTGAAGATCGACGCGCATGCCGAATGGTGGGGTTCTTCACGTAATCGCTCATCGTAACTCCTCATAAAATAAAGATTAAACTTCAAACTGGTAAGTTCTCATTTAATCTTACTATTTTAATCCCATTATGATGTTAGACCCACGTATGCTTTAACTTCTGAAATAGTCCAGCATGCCACGTAATTCAAAGAATAAAACCAGAATAATGCACAACCAAAAATGTATATCATGCTGATATGATATGAATCTTGCAGGTAAATGGAATGTCCTCTTTTATACTATTAACGTTAACACATAAATAGGTTATATAATAGCAAATTTAATGAATAAATTATTATTTTTTAAGAATCAGTATATCAACCAGTAAGCTTGTCACCAGATTTTCTGACCTAAAGAATGCTTTATTTTTTAAATAAGAGGCCGATAAAGAGACCTAAACTGAACTTAGTTTGGGTCTTTTGCAGCCCAAAACATTTTACTTGTGGGGAAAAAATGTTTTGCAGTTGTGGGAAAGGAAAGGGAGGCGAAGAAAGGACTTCAAACAGTTTCTCAGGCCCCACAAGAGACAATTGTCCATGGAAAGTAAATTGTGTACAGATATTTTAAAAGCACAATTCTATCTTGTCCCTGAATAAGGTTGGTTAAGATGTTTGGTATCTAGCACTACAGGTGTTGCATCTTCTGCAGGAGAAAGTACCAGGGAGGGTATGGTTCCTGTCGATATACCTCCTCTCTCAACTCTGTCCAGGGACCCCGACAGTCCTTTCAGGTTAGGCAGAGGTTCACTTGCACCTCCTGCAACCTCATCTACTGTATCCGTTGTTCAAGATGTGGACTCTTATACATCAGCGAGTCCGAACGCAGACTGGGCAATCATTTCGCGGAACACCTCTATCCCTCCCCCACCCAAGTAGCACTAGCTTCTCATTTCACCCCACAAACACCTTACAATGGCCTGTTTACTTTATCGTCGTTACTTTTTTGCATATCTTTCATTCATTGTTCTTTATCTCTCCACACCATCGTCTATATCTCCCGTTTCCCTTATACCTAACCAGTCTGAAGAAGGGTCTCGATCCGAAACGTCACCCATTCCTTCTCTCCAGAGATGCTGCCTGTCTCACTGAGTTACCCCAGCTTTTTGTGTCTATCTTCTGAGTATAGATGTTGGGCTGCATTTGGAGTAATTAGTTTTAGTCACGCAAGGGAAGATTGCAAGCTTGTTGTTAAGCTAGAAAGAGTACAAAGAAGATTACAAGAATGTTGCCAGGACTCTAGGGCCTGACTTATAGGGAGAAGTTGGGCAGGCTAGAACTTTATTCCTTGCAGCACAGGAGGCTGAGGGGTGATATTATAGAGGTATATACAATCATGAGGGGAATAGATAGGGTGAATGCCCATGCCCAGGGGAAAGATTTAAAAGGAACCCGAATGGTATTTTTTTCACACAGACGGTGGTTGATATAAAAGCTGTCAGAGGAGGTAGTTGAGACAGCTACTATAACACCTTTTAAAAGATATTTGGACAGGCACATGGATAGGAAAAGTTTGGAGGGAAATGGTCCAAACGAAGGCAGGTGAGACTAGTGTAGATTAAGATTCAGATTCAGAAAACTTTATTGTCTGTCGTAACAGAAAATCTTCTTTGACGTGGCTCAACATACAACAAGACAATATACAACAGTCATCATACAACACAGCCTTCTGCGGAGCATCTTGGTTGTGATGTGGCAGGAGGAAAATTGGGCCCAAGGATCCTTTTCGTGCTGCATGATCCTATGACTAAAGCAAAATGTTAGAAATCCTCTCAAGGTAAGGCAGTCCTTCTGCAGATTGAAAAAGGATAGTGAGATTAAACGAGAACTTACCAGTTTGAAGTTTGATCTTTATTTTATGAGGAGTTACGGTGAGCGATTACGTGAAGAAGCCCCGCCAGTGCGCATGCGCGCCAATCTTCAAAGCAGTGGCGTGAAATCACAGTAACTATAGTCGAAGTGATATAGTAAGACTCAGAAGACTAGAACTACCAAATGATCTTTGCGATTATGAGGGCACGTAATCGCTCACCATAACTCCTCATAAAATAAAGATCAAACTTCAAACTGGTAAGTTCTCATTTAATCGTACTATTTTACTTCGGAGTCACTACGTGATTCCGTGACAGTTTCAAAGCTCTGTGATTTCATGTCATAGATTCAGTTCCATACGACACTGCTTCGGTTGACACAGGATAAACAAATAATGTATTGAACATTGTTTAAATTATACAATGAACGTTTTTTAAATAATAAAAGAACACTAATAACCCCTCACTCCCAGGGGGAAATTACAAATGAAAACTCAAACAGAACCCAAAACAGCATGCCCTAATCCTTCCACTGTGAGGACAGGTTTATCATAGAATTGTGAAAAAGTCCCTTCACTAGATCATCCTGCGGCCCCGAGGATTTGGTCTAAAGGCACGTCCTGCGCCTTCGCTGCGGATGTTGACGCCGCCCTGTTGGAGTGAGATTTAAACACATCAGTATCTACTCCAGCACCTGTTTCAGCCACCTAGAAATAATTTGTACTGACACCTTTTTATGAGTTTTTTTGTGGCTGATGAGCATCGCTGTTTCAGAGAATCTAAGACTCTTGGTGACCTCGATATATTGTCTCAGGTGCGTAACTACACATAGCCTCAGGTCAATGGGATATGCTTTAAAGCTTATTTTGGTTCCAGCCGTCCCTGGCCTGTTTTATTTGTTTAAATCATATTCATAAAACGTAATATTACTTACAGAAGAATGCATGCTCTCCAGTTGTAGCTTTTGCAATGTCTGGACCCGTTGCGCTGACACTAGCACCGTGATCATGACCACTTTGAGCGTTAACTTCTGAAAAGACCGAGATGTAATTGGAGCCCATTGCCGAAACAGTGTGAGAACTATGCTCACATCCCAGATTTCCGTATATCTAGGCCTGGGAGGGTTTTTGTTAAAAAAACCTCTCATGAATCGGGACACTAATGGATGAGATCCGACAGAATGTTGTCCCAACCCTTGCCCTAAATAGGAGGTCAAAGCACTCCGAGCACTATTAATGGCACTATAGCTCAATTGCTCGTCAAAATGCAATGTAGCAAGGAACTCCAATACATCCGGTATGCCTGCAGTATGATAAGATATATCTGACTGTAAACAGAACATCTCCCATTTCTTAACATGAGATACATATTGCTTTATAGTACTATCTCTACAGGCCGCAGTAATCACATCCACGGTCCTACTCAATAGTCCGAGCCCCTGGAACGGTCTGGTCAGAATCTGCAAATCAACAAATTGATACGATCATGTAAAGGGTGACTCTCTCCTGTCACAGGGTGAAACAACTAATTGTTGCATTTGGGGATAGTCATGAATGGCTGTGACCAATGGGAACCATGGCTGTGTGGGCCAGTCAGGAACTACCAAAACGCCTGAAGCGGAGTCCTGCTCTATTTTGGTGAGACATTGACTGATGAGGCAGAATGGGGGAAAAGCATAAAAGAACGTATGTCCCCAATGTAGCGAGAATGCATCCACCGCTACTACCCCTGGATCCGGTTCCCATGAGGTGTATTTAGGTAACTGGTGATTTAATCTGGATCCAAGCAGATCCATGTCTGGCAATCAATACCAGCTGACAATCATTTTGAAAACTTTTGGATTCAGCATCCATTCTGTGTTGTCATTAAATTTGCGTGACTGGTGTCTGCCACCATGTTATCTCTACCTGGTAGGTAGATAGCTGAGACCTAGGTGTTTCTGATAATGCACCAGTTCCAAACAAGGTTAGCCAGATTATCACATGATACTGATCTAATTCCTCCCATGTGAATGATATATGCAACAGCTGTAGTATTGTAAATCTGGAGCTGAACATGTAAATCATTCATTGTTGAACAATATGCTTTTAGGCCATAGAATGCACCCAACAATTCTAAGTAGTTTATCCCATGCCTCTGCAGGATTAATGCATCTTGCACACGCCATCTGCCGCCACAGCTAGACTCGGTAGCTTTCCTGGTCCGAGAACACAGATGCAATTATTAAGAAAGCTCATCAGCGCCTCTACTTCCTGAGAAGATTACGGAGAGTTGGTCTGTCAAGGAGGACTCTCTCTAACTTCTACAGGTGTACAGTAGAGAGCTTGCTGACTGGTTGCATCGTGGCTTGGTTCGGCAGCCTGAGCGCCCTGGAGAGGAAAAGACTACAAAAAGTAGTAAACACTGCCCAGTCCATCATCGGTTCTGACCTTCCTTCCATCGAGGGGATTTATCACAGTCGCTGCCTCAAAAAGGCTGGCAGCATCATCAAGGACCCACACCACCCTGGTCACACACTCATCTCCCTGCTACCTTCGGGTAGAAGGTACAGGAGCCTGAAGACTGCAACAACCCGGTTTAGGAATAGCTACTTCCCCACAGCCATCAGGCTATTAAACCTTGTTCGGAACTCTGAACATTAATATCCCTCAATCTGTTATTTGCACTTTATTAATTTATTAATTCATGGATGTATTTATGTATAGAATTGTAGTCAATGCCTTCTATGTTCGGTTGTGCTATGCAAAGAAAGATTTTCATTGTCCTGTCAGGGACACATGACAATAAACTCTTTTGACTTGACTTTGACTTTGTATCAGTGGCTCCCCATCCCAAAGTACTCACATCAGTTTGTAAAATAACTGAGGATTATTGAGTCAGAATGTTTCTAGTACATCGTGAGACATTAATTATCCACCATTGCAACTCGGCGATAGCTTCGGCTGGCAACTGCATTGGTCTATCGAAATGACATGCATGTTCTTTCAGTGCTTGTTCTTTAACTCATTTCACATTCTGATAGTGCAGAGGTCCGAACTGCACCCCAGGGAAAGCCGCCACTAATTTCCCAATAACACTGGTTTCTTGACGTTGGAGGGTTGTTGTTCATCTACCAGATTGCTACAGGCCTCCATAATTTTGACAGTTTTGGCCGTAGGCAGTCACTGACATGTTAGTTGAATCAATGACAAACCCAAAATAGTCAATCATTCTAGATGGTACTAATTTGGATTTAGTCGGATGGATGGGGAAACCTAACCTCTCAAACAGGTGTTTTGTCACTGAAACTGATTCCTCAGCTGCCTCCTGAGTTTTGCCTATGATCAGAACATCCAAGTATGCCATCCAATGCCATTCTGGGCACGGAGTAGCCCTAATACTGGTTTCAACAATTTTGGAAATAACCTAAGGTCTGAGATTAACCCATTGGGCAAAGCTTTAAATTGCCACAGCTGTCTCACCCAACTAAATTTCAAGTATCTGCGATACTGGTGATTAATTGGTACTGAATAATATGCATCTTTCAGATCTATGGTTGCCATATAACACCCTTTTGATACCAGTTGCTTAGCAGTACTGAAAGTTTCCATTTTAAAATGCCTATACTGGACATAAGAGTTTAGTCGGGTTAGGTCCAGAATGACTCGACACCCACCATCCTTCTTTTGCCTGGGGAATATATTGGACACAAATTGTTGAGGCTGATATGCTGTCCTTTCAATTACCCCTTTGTGGAATAAAATCCCAATTTCATCATTCACCTGTATTGTTTCTGGTCTTGAAAAAACCTATACCCGACTAGGTGTATTTTGTGCAGGTGGATGTACTTCTGAAATAAACTCGATTTGAGACCCCCGGATACTGTCCAGTATGAATAGATCTGAACTTATGCAGCACCATTCATCATAGAACAATTGCAACCTACCCCCGACCAGCGGCTGATCCCCAGAGGATATATCCTGGACTAGACCAGCTACTCGTACCTCCATGGTTGCTCTAGGATTCCTCAGTCTCCTGGCCATGTTGAGGGTGTGCAGTGGTGCATGTCAGTGGTGTTAGCTGGAAACCCCCGGCTCGATCCTTGACTTGCTCCAGCGTCTGCAGCTCACCTGTAGGGGTATGGCTTGCGAGGCGGCATCCTGTCCTCGGGATGAGTTTTGATGAGGACAGTTTTTTTTGTCTCCTCATCCAGTTCTTTTACTTGTTTTGCCAGATCCTCCACAAATAGCAAGTTGGGTGTCTGGACATTAGAGGATCTGCACAATGCCGCAAAGCGTGGGTTGAGGGTTGGTTTGATGGCTATCTTCCGTATGCAATTAAGCTCAAAATGAGCATTGCACAACAGGGCCAGCATATCCTGCTGTGTACGTGATCGCGGCGCCCCTAGGACCATTCGCCCAACGCCGTTATTCTTGCACACACCAATTTGAGGACTTTCTGAAACCTCAACTCCTGCCCCCACATGGATGCGCTCATTTGCCCCCAGATGGCGGAGTTCACGGTGGGCACTTTGAGTGACGCACAGTTAACAGGTGTTTGATATCGTAGTGATGTTTCCTCCATTATGGAGTCCTGGAGCTGGTGAGAGGTCATATAGTTAATATTGCTGGCCAGATTTTCATCCATGGCTTCACCAGTTCCAGCCGGTATGGCAAAATTGCTGGCCACATCCGGCACACCTGGAGCATAGCTCATGTGCTTTGGTGCATGCCCTTCTGCAGTGACACCAACTTCAGGGTCAGATTCATACTGCCCTGGCTCTCCCGAGTCATGCTCAAGGGAGGTATCATGCAGCCCTTGAAAAGGTGCTGCTGTTATGGGTTCCCATTCATACTCGTAGGCATATTGTTGTTCGTGCCTGTACTGCTCTTCGCCATACGGACCTCTGCTTGAGGTTGCTCCTGAGAGCTGTTGGGGAACCCTGGGGGTATGAAACCCCGACTGGAACACCTCATGGTTGAGCATTTGTTCTATGAGGTGTTCCATCTTGTCAAGACATCCCCAAACCTTTTTATTGGAAGGAGGGGAGTCTTCCTGGCCTGGCCATTTTTCTCTTGGCCTTCCTCCCGACAGGAGTGGCCACAGTGCTTTGAAGCACCGGAGTTGCTGCTATTTGCTGAACTGCCAGCGGCTCTGCATTCAGCGTCTTTGAAGCCGGCGTTTCTGAAGCCGGCATACGCTCTCCTACCGCAGTCCCGCAGGTAAGTTTTTTACTTTTAACGGCAGCAGCCTTTTTTGTTAATTTTTCCATTTCTAGGTCGCTCCTGCTGGTTCCTGTAACCAGCCTTACAGAAGCCAAGTAACCCGCAGTAAAGTTTTAAATCACTTATCTGCTGGTTTATAACTCCAGCCCGTCGTTGCGCCATGCCTTTGACATAATGACGCGCATGCGCACTGGCGGGGCTTCTTCAAGGAATCACTCACGTGATTCTGAAATAAAATTAACTCTGTTTCACACTTCATAGTTGCTGCCTGATTTATTGATTATTTCTAGCATTTTCTCTTTCTGTTGTTTTGCATAGAACCAACCATGTTTACCAGTTGCATTAATGTCATCTTCCTGTTGCCATATCAGAAAAAGAACTATATTGCAAAAAGACAAGCAAGATTCGTGCAAATGTGAATATTTTATCTTATGGGAACATTACTTCATAAAAAGATTAGCCACTGTTAAATAAAGCATACTATTGCAAGATTTCAACTGCATCATCTTCAGTATGAGAAATGGTCCCGACCCAGAGCATCACATATCTATTCTCTTCCCAGATGCTGCCCAACTCGCTGAGTTCCTCCAGTACTTGGTGTTTTGCTCAAGATTCCAGCATCTGCAGTTTCTTGTCCAAATACATCTACTGCACTGGCCATAATCTAGGAAAGGGAATTGCAGCTAAATGAACACTAGATGGCGAAGAAGTTCTGCTGTAAATTTTAATATTGTAGCTAATCATATGTAACAAATATCACATTGTCTGGGAAATATTTTAGGGTGCCTGTACGCATTAAAATAACACCTCAAATTTCAACAGTATCATCTGAAAAAGCGCAGTGACTTTTTTTTTCTGTGGTATTACTGGGTGCTAATAACTGGTTATAATGTGAGACTAAAACAATATTAATAGTTGCACATTTCAGGAGCTGAAAAAATGATCATTATTACGGCTACATGAATTTACCAATAATGTTAATGCATAAAGACATTGTGTATATTTTATGTTACACAGATGTTCTACAGAAATGTTCATCATTTTCTACATTCTAATAGTGTGACTGTGGGAAATAGTCTTGTTGCTTTGTGGCATAAAATTAAAAAAAATTAATAACAAAAGATTATAGATCCAGGTACATGGATAGGACAAGTTTAGAGGGATATGAACCAAACGCAGGCAGGTGGGACTAGTGTAGCTGGGACATGTTGGCCAGAGTGGGCAAGGTGGGCCTCAGGGCCTGTTTCCACACTGTATCACTCTATGACTCCATGAATATGAGATATGAAATAAGTTTAGACTAGCACATGGATAGGAAAGCTTTTGATGGATATGGGCCTAATGCAGGCCAAATGCCCAAAACAACAACATATTTGCTTTCCCAATTAAGTCTTGAGTTAAACAACCAGATCAAACCTAAATTTACTCATTATCTAAACATTTTAAAAGTATCCTATTACACCTGTGCAGACAGGAATAAAATAAGTCATTATGTTAAAATATCCTGTTAAAATATTTTGAAAAATAGTCTCAGAATTGCTACCAATCCTTCCATTATTGGGTGAAAAGTTCAAAATTTACTAGAAACCATATTTTAAGAATCATCTTTGTTATGTTCTATTCCAGCTGATATGCTGCAAGTTCATTTCCTTCTTGCCCAACTTGGTGGTTTTTGTCCATTTTCTGAACTTTCATACTTTAAAATGAAATAATTTATACATTACCTGTCCCTTTCTGATATACTGTGAGTGTGAGCTCCTGAAAACCCATTTAAGCTTCTCATAACTGAGAACCACCGCGCCAAAATATTCCCAATAATGCCATCATGTTTGTCCAACCTCTTCTTATTGCTAATACCATCGAATCCAGGCAGCATTCTGGTAAACTATTACACTTATACCTAAAAAAGATAAAGATTTAGAAGACCCTGGATCATACAGAGCCATTGCACTGTTAAATACAGATCAAAAAATATTAGCGAAAACATTAGCTAGAAGATTAAGTAAATATGTTAGTAAATTAATAAATGCGGATCAAACGGGGTTTATACCCAAGAGATACTCATGCAATAATCTGAGACGTCTGTTTAATATAATGCATTCATATAAAATGGAAGAACAAGACTTATCAATTATGTCATTGGACGCAGAAAAAGCTTTCGATCAAGTGGAATGGGACCTCCTGGTTAAAGTATTGCAAAAATTCCAAATGGAAGAGAATTTTATCTCATGGGTAAAACTATTATATGACAGGCCCATTGCTAAAATATTAACATGTTGTCTCCGAAATTTCAATTATCCAGGGGCAATAGACAGGAATGCTCACTATCACCTCTGTTATTTGCTCTTGCCATAGAACCTCCAGCTGAAAGCATTAGAACACATCCGAACATCCATGGTTATAATACAAAATGTTCAAATAACAAAATATCATTATGCGCAGATGATGTACTACTGTACATCACAAAATCACAAATCAGCATACCAAATATATTAAATCTAATAAAGGAATTTGGATCTTTTTCAGGATATAGAATAAATTGGAATTAAAATGAAATTATGACGATAAAACCTCAAGACGCAACACATCTGCTAAAATTCCCATTTAAAATTGCTACAGAAAAATTTAAATATTTGGGAATCGAAATTACCAGAAAATATAAATCTTTATTTAATGCAAATTATATGCCCCGACTTAACAAATTAAACGCCCTGATTAAGTTTTGGAAAATTCTTCCGATGTCTTTAATAGGACGAATAAATGCTATAAAAACGATCTTTTTACCACTAATTTTATATTTATTCCAATCAATACCTATATACTTACCTAAAAAGTTTTTTTTTTAAACTGGATTTTGATATTACAAATTTTATATGGGACTATAAATCTGATATAATTCAAAGAAGACATTTGTTCAAACCTAAATAATTTGGTGGATTAACACTCCCTAATTTTTTGTATTATTATTGGGCAGCAAACGTCAAAAATGTGATTCACCTGTTGGACAACTCTGCCCAGCGGATTGGATAGTAATGGGGAGAGAGGATTGCGCCCATTTTAATGTAGGAGCGATCCTTCTCTCACCAACAAAACTGAATAATACAATATATAGTAAAAATCCAATTATTCATAGTACTATTAGAATTTGGAAACAAATAAAATTAACCCTTAAATTATGAAACTTATCACTTCTCACCCCTATAGTTAATAACCCATCGTTTAAACCTAGTATTGATAAATCATTTACGTATTGGGAAAGAATAGGAATTAAAACGTTTGGAGACATGTATGAAAATTGAAATTTCTTATCATTCCAACACCTACAATCTGAGAAGTAATCAATATTTTAAATATTTTCAAATTCGTCATTATTTGAAAAAATATATACAAGAATATCAAAATTTGTCTCGAGACTTATTAGATGAAGCAATGAATATAAAGGTGGATTCAACTAATTTAATATCATACTTGTATAATATTATCCTAAATATAGAAATACCATCATCAGATAGAATTAGAAGAGATTGGGAACAAGAACTATCTATAAAAATCTAAAAAGAGAGTTGGGATAAATACTTGCTATATGTGCACAAATGCTCGATCAATGTAAGACATATTTTAATCCAATTCAAAACCTTACATAGACTATATTATTCAAAAACTAAAATAAGTAAATTTTTTCCAAATGTCTCCCCAATTTGTGATAAATGTCTATCCCAAGAAGCAACCATAGCGCATTCCTTTGTTTTTTGCATAAAAATCCAAAAAGTCTGGAATTAAATCTTTGATATATTTACAAAGTTATTAAAAATAAAACTGAAACCGAATGCAGAATTTATTATTTTTGGAACAATGGAAGCCAGCTTTGAGCTGACTTAGTTCCAAAAGAGCTTCCTTAATTATGCCTTAATAATGTCAAAAATACATACTTAAATTCGAAAAACGCTCCCACACCAACGATAAAAATGTGGATTTCAAATATGACCGAAATGTTACACCTCGAAGAAATGACATTTCTCCTAGCAGGCAAATCAGACCATTTCCAAAAGATTTGGTCTCCATTTATCGACTTATTACAAGCATAGGGTGCAACACAACTCTGAAAATAAATGGTATCAGGACCTGGTGAGGGGTGTGTAAAGATATGAAGTAGGTACATCCCTTTTATCTTATATTATTTTACTTTCTTGTATTTTCTATCTTCTATTTTTTTTCTTTCTTTCGCTTTGGTTTCTTTTTTTTATTCTTTCTTGTGTCTTACGCTTCTACGGGTTCTTCCCGAGCACTCTCTCACGCACTTACTATCTTATCTAACGTTCTCTATTCTTCTTCTTCTTAAAGTTTAAAATAAGAAGTGGTACAGGAAATGTTTTATGTTATTTTTGGCTTATGTCATTGTAATGTACAGTACTTATAATAAAGAAAAAATAATAATATATATATTTTTTAAAACTCCCAATGCAGTCTAATCAAAGTCTTGGAAAGCTGTATCATGACTTTCTGACTCTTGTATTCAATGCTCTGACCCATGAAGGAAGCATACGCTATGCCTTCTTTGCCGCAATTGGGTTTTTTAAGCATGTATTTTTAATTGCCAGCTATCTCCTTCATACAATCAATAATTAATACTTCCCTTTCATTATTATTCTGTACTAACCTGATTTAACACTGAAATAATTATTCTAATACACACTTTCTGGATTCATCCCTGAGCTGCTTGCTAATGATTCTTTTGTCTGATTGCCTGATTGATGCAACTTCTTTCCCAAGACACATAGGGTCTTGATGCCCCATCAGAATGCATATGTAGAGAGAACTGCAGATGCTGTTATAACAGAGCCTGACATCAGTCTGAAGAAGGGTCTCAACCCGAAATGTCACCTATTCCTTCTCTTCAGAGATGCTGCCTGTCTCACTGAGTTACTCCAGCAATTTGTGTCTATCTTCAGCCCCATCAGAAGACTGCAGCTTTGGGTCTCTGTGAAGTTACTGCAGAAAATCACATGATAAGTGCAATCAATACCTGATATGATTTGTTCACTACAGAGGAATCTGCCCCCATGCATCATGCAACTGTGCAGGCTCACAACCAACTGAGAAATAAATGATGTGTTCATTATTTCTCAGCACTAGCAAATCATTCTTTCACTCGATGTGCAAATTTAGTCATTCTGTAATTTAGAATGTAACTTGGGATCTGCATCTAAACATCTAAACATTTTGGGATCTGCATCTATGGCCAAAGAAAGAAAATAGCTAATGATTGCTTTTTATATGACACAGGAACATAATGTGAATCCCACTCAAATTACATACCAAATGACATTTAAATATTTGTTTACTTGCAAAAGCCTATTTTGAATTTCATGTTATTAGTTCAGTAAATGATGCATTCAAATTGGAGTAATATTGGGTGCTTACTCTAAAGATTGCCAAATGACATGTATTATGATTAAATTAATATTCCAATTTATTGCTTGAGATGAAAATCAGAAAGTTAAAAAAAGAAGGGAATAGTCAGATGTATTTTACAGTCATGTGTATTTGACAGTAAAACGGAAGTGAAAGTAAACTGGTTTGGGAAAAGACAACATACCTGTGAGAATATGGTCAACAAAATCAGTTCAAAAAATGGGTTAAATTAACAATGTTGGTGATATACTAAGAGTTTAAGAGGGAACTGCAGATGCTGGAAAACCGAAGGTAGACAAAAATGCTGGAGAAACTCAACGGGTGAGGCAGTGGAACGCCTCTATGGAATGACAGAAAAAGGCGACGTTTAGGTTTAGGTTAGAGTTTAGGTTGCTTTCATCTCTAGCAGTGAAGTGATGGAACACCAATGCAGTTATCAATATACTGGAGCAAAAGTTGAGGGGATCTGAGTACAACGAACACCCGGGTCTGCTCCACATACCTCACAGAGGCAGGTGAGGACTCCCATCGCCATATCCTTGATTTGACAAAAGTGAATGGTATAAAGTGGGAAGTAATTCAATGGTGAGAAGGCAAAGAGCCACTAAGACCAGAGGCAGATCCGAAGGAGAGGGAAGGGGCTGCAGGAGGAAAGGGTTACTTGGAATTGGAGAAGTCAAAGTTCATACCAATGGGTTGGAGATGACCCAGGTAAAGTAGGTGAAGGACCCATTTAATCCTTTCCCATCCTCAAAATGCTAGATAGCAGCTGATAGAGTCATAGAGTCAGCTGATATTAGACAACATTTCAATGCCGGGTACATGAGTTGTTGTTTCTGTTGAACACAGATTGGCTGAAACAATTGGTCTGCTTTTAGATTTGAGCAGAAGTTAGAAGCAGGTCACTCGCTGTTGGAAAGCATGAGGATGGAAGCTTTCCAGAGAAATTAGATCAGCGCCCTTCTGGAAGACAATAATCTGGTGTTCAGTCCTGAGCTAATTGTCCAATGGGTGTCAAAGGGTTAACATTCTGATGTGGATTGTAATGCAGTCATTCATTTCACGGCGCATTGAAGCTCTGAAAGTTTTTTTTGTTTTGATTTATGAAAACAGGTCAGTGGCGAAGGAACAAGGAAAACCAAGGTAATTTAGTACGCAGGACAGTTTGCTGCTCCGTTTCCACATTAACAACTATATTTTTAGGAGAGTTGAACAACGACTAATGAAAATGGCAGGCAAGAGCAATTTTGCTATGGTCAATTTTGTACAATCATGTTCCATTAACAGAAAGAAAAGAAAACTGGTCAATCAGTGAGTACCTCTAATAGCACGCCTTTCACTATTCTCAAGATGTGAAGGAGCCTGGTAACCAGTATAAATGATGTAAAAAATCTGTTGTTCCAGCTGTGGATTGCACAAAATCTGCAGTAATGGCTCTAAATCAAAATTGGGAAACCTATTTCATTCAGCGGCCCATGGTTCTAATGGAATGCATCGTGGCACAATCTTAATTTATTTATCAAAACTAGAATAATGCTCTGGAGGTAATAAACATGGCAATACATCTTGGAGCACACAAATTTGTCACTGAGAAAAGGCTTTCAAGAATACAAAGGACTGTCAATGTAAAACAAGTATTGCAATCATGGAATAGCAGTTTCAAAGAGGTAGATGGTGCACACTTGGAGCGGCACAGTGGCGCAACAGTAGAGCTGCTGCCTCACAGTGCTTGAGATCCAGGTTCGATCCAGACTACAGATGCTGCCTGTGTGGAGTTTGTACGTTCTCCCTGTGACTGCACGGGTTTTCTCCAGGTGCTCCGGAATCCTCCCACATTCCAAAGACGTGCATGTTTGTAGTTTAATTGGCTTCTGCAAATTATTCCTAGTGTGAAGGATAGAACTAATGTATGGGCGGAGTGGGCACGGAGGGCTGAAGGGCCTGTTTCCTCACTGTATCTCTAAACTAAACTAAATGAAAAAGGGAAAAAAGTGGAATAATAGTGAAAATAAAACTAGGTTGGCCAGAATTTATTTTTTCAATATTTTATTTCCCACTTGTTATTAGCCCCAGTGCTGTTGTTACTTCAAACAAGTGGGGTGATGGTTGTAAGCGTAAATGAAGCTGTTATTTCTATTTTCAAAAGGACACAAATTGTTGGTGTAACTCAGCAGGTCAGGCAGCATCTCTGGAGAACATGGATTGGTGATGATTTGAATCGAGACCTTTCTTTGGACTGATTTCCAGGGGTTGGGGAGGTTGGGGGGAAGGGAAGAGAAGCTGGAAGAGAGGAGAGGCAGGACACAGGCAAGGGAAGTTTTGAGGGGAGTCTTGAGGGAGTCGTGCACTCCTCTTCCATCTTGATACAAGGGAAGATAGAAACATTTGTAAAAAAATAAAATAATCAATTAGGTGGCAAAAGTGAAATCCCAGAACTAAATCAGTAGTGAATGTATATCACAATCAGTGTATAAAACCATACATAATCAAAATGGTTTAAAATTTCTTGAGATATCAACTGAAGCATGGAGTGGATAAATCCACAGGTGGCAACAGCAATGAGCCAAATTATCAAATAATTAATCTAGTTTACTGAAAGCATGGAAACCGACTCTTTGGTCTTCACCGACCATCGATCACCTGTTCACACTAGTTCCATGTTATCCCACTTTCTCGTCCACTCCATACACTCTATGGGCAATTGGTCCAACAAATGTGGATTGGAATGCAAAGCTGAGGTTGCAGTCAGACCAGTCATGATCTTATTCAGTGGTGGAGCAGACTTTGAAGGACCATGTGCCCTATTCCTGTTCATTATTCATACGTTTATATGCCCATTTGTTTGTATATCCTGATCTCTGTTGAATACCATTTTAAATGTTCCCCGTGGTTGCTGTACATCCACATTGCTGCCCATTTTATTACCTTAAGTTCTATTTTGCATTCCTCAAAATCAACTTTGCTCCAATCTATTCCCCTGGTCTTTGTCATGCTTAAATCCATCTGCACAGTGTCACGAGTTTGACTGAAAACTTAGTTTGATAGAACTTTGCACAGCAAAGGAATCAAGCGATATGAAGATCATGGAGAAATTGTTGAGGTAAAAGATCAACCATGATCTTACTGAATAACAGAACAGTCTCACTTCCACTTTTATTTCTTATGTTCTTAAAATGTAGCACACAATACACTCCAAGCAACTTTAGGGGAAAAAAAGGTTTTTTATATTACACTTGTGGGTATACTTCAAGCCTGCTTTATTGGATACCCTGAGGTTGTGAAAGATGTTATATAAAATCAAATTCTTTGTAGTGCGACATCAATGCTGCATCAGTCACACCTAGCAGGCAATAGATTTGCATGGAGTCATTAATACACATCATTTTGTTTGTTCTGATGATCTAAAAACTAAGAGAACATCTCAAAGTCACAGATAGGAACTCATTCAGCTTCAAACTGACTACAGTGCTAAATATAGGCAGACTAGGTTGATATGCACTTCCTCATATATTACTCTTCAACTGCAATTGTTTAAAAGCTTTATTTCGTTCATATTACAGCCTAAAATCTAAGCGATTGAATGATAAGTATCATTTGCACATTATGCTAAACAAATGTGGGGTTTTTTCCCCGCCTTTCATTTGCTTTTCCTTTTCCCTGTTCTCCTCTGCATATTAGTTAACAGAAAATGTGCTCAATGCTGCAGAGCACAGCTTTCTCTGGTAATTTTCTTCAATTTCCACATCCACTCAATGGAACACCATTTCTAAAAAATATGCTCCTCCAAATGAATTTATAGACTCTGAAGGCCTGGACTAATAATCTAGAAAACTCACATTCAAATTCCATTATAGCTGTCTGGGAATACAGTATATGTTCAGTAGTAAAAATCTGGACTTAAAAGATCTGCTATCAAGTAAAAGTCACCTGCGGACTATCAAATTGCCAAGTTTAAAAAAGCTATTTTAAAATCCTAAGGGAAGAGGCATATGTGGTTTGGTTTCTGCATGACTTCCAGCTTTCTGCTTTCCATGGAACATGTGGATTTCAACTTAAATAAACACTCCTCTGGGACCATTTGTCTTTCTAAATAAAATCTTTAAGTTTCATGAAATGCAATCCTTGGAATTTCCTTTGTCATTGAGCATGGATGGCAAATGGAATGTTGGTCTTTGTTGAAAGAGGTAAGGACATGAGCCTTGCTACATCTGTACAATGCATTTCATTGTCTCTGTACTGTACACTGACAATGACAATTAAAATTGAATCTGAATCTGAATCTGAATCTTCGATGAGATCCACTTGAAGCATTGCAAACATTTTAATCTCCTTTTCTTTCAGTGAATGTATATTGAAACCAGTGCAATGATGTCTCACTGCCACGCAGTCACAGTTTGAAATGAAACTACCTAGAGTAAAACTCCAATCAGGGCCGGCCCGAGGCCGATTGGACCGATTTTTCCAAATTGGGCCCCGCGCCTAAGGGGGGCACCCGCGTTAATTTTCCGTATTTCAGATGGAAATACGAATTTTCTTTGTTAAATAAAGATTTTTTTTTTTTAATTCGCCATACGGATTATTTTACAAAACAAACATGGACAACAACCGCTGTGAATAATAAACGATGTGTTCACTGCTACTGTAGTAGTTAACAGCCAGTAGTTAACAAGTAATTATACAATGGGTCATCAATGCATCAATCCACATTCCTCAGTAAATGTATTAAATTGTGTCACTCGCTGCCGCCGGAGTGGCCGAGACTCTAGTCTGGACCCAGGGGGGAAGGGAGGAGGGGTGGGAGTGGAAGTCTACAGGGCAGCAAGCCCCAGCAGCGCAGCGAACTCAGCCATGAGTATTCAACGCTAAACGCCGGGAGCGGGCAGGCAGGCGGTGTGTGCATGAGGAGGGGGGGGATGGCGAGAAAGGGTCAGATTTGTATGAAATCAGCGGCATACCGGCCAGCTCTTGGTCGGGGGGGATAGAGTTAAAAGACCTGAAGCCGAAACGAAAGACAACAGGCAGGATAAATGCAAGAGGGAGACAACCCCCAGATCTGTGAATAAACAGATCTGGGGGTTGTGTTAACTTGTTCGGTGACGGTACAACAGCAGACCAGATTGGAGGTTTGAGTCTGTGTTAACATTGGTGTTGGGGTTATTGTCCGGGCCGGGATACCGGTGAGATTTAACTCTGTCTGTCTGTCTGTGTGTGTGGGTGAGTGTCTGTATGTGTGTGTCTGTCTGTGTGTGTGTGTGTACGACTCTGTGTCTGTGTATGTCTCTGTGTTTCTGTGTGTGTCTCTGTGGCTGTGTGTCTCTGTATCTCTGTTCTCTGTGTCTCTGTGGCTGTGTTTATGTGTGTCTATCTGCGTGTGTGTCTCTGTCTGTGTGTGGGGGCCATGGAGAGATAGAGAGGGGGGATTTTCAGTTGCAAACCACACATTTTCAGTTAAGAGTTGGACACGATTACTGTCAATACGAGCAGCTCACGGAGCAGATTCACAATGAGAAACATTGCTCGGCTCTCACACACACACTCGTGGAGTGAACTGTAGATATAAACGTGGCTGGGGGTAGAGGAGGGGGGGGGAGAGGGAGAGGGAGAGAGAGAGAGAGAGAATTTGAGAGAGAAGGGAGAGGAAGGGGGGGAGAGAGAGGGGGGGGGAGAGAGAGGAAATTGGAGAGAAGAGAGAGAGAGAGAGGAAGGGGAGAGAGGGAGGGAGAGAGAATTGGAGATAAGGGGAGGGAGAGAGAAACGGGGAGAGAAGGGGAGAGTGAGAGAGAATCGGAGAGAGAGATAGTTCTCCCTTCTGCCTCACCACCATTGTTGGCTGCCCTTTGTGAGGTGATTGGAGACCAAAACCAGTAACCCTTTAGATCTCCCTCACTACCTCCCTCCCCCTCCCGCTCCCTCCTTCTTTAGAGGGGGGGGGGGGTTAGAGAAGGAAGGGGGGAAGAGGGCGGAGGGGAGAGAGGAGTGTGCCTTGCTTGGTGGAGAAGAGGGATGTGGGAACACTGTACACTGGTGGTGATTCACTCTCACACTGGGATTCCCCCACCCCTGCCATTGCGCAGTCCATCTGACTCTCTCCACGGCCCCCCCCCCCCCCCCCCCCCCATGGAGCGAAGGAAATATGCAACGTTTCGGGTCGAAACACTTTAGAACCAGCCCGAAACGTTGGCTATTTCCATCGCTCCATAGATGCTGCCTCAAGCCCTGTCACACTGTATGAGTTCACCCAAGAGCTCTCCCGAGTTTAAAATCTCTGTGTAGCATCTCTGTCCCCATCTTCAAAATCCCACTTTGAAATGATGTACAATTTTCCACTTCAAAATTTCGCAACAGGATCTCGATTAGTCGATTCCTACGCATCTTCAATCATCGTTCGATTCAGTGTAATTTTCACACCTGATTGATATAGGTTTTTTCTAAATATACAGTACATTAAAATAAATAGTTTCAAGAATACCCGGTACTATACGCACAAACATTAAGGAGGTTACTGATGTTAGAAACAGTTATAAATGAATATAATTTCAAAGTGAAATAGGAGATTTCCGTGGAAAGAATATTTAACCAGAATATGGTGAGGTTGCTGCAAAATGCTCACTTAAAACAATACGCCGTCGACTCAGGATTGTTTCTTAGCCCTCTGACAGGTGTTTCAATCTCACCCCGTAGCTCGCTGTTAATCGATTCATAACTATTAATTTTCATTCCTGGTCCATACCGAACTTCTCCAAATGCAAACGCTTCAAGTTACGCTTCTTGTGTGATGGTAAAGGTGGGGGTGGGTGGGGTATGCTGGGATAAAATACCATATATTTGCATTTATATAGCGATCCTGCTGCAAAATGTTTAAGTCGAAAGTTGTATTTTATTTCAAAGTGGGAATTGGAAGATAGAGACAGAGATGTTACACAGAGATTTTAATAGGAAGGAAACATTACAGCAGCTGAGTAAAAGATCGGTCAAATGGTAGGTTCAATGAAAATCGGACGAGGGGGAAAAGTATCTATAGTTTGGGACTTGCCTAAATGAGTACTGAGATGGATTATCATTCCACACCAAATTTCTTAGACAATAATACCTTTTATGCAATTATCAGAATAGTTTGTTGGATATGGATCAACGGACTCTGTATGGTACATGCTCGTAAATTAGTAAAACAAATGAACTTCTTTAAGTACTGTTGTTTCTGGGATGGGGTGACTGATAACAAATAACCTACATTCTATATTTTGTCATAATGGGGCTGAAACAATGGCATGTTTTATGATATTTATTGAGATAGAAAGTTACAACTGAGTTTGGGCAAGATATTACCTTGCAACATTCTGTATGTCTGATAGATATTGTGAAATGGAACTCAGAAATTATGGGAGGATTACATAAAACTACAATTCAAAGGTAATGAATATACAGAGTATTCTTATTTTCATCATGAACATATAATAGTGATATAGGACACCAGATCCTACTATGGTAAACTCATGAGCTACTACGGTATGACTACGTGTTAAAAAGTATCAAATTTTTACATGTTGGCCGTTATTACAAGAGGAATCGAATATAGGAGCAAAGAGGTCCTTCTGCAGTTGTACAGAGTTCTAGTGAGACCGCACCTGGAGTATTGTGAGGAGTTTTGGTCGCCTAATTTGAGGAAGGACATTCTTGCTATTGAGGGAGTGCAGCGTAGGTTTGCAAGGTTAATTCCCAGGATGGCGGGACTGTCATATGCTGAGTGAATGGAGCAGCTCTGGAGTTTCTGTACACTATGGAGTTTAGAAGGATGAGAGGGAATCTCATTGAAACATAAGATTGTTAAGGGTTTGGACACGCTAGAGGCAGGAAACATGTTCCCGATGTTGGGGGAGGCCAGAACAAGGGGCCACAGTTTAAGAATAAGGAGTAAGCCATTTAGAACAGAGACGAGGAAACACTTTTTCTGCTGGGGGGGGGGGGGGGGGAAGGAGTTCCTTTCAGAGCGTGTGGGTAGTCTGTCCAGGGGGTAAAGTTGCGGGGAGGGTTGAGAAGGGGGGGGTTCGGCCGGTGATCATCCAGCTCAAGAGCGGGTCAGCGGGCGATGGATAACAGGACAGCGGGCGGTGGAGCTTACTCTATATGTCAGTGCGAATAACCTCAATTGATCCCTTCATCGTGCTGACACAGGAGTAAGCTCCACCGCTCGCTGTGATGTTATCCATCACTCGCTGACCCACTCCGCTCTTCTTTGCTCTTGAGCTGGTCCCCTCACTGTTCAGATGGAGAGCACTGCCAGAGGTGAGCGAGCCGACAGTCGGTTCCGTTGTCCGGTGATGGAGGCCGCTCGTAGCCACGCGAGCTGCTTCCCTCCCCAGCCACAATGCAGTAGCACCGCGCCCGGAGTGCCACGGCAGTGGTGAGTAAGTGGGTTACTGGCATAAACCCCGACTCTCTCCTTCTCAACACTCCCGCAACTTTACCCCTGGCTAGACTTCCCACACGCTGTGAAAGGAACTCTCCCCCCAATTGTCATGTTACTCACGACACGTGACTCATTTATAATTATTTATTTATATTTCTATGAAAAAATTGCCCAATTGGGCCCCGCACCTCCTAAGGCCGGCCCTGACTCCAATTACCTGGCCAACTCTACATATCAAGGCCATGTTTCCTGAGCTAACTTTCACCTACTTGGGTCCCTGTTCCTGTGCTCCCTTTCACTTGAGCAACACACAACACCAGCTGAACCATTTTTGGGGGTTAAGCTTCACCTCATGCTGCTGCACCCGCTGAGTTTCTCCAGCACTTTTGTCTACCCTCGATTTTCCAGCATCTGCAGTTCCTTCTTAAACACCTCATTTACCTCATTGCCTTGTTAGTTGCACGGACTGAAAAATAGATTTGAAACTTGTTTGACCTCATTTGGAATTCAAGTCTACCCTATTAATTCAATTCCAACTTCAGCCCAAATACAGGTTGCTTCAATGCAATTTTGATACAAAATGGTGATTGAAAGGGGTAATGACCCAATTATATCTCTTTAATGAAGCTGAATATGCAGATTATATGATTAGAAGCGATAGAAGCAGAATTTAGGCCAATCGGCCCATCATCTACTCCATTCAATCATGACTGATCTATCTCTCCCTCCTAACCCCATTCTCTTGCCTTCTCCCCACAACCTCTGGAACCTGTACTAATCAAGATTCTATCTATCTATCTCTGCCTTACATACATCCACTGACTTTGCCTCCACAGCCTTCTGTGGCAAATAATTCCACAGATTCCACATCCTCTGACTAAAGAAATTCCTCCTCATCTCCTTCCTAAAATAAATCCTTTAATTCTGAGGCTATGATCTCTAGTCCTAGACTCTCCCACTAGTGGGACCATCCTCTCCACATCCACTACATCCAAGCCTTTCATTATTCTGTACGTTTCAATGAGGCCCCCCTCATTCATCTAAACTCCACCGAATATAGGCCCAATGCCCAGACGTGAGTGCAATATGCAGCCAGTACTCCAGCGAACATTTAGCATTCAGATCTAAAGATGATTGTTTTCCTTCCTGTATTTTCACTCGGTCTACATACGGAAACTTCATCTTTGCTATGAACAGAAACGTTTTTCGAAACAGACAGAGCTTTAATAATGGGAGTTAAACACCCATTGCTGTAACAATGAGATTTCACCAAATATACACTAACAACGTGAGGGAAAGACAAAAAACAACCAATCTCAAACAATTACAAAGAATAATGAAAGCTTGGATATACTGTAGTATACACGGTTTCCCTAAAATATGCAGCACAAACAAATGGGTGAATAATTATTCTGGAATAATAGCATACACTAGCTTTGCTGTGCCCCAAAATTAATTCTAAAATATATATTTAAGAAACACATTGTTGAATTAAGGACATTTCTGTATAGATTACATTTTATCAAATACAGACCATATTTCATGCAGACTCCCCATATCAGGAAAAAGCTATTTTGTCATTACAATCCCTGAGATTTACTATCGGGATTCCAATTCCTCTCTTTTCCTCCGTTCCTTCTCAGAACATTGAACGCTACGACAAGTAGTTATGTTGCCTTTCTTCTTGATCCAGACAAGTTAAGCCGTTTATTTGACAATAGGAATTATACAATAACCAATTGAATTTGTCAAGATAAAACTTTTTTTAAATTGTTCAAGGAAAGAAGAAAATCAAGTAATAGAGTCAAGAGTCAGGAGCATTTTATTGTCATATGTCCCAGATAGAATAATGACATTCTTACTTGCAGCAGCACATCAGAATATGTAAACATAGTACACTGTAAATAATATAATAAATGAGAGAGAGAAAAAAAAAAGTTCCGTGTACTGTCCAATGTCTGAATTACTGTACTATCAACCCATAGACTCAGAAGAATTGGAAGGATAGATTATCCGGGATAATGTCCTTGGGATTAGATTATCAAGGACTGGATGGAACTCCATTGACCACCAGGCTATTGGAATTGGTTTATGATCATCACGTATACCAGCTTTTAGTGTGCTCTCCAGGCAGATCATACCATACATGAGTGCAATCATAACATACATGAGTACAGCAGGCAGTGCAAGAAAGAGAAAGGAAACAGGGTGCAGAGTCTAGTGTTACAGCTACAACATATAAAAAAGGTCATCACTTATCCTTTTTGCTCTTATTGACCTTTCCTGAAGGTGTTAATGCATACTGAGTCAGAACTTGTTAGATGGCAGCAGCAATCTACTGTGTTGTCTTCTGACATTTGATCAGTTTCCATCAGTGAGATTGGATAGTAAGCAGGTGGCAGAGTGATAGAGCTGTCACCTTGCAGCTCGGGTGACCCAGGTTCAATCCTGTCCTCCTGTGCTGCAGTGAGATCCACCTGATGTACTGCATATTTTTAATCTCCTTTTTTAATACATGTTTGCCTTGGCTCCACTGCAAGGGAAGATCTGTGCCACACATTATTCATACTTTAAAGGGGTGGTACGGTGGCACAGCAGTAGAGCGGAAGAGACCCTCACAGCGGAAGAGACCCGAGTTCGATCCTGACTACGGGTGCTTATCTGAGAGTTTGTACATTCTACCCGTGACCTGCATAGTTTTTCACCGATATCTTTGGTTTCCTCCTGCGCTCCAAAGAGGTACAGGTTTGTAGGTTATAGACAATAGGTGCAGGAGTAGGCCATTTTGCCCTTCAAGCCAGCACCGCCATTCGATGTGATCATGGCTGATCATCCACAATCAGTACCCCGTTCCTGTCTTCTCCTCATATGCCTTGAATCTGCTATCTTTAAGAGAGCTCTCTAGACGTGATTGAATGGAGTAGACAATGGGCCAAATGGGCTAAATTCTGCTTCTATCTAGCTCTCTCTTGAAAGTATCCAGAGAACCGGCCTCCACTGCCCTCTGAGGCAGAGAATTCCACAGACTCACAACTCTCTGTGTGAAAAAGTGTTTCCTCGTCTCCGTTCTAAATGGCTTACCCCTTATTCTTAAACTGTGGCCCCCTGGTTCTGGACTCCCCCAACATCGGAAACATGTTTCCTGTCTCTAGCATGTCCAAACCCTTAATAATCTTATATTTTTTCAATAAGATATCCTCTCATGCTTCTGAAGTCCAGAGTATCCAAGCCCAGCCGTTCCATTCTCTCAGCATATGACAGTCCCGCCATCCCGGGAATTAACCATGTAAACCTACGCTGCACTGCCTCAATAGCAAGAATTGGCTTGGGATATATGTAAAATATTGTCCCTAGTATATGTAGGGTAATGTTACTGTACGGGGTTCGCTGGTCGATTAGGACTCAGTGGGCAGAACGGCCTGTTTCCGCTCTGTATCTCGAAACTAATCGAAACTAAACTAAATATTAATTCCTACAGTGGACATGGGTACTGAGGACGCAGAGACTGAAAGAGAGTATGGAGTTAACATGCCCTGTGACTGCATACTTTCCCTCTGCTCCAGTTTCCCCTAACTCCCAAAGATATGCAAGTAGTTTTAATAGTAAGATTAAATGAGAACTTACCAGTTCGAAGTTTGATCTGTATTTTATGAGGAGTTACCATGAGGGATTACGTGAAGACCCCGTTCAGCACGCATGCGCGACATTCTTCAAGGCAGCGGTGTGTATTCACAGAAAAAACACAACAATTGAAATAAATATAGTAAAGAAAAAATAAGAACTTAATTACCAGTTGATCTGTATAATAGAGGGTGGGAGCGGAGGGCACGTAATCCCTCATGGTAACTCCTCATAAAATACAGATCAAACTTCAAACTGGTAAGTTCTCATTTAATCTTACTATTTTATTTCAGAGTCACGTGAGTTACTACGCGAAGACTTCAAAGCTCTGCGATTCCGAACCATGTACCAGCTCATGCTTCACTCACTGACTAAAGACCTTTGAGGGAGGAAGTATGTTATCACAATCAACAATAACCTGTTTGTGAACAAAAAAGGTTTATTAATAACAACAAAAAACAGAGAGCTCCCCCCGGCTTAAATTAAATATTATCTGTAGACTCTAAAATTCTGTCTGCAAATGGAGCAGGTTCTGCCAGCGGCTTATTGTAAAACCTTTGGAAAGTTCTTTCTGAGGACCATCCTGCTCTGGCCAGAATATGGTCCATAGGCACATCCATTTGCCTAGCCGCCGATGTGGATGCAGCCCTGGTGGAATGAGATTTGAAAACATTAGACTTAAGCACCTGCTTGAGCCACCTTGAAATGGTTTGGCTCATCACCTGACCATGTGGCTTCTTGTGGCTTATCCATAAGGCTTTTTCTCTCCCTCTTAAGTTGTATGTTGTGTCTATTTAAATGGTGAGATGGGTCTTGGAACACAGCCATGGGTCAGATGAATATGCCCGGAACTCCATAACTGGTTCCTGGTCTAGTTTGTTTGACCAGACCCTGAATATGGAATGTGATACAGTCCAATGGCTCTGTCATGCTGTCCAGCCTCAGAAGGTGGAGGGATTGTACCCTTAGTGCTGACACTAGTGCCATGAGCAGGACTGATTTCAGGGTAAGTTGTTCCAGCAGCTGGAACCAAATAAGCTGACAATGCACTCCTGGCTGTATTGATGGCATTGTAGCTGAGTCCATCTCGTTGTAATCCAACCAGGAACTCCACAACACTGGTAGCTGTTGCTGTTGAGTAGGTAGTTCCTGTTTTGGAGCAATACCGTTCCCATTTCCTTATGTTGGTCAGATATTGTCTCCTGGTGGACACCCGGTGGGATGCGGTCTTCATGTTGATGGCGTCCTCAGACAGTCCCAGACCCAGTAGAGGTCTTTTTAGAATCTGCAAGCCAGGAGATTGACTCTGTCATGGCTCAGGTGACTAATGCCTGACACTGGGTGGACTAATAATTCTGGACCGCTGGGGAAATCCAACGGTGTTTTGATAGCCATGTCGAGGGCCAATGGGAACCATGGCTGTGTAGGCCAGTCGGGTATTACCAAGATTCCTGAAGCAGAATCCAATTGAATCTTGCGTAATACCCAACTGATGAGGCAGAAGGGAGGAAAAGCATAGAAGAACATTTTCCCCCAATGCAGCATGAATGTATCAACTGCTGCTGCCTCAGGGTCTGGTTCCCAAGCGACATACGTTGGTACCTGGTGATTCAGCCTAGATGCAAATAGATCGATATCTGGTGTGCCATTTTGCTTTGTAATTTCAGTAAATACTTTGGGATTTAACATCCATTCAATGTTATCATTAAATTTGCGTGACCTGGTGTCTGCCACTGTATTTTGCTTACCTGGTAGGTAAGTTGCTGATAACCAAATATGTCTTTCGACACACCATTGCCAGATTAGGTTGACCAAATTGTCACATGATATCGACTTTACACCACATGTGGTTGATATAAACCACCACCGTGGTATTATCTAATTGCAACCGGACATGTGCGTGATGCGTATTAGATTAATATGCTTTTAAACCATAAAACGCACCCAACATTTCTAAATAGTTAGTACCTCGTGTCTGTAGGCAAGATGATTCAAATTAGTCCATCTGTCCCTGTGCTGGATTGCATGTTAGTTGCTCACCAGCTCAAAGCACTGGCATCCGTTTGAATTGTTAATACTGGGTTGGTGATTATTATGGGACTGGAGCTAAGTCTAATGTTCCTTGTCCACCACTGTAACTCTGGAATGGATTCAACAGTTAAATTCATAACTCGGTCAAAGTGACCTGAGTTTTTCTTTAGCGCATGCACTTTTGCTCTTTGTAAATTTTGATAGTGCAGACGCCCGAATTGTACAGCTGGAAAGGCTGCTACCATTTTCCCAATGACACTAGATACCTGCCGTATGGTTGGGTGATGATTAACCATTAGTTTGTTGCATGATTGTGCCAACTCTGATGCTTTCCCCTTCGGCAGAGTTACAGTCATGCGAATAGTGTCAATCGTAAATCCAAGATAGTCCATGGTTGTGGATGGTGTCAAATTGGACTTATCTGGATGTATGACAAACCCCAAAGTTTCAAACAAACGTTTGGTGGCTGCTACTGCCAAAATGGCTGTCTCCAAGGTTTTCCCTACTATTAAAATGTCGTCTAAGTACGCCATGACTATATGCTTTTGTTTCCTCAATAATGCCAAGGCAGGTTTTAAGATTTGTGTGAACAACCTTGGAGCTGAGGTTAGCCCATTTGGTAAGGCTTTAAATTGCCATAGCTGTTTCATCCAGATAAACTTTAGATATTTACGATGCTCCTTGTGTATGGGTACTGAGTAGTAGGAATCTTTTAAATCAATGCTTGCCAGAAGGTACCCTCTAGATTGTCTGGCTGTTTCAAAAGTTTCCATCTTGAAATGTATATACTTAACAGATTTGTTTAAAGAAGTTAAATCAATGATGATGCGACTTCCACCATCTTTTTTAGTTTTAGTGAAAATATTAGACACAAATTCCAAAGGTTCATGTTTTGTTCTTTCAATGACACCTTTTGCTAGTAGCCTCGTCAGTTCAGCTTGACCCTCTTGTTTCTCTTTGACTGAGAGGGTGAATACCCTTTGGGGTATATGCTAAACTAGCGGCATGTTTTCATGAACAAAGTCAATTTTATAGCCATGAATGCTGCTGAGTATATATTTGTCATTAGTGATAGACTCCCATGCATCCAAAAACAAGTGCAATCTCCCCCCTGTTAGTATAAAGCCCCTACTGCTCATATGCTAAGAGGAACCAGACCCACCCACCTCCATGGTTACTGGTGCTTCTTCTGCCTCTTCACTGGACGATGCTGGGCTGTAGAGGGCTGCTGTCGATGTTGATGTTGCTGTTGATGTTGATGTTGATGTTGGGGGTGGCGCATTTTCCATGGGGTCCGCTCTGGGCCCTGGCCTAAAAAAGGCTTACGGGGAATGGTTGCGGACCCTGAGCTTTCACCAGTCCTATATGGTAGTCGGCGACTGGTGGACGCCATGGGGTACTGCCTCCTGGGTTTGTTAGGTCTGCTCGGTCCCAAACCTGCCCTCATGAGACCAAAGGTCTTGGACTCTTCCTCCAGGTTTTTCACCTTTTTTGGAAGGTCCTTTCCAAAGAGCAGAATTGGAGGTTCTGAACCCGGTGTTTTGTAAAGTCCTGCAAACTTCGGGTTGAGGACAGGCTTGATGATTTCCTTCCGTAAATTGTTAATCTCGAATTGAGTGGTGCACAGCAGAGCTAATGTATCTTGCTGATTTGTGGTGATGTCGACATCATCTATGGACCGAGCATATGAAGTTATTCCTGCCGTCAGGAGTTTTAGGGTTTTCTGGAGCTTCAATTCCAGGTTCCTGATATTCTGCCCCAAATGTCCCCAAATTTGGCTGTTAACAGCTGGTACATTCAGTGATGTACAATTTTTCTGGGGCTGAATATAATTCAAGAGCCTCATTGACCACCCATTCTTGTAGGGGTTTTGAGGACAGGTGGTCAATGCTGGCTGTAAGTTTTGGCTCTAAAGGCCGACCCGCTCGTGGAATGGCCACGTAGCGGTTGACCACACCCAGCAGCTCTTCTTGATCCTGTACACCCTGCGTACTCCTGACATCTTCAGCTCTTCTTGACCAGCCCAGACCTGGTCGCCAATGCTGCCTTCAATAGAAGGTGAAGCAATGGCCAGTGCCGTAAAGGACACTGCAGGAGTGCCTGAGCTCCCTTGGCGAGTCTGCTGCTGCTCTCTCATCAGATCTCGCTGGAGCAATTGCTCCATAAGCAGTTTCATTCGGCTTAGGCGGCTGCCTTTGCCGCTCTCGAGTGGTGAGGCATCTTCATCCGAATCGTCGAATACTACTGCCTGGTTCTGGCTGTAGGTTCCTCCAGCCCACTGCACAGGCTGCGGTGCTGGGCTCGGCTCGGTAGTTAATCCTGCCGCCTCTCGCCCCCTCTCCAAAAAACGCTCCTCAACGGGAGACGAACGGGGGCAAGCTACAGATTTCTTTCCTCTGGTCTTGCTCATTCTTCTGGAACACAAGCAGACCACAGGGAAAATACACACGGCCACGGTAAAACACTTACCTGTCGGCCCGACTTTCAAATTGTAGCGGGAGCACCTTGAACTCTCATTCGTTGCGGGTGCACTGCATAAACGCTAATGTCGCGCATGCATGCTGGACGGGAGTCTTCAAGTAGTCACTCACGTGACTCTGAAATAAAATTAGCTGTTGCATTGTCTCTCGTGTAAAGGTGATTAGTAGAATAGTAAGATTAAATGAGAACTTACCAGTTTGAAGTTTGATCTTGATATTATGAGGAGTTATTGGTGATTACGTGAAGAAGAACCGCCAAGCCGCACGCTTACCCATCTTCAAAGCAGCGGTAAGAAATCACAAATAACAACACCAAAGTGACATAGTAAGATGAGTGACTCAAGAACTACCATATGATCCTTTATGAGAGAGGGTTGGGCGTGGCGGGCACGTAATACCAACCTAACTCCTCATAAAATCAAGATCAAACTTCAAACTGCTAAGTTCCCTTTAATCTTACTATTTTACTTCAGAGTCACATGAGTGATTCAGTGAAGAGTTCAAAGTTTTGTGATTTCATGCCACAGATTTCAAATCTCCGCATCCCACTGCATTGATTGACTCCAATGAGAAATTAATGCATTAGTAGAAACATTGCATTTTATATTTAAAAATATAAACAAATGACAGTACCCCTTAATCCCAGGGCACTTAAACAGAACTTAAAATGACATTGGCAAATAGTCCTGGATCGACAATAGGATCATGATGGAAATACTGAAACATCAGCTTACTTGCCACCAAAATATGGTCGACGGGCACGTCCCTCGCTTTGGCTGCTGACGTAGCTGCTGCTCTAGTGGAATGAGATGTAATCACATCAGTATAAATACCTGCATCAATCAAGACTTGTTTCAGCCATCTCGAAACGGTGTTAACTGACACGCTCTTATGTGTTTTTTTATAACTGATAAACAATCCTGTTTCCATGTTACATAAGCCCTCTGTAGCTTTAACAACTCACAGTTGCTTGGAGGCTCATGTTTTTTGGCTGTCTCATCCATAGTATGCTCCTGGAGCTGATGAGAAACCATGTAATTTATTGTCGTAGCCAGCTCTTCACCTAGCGGCTCCCCTGCTCCTGATGGGACAGCAATTTGGTAGTGCCAGTGATGGAACATCTGGTAACGCCACTGTTTCCCCTGGCTGAACTTCCCCATCAGATTCGGGCTCAGGACTGAACTGACCCATTGCAGTCCCTTCAAAAGTAAAAGGGTTATTTGGCAGCACTGTTGCTGCTGGCGCCTCTTTCTCTGAGCGCTGACACTCCTTCTCTTGGAGTGAAGTTCTCTGGAGGACTGTATGCAACAGCTCCTCTACTTGGGATAGGCGTGAACACACTCTATCCAGCCCTGGTGAGGAATCATCCCCCGACTCCGTGGGCCTAGCAGATTTATCAATTGCCTTGCGCCCTAATGGCGATGGCTCTGTGCTGTGTAGCACTAAGTCTGCAGTCGCTAACTCTGTAGCTAGCGACTATACAGGGGTATGAGGCAGGGCTTCCATGCCTGAGCTGCCGTGGCTGGTTGCTACTCGCCACTTTCCCTTCCCTGTTTTTTCCATGCTAGCGATCGGTAGATAGCGTACCGGCCAGCACGGACTTCAACTCCAGTGAAAGTTTTTACTTACCTGGAGTCTAAATACTTACCGCTGGAGGAGCTCTGATCCTCGCAGCCTCCGTGCATCAATGCGGCTGACTTACTGGTGCGCATGCGGCCTGGCGGGTCTTCTTCACGGAATCACTCACATGACTCCAAAGTAAGTGTATACAATAGGCTGGAGAAACTCAGCGGGTGACTCCGAAGTAAAATCTGTGAAGGAGTTGATGGAAATGTGGAGACAATAAAATGGGATCAGTGAAGGATCACTGTAAATGGGTGTTTATTGCCATGAACAACATGGGCTGAAAGGCCTGTTTCTATGTTATGTGACTTTTAGTCAGTCACAAGTGATGTGGGGAGTAGTTAGCTGACTTTTGGCAATGGGTATGATTGGGGAGGAACCTATCAGAGCTTAGCCCAAATGTTTAAGTAGGAACTACAGATGCTGGAAGATCGAATGTAGATGAAACAGCGGGTGAGGCAGCATCTATGGAGAAAGGCATAAATTTCGGGCCGAAACCCTTCTTCTGAAGTCTTAGTTCAAGCTTTTTTCTATGTATTTGACAATTTGTCTATTCAGTCTCTAGGTCAGGAAGAGTAAATGTTCTACACGGCATGGTGGCGCAGCAGTAGAGTTGCTGCCTTACAGCGCCAACCTCCCGGGTTCGATCCTGTCGATGGGTGCTTGTCTGTACGGAGTTTGTACGTTCTTCCCGAGACCTACCTGGGGTTTCTCAGAGATCTTCAGGTTCCTCCCACACTCCAAAGATGTACAGGTTTATAGGTTAATTGGCTTGGTATAAATGTAAAAAGTGGCCCTAATGTGTGTGTAGGATAGTGTTATTGTGCGGGATTCGCTGGTCGATGCGGACTCGATGGGCCGAAGGGCCTGTTTCCGCGCTGTATCTCTGAAACTAAAACTAGAATACTGCAATCGAGAGTGAAAAAAACAAGCTTGTAAACATATTTTACAGGTTGGTATCGTCAGATGATCAAAATGGTATAAATTGAAACACATTATTGCTACTAAAAATAATCGCTTTTATCGAACAAAAATGTGGCAATAATACAATCAGGGTAGATGCAAAATGCTGGATTAGGCAGCATCCCTGTGCGAAATGTCCCCCAGAGATGCTGCCTGACCCACTGAGTTACTCCAGCACTTTGTGTCTATCTTCGGTTTAAACCAGCATCTGCAGTTCCTTCCTGCACGTACAGTCAAGGAAACTGATTGGCTTGTGCAGGAATATTGTTACCATTGGGTACCATTAGACCTGAGAGAGAAAGCATAGGGGAGTCTGATGAGCAGTGTGAGAGACAGTAATTTGTCTTCAAAAAGATTATATATCTTAATAACACTTTCACAGATAATTATATTCCCCGTTGTGTTTTGCAATTTGAAGATTTCAGAAATCTTTTGATAGCACTTCGGCTGCTGATAATCTTTCAACTGTTAGATCACAGACTGGAAGAGGGAAAGTAGGGAGGAAACCTGTAAACTGTAAGATTGCAATGCTGTTTGCTGACTCATCGATCTGCTCTCAGCCGAAGTAAAGGATTATGCTTACCGCTACTGTGACCTATTTTCCCGTGAGCTTCTGATTATCTGGGTTAGCTGGGATAGTTCAAATCTCAACATCTAAATCGATCCTTTGCAGTTATTATGCCAAGTTGCTCTATTGTAAACTGTGATTGTTTTTCCTCATATGGCAGCCTGTCTTTGTATGAGATACTGGAAGAATGTTTGGGAAACATTATTGCCCATGTACTATAGAATTGTTTTACGGGTGAGGGGTGGTTCGGGGTCGATTTGTGTGTTTGGACAATAGATGCTCTTGCCAGAGTTGGAAAATCTGCTCATATTAAAAGAAAATATCTCTAAACTAAACTAAACCAAAGTAAACCAGCGGTATGAATATTGACTCCTTTAAATTCAAGTGACCCTTGCTTTCCCTCTCTCTCCATCCCTCCTCCATCCAAGTTCTCCAAACTTCCTCCTGATTAAATTTTACTGATTGTATGCCTTGTGTCACCTTCCCCTCAGCTAACATTGATCTTTTATACATTTTCCTTGTGCTTCCTCCACACCTTACCCTTCCATATCTCTGTGTCTCCCTCTCCCTTGACTCTCAGTCTGAGGAAGGGTCTTGACCTGAAACGTCGCTCATTCTTTCTATCCAGAGATGCTGCCTGTCCTGCTGATTTACTCCAGCATTCTGTGTCTATTTTCGATGTGAACCAGCATCTGCAGTTCTCTCCTACACAAATTGTTTGATCTCCTGTGAGCTTTCCACCCAGAATCTGTTCTTTAGCTCATGGGCTTGCTATTGAAGTAGAATGGAAGAGGCAGGTGGGCAGGAAGGACAGGCAGACAGCTTGCATCCAAATGAAAAAGCTAAGCACTCCTCAACTATGATTCTCTCTTGGATGCCATCCCACAACAAACTATCTTGTCCAATGCCACCACCTCCTTAGACTGGCAAGCAGTTGAAATAATCGCATGCCAACTTAATGACACCAATGCCTCGGGAGCAGATGTTGTTATCCTGACAAAGGTCTATAACTTTGTGAAAAGGAACTTCAAACACACATTCATGGCCTCATCCCTAACATCTGGGAAGGGAGGACTTAAGGAATCCTGTAATTGGGACCAACTTAAAAACAGGAGACCACTTCCTTTGTGTCTCGGGGGTGTCTTGTGCTATTTGACACGGGGAAAGGCATCACTTTCTCTCAGAGGGTGAAATGCTACTATCTAAATCAATAGACAGTGCTGAGTGGATTCTATCCATCTGGAGACACAGTGGACATCAATTTCATTGCACATTAACACTAAGAAAAATGCAAGGAGCAGCATCAACCTGAAAACACTGGCTTTTTAGACCATATTCAAGCCTTTTGTAGCAGAGTAAAAAAAAAAATCTCACTTGCAGCAGCACAACAGTATGTAAACATTGTACTCAGTAGATACCAGTAAAAGAAGTACAATAATTTAAAAAAAACAATGTAGTGCGGAAACAAAAACAAAGCCAGAAGTCCCCAGTGCAAACCAAGCAGTTTATAGTTCAGAGTTTAGTTGAATTTCGCAGTGTTCAATAACGTGATGGTTTTTGGGAAGAAGCTGTTCCTGAACCTGGATGTTACTATTTCAAACCTCTTATACCTTCGTCCCGATTCCAGTAGTGAAATGAGAGCTTGGGCAGGGTAAGTGGGTCGTTGACGATGCTTGCTGACTTTTGAGGCAGCATCTCCCTTCGATGGTGGGGACCCATGATAGACCAGGCGGAGTTCACTACTTTTTGTAACCTTCTTTGGCCCAGGGCATTCAGGTTGCCGAACCAGACAATGATGCAGTCAATATGCTCTCCACCGTACATCTGTAGAAGTTCAAGAGTGTATTTATCGACATACCAAATCACCTCAATCCTCCAAGAAAGTAGAGATGTTGATGGCCTTCTTTATTATTGCGTCACTGTGTTAGGTCCAGGATAGATCTTCAGAGATATGCACACCCTGAAACTTGAAGTTGGTGCCTTTCTCCACCACTGATCTGTCAATGAAGACAGGTTTTGGGATCCACGGCTTGCACTTCCAAAGCAACAATCAGTTAATTGTTTTTTACTGACTTTGAGAGCGAGGTTGTTGTTCTGGCATCATTTAGACAGACGATCGATCTCTCTCCTATAGTCTGACTCATCATTATCTGTAATTCATGTCATTGGTGAATTTAAAGATGACGTTGGAACTGTGTCTGGCTATACAATCATGGATATACAATGAGGAGACCTGAGGTGCCCATGCGCTGGTTGTTATCAAGAGGTTTTGTTGCCAATTCATACTGATTTGATCTGTTGATGAGGAAGTCGAGGATCTAGTTGCAAGAAATGTGCAGAGACCCAGTTCCCTGAGCTTGGTAACAGATTTGGAGGGGATGATGGTGTTGAATGCTGAGCTGTAGTCTATGTACAACAGTTTGATGTATGCGTTTTTATTGTCCAAGTGGTCCAATGCAAGGTGGAGAGCCAGTGAAGGTGCACCCTCCTTTGATTTATTGTGACAGTGGGCAAATTGTAGAGAGTACAGATTCTTGCTGAGATAGGAGTTGATATGCACCATAACCAACCTTTCAAAGCACTTCATCACCATGGACATTAGTGCTACTGGTTGGTAGGCATTGAGGCAAGTCACCTTGCTCTTCTTGGGCACCAGTATTATTGAAAAGGTCACAAAGTGCTGGAGTAACTCAGCAGGCTACACCTGGATGGATGACATTTCAGGTTGAGACTCCTCTAGCTCACTATCATTCAAAATGGAGAAGAAGCCTCCAGGATGACATTGAGAACTTTGTGGCCTTTCAAGAGATCACACAGAAACCCAGTATAAACAATTGAAGAGTGTTTATACCCCTCAAACCTATGTGCCCACTCACCCATCACTAAGCTATTACCCCACTTGTGGCAAAATCGGCAGATTCCATATTTGCCCTCATCAAATGCCTCAAAAGCCGCAGAGAGGAGGGAAGGAAAGATGGATTGAAATCAAGCCACTCTAACCCTGAGCCACTAGGTAAGAAGAAAATGAAGCCATGGGTTACTCCAGGTGTTCTATCCCTGACTTCATCTCCAAAAACATTTTCATTTGATCTCAGGTGGTGAGGAAAAGGAGGTTTGTTTCTCTCCACTGGCAAAAACATTTTCCACTGATTTAAATCACTTTGTCAAACCATCTCACAAATCAATATGGACATGCAATTGATAAACAACTACAGTAGAAATTCCCACACATGCACATTCAGCCACAGGAAGAAAAAACACTGAAATATTGCCAGAGGAGTTCACATAATTGTGCATTTTGGAGGATAATTGAACATCGTCTGCCATCTGCTGTCTGTACGGGTAAACAGGAGGAATTGCCGCAAGTACGTGTGCCCGAGTGCATGTACTCAATGAGCTTGCAGCAACGTGCCAACAACCGTTGTCATGGCAACATCACCACAAGCTTCAGTATCGGCCAAGTCCTCAGACGGCATCAAACACAGTTTCATCAATGAAAATGTAGCACTAGGAATGATTAATTAATCGAGTGGAGGGTGGAGAAAGTAAGCAATCAGGTGAGCAGTCTAGGTGGGATGCATTAAGTGACCTTGGCTGGCCATTGCCATACCAATGGAGAAAAGAGTGTTCAACAGTGGTGATGTGGTCCAGTCAGAAGTTTGAGATAGAGAAAGGTGAGAGCATATGGTCCAAGCGAGCTCAGTGAGTAGGCAGCGAGGCCAGAGCTGAAGAGTGACGGAGAAGAGAGGATATGCTAGAATGAGGAAAATGCTTGGAGGATAAATATGTAGCAACGTACCTTACAAGCTCACAAGTTATAGGAGTAGAATTAGTCCATTCGGCCCATCGAGTCTACTCCGCCATTCAATCATGGCTGATCTCTGCCTTCCAATCCCATTTTCCTGCCTTCTCCCCATAACCCTTGACACCCATTCTAATCAAGAATTTGTCTTAAACATATCCACTGACTTTGCCTCCACAGCCCTCTGTGGCAATGAGTTCCACGGATTAACTACTCTCTGACTAAAGAGGTTCAACCTCACCTCCTTTCTAAAAAAGCGCCCTTTAATTCTGAGGCTATGACCTCTTGTCCCAGACTCTCCCACCAGTGGGAACATCCTTTCCACATCCACTCTGTCTATGCCTTACCTACACCTTAGGCAAGCTCAGTGCTATAGACATCTAATTGTGCCAGAAACTCCCAATGATGGTTGCTCGGTGGAGGTGAGCCACCTTCTTGAATTGTTGCAGCCCTTCTGATGATGGTACTCCCATAAATGATGTTAGGATTCCGGATTTGAACCCAGAAATGATTACGGATCAACAATATATATTTTTTTAAATCAGGGTAATGTGTGACAAGACAAAGGAACTGCAGGTGATGGTGTTCCCATACACCTGAAACCCTTGCCCCTGATGGTGGTAAAGCATTTGAGTTTGTAAAGTGCTTCTAAACCAGCCAGGACATGTAACCATAATGTAGCTGTGGATGACACACACTGCTGCCACATTGCACTGTAGTGGAAATAATTAATGTTTCAAATGCTTTGGTATGTATTAATGTGGCAGGCTTTGCCCTTGTGCATCACGTTTTGTTGATATCAGGAATGTGGATACATTCTGAACATATGTGTAGGAAGGAACTGCAGATGCTGGTTTAGCAAAAAACAGACACAAATACTGGATTAACTCAGCGAGACAAGCAGCATCTCTCTCCATCCCTCCACCTTCCCAGTTCCCTGACTAGTCTGAATGTCCCCCTGATTACATTTTATCTCGGTCTGAAGAAGGGTCTCGACCCGAAGTGTCACCCACTCCTTCTATCCAGGGGTGCTGCCTGTCCCGCTGAATTACCCCAGCAATTTGTGTCTACATTCTGAACATTTGCTTTGTAAATGATGGACTTTGTTGTTTCTGGAGTGTATTGCACAACACAGGATACACAACCCCTAACCTGCTCTTGTTGTTGCACTAGTTGCGTTTGTGGTTCATGGTGACCCTGGAATATAGATGGTGGAGAACTTAGTGATGACAATACATTGAATATAAAAAGGTATAGGGTTACATTATTTTCTGTTGGAGATGGTCTCTGCCTGCTACATTTTATCCTGTGACCAAATACTGTCGTGGTCTTGTTCTCAGCAGGCAAGATAGATATATTTGTGGAGGAATTGCAAATGGAATTGAACATTGTGCATTACAAGGAGATATTTTCACTTCTGACCTTACAATGCCCTAAGAAATTCCTGCAGTGATATCCTGGGGTCGGATGATTGACCTCTAACAACTGTAACAATCTTCCTTTGTGGGAGGTATGACTCCAACCTGGATTGTTTTCCCTTTGCTGCCCATTGACATCTTTTTTACCAGAGCTCCTTGATGCCACATTCTGTGGTAGATCTAGACCATGTTCCCAGAACAACCATCATAGAACATTTCTGGGACAGAGAAACATACACAGAGAACCAGGACCTTCAGCCAACCATATCTGACACTGCTAATCCAATTTCATTCTCACCCCCTCCCCATCAACACCCCCTAATTTCTATCACACATTTACTCATTAAGGGTAATATATGTAACAATAGCCAATTAACCTGCCAAAATGCATATGATTGGGATGTGTGACAAAACTGGAAAATCCGGAAGAAACTACAAACTCCACACAGACAGCACATGAAATTAGGATCAAACCCACGTTCCTGGAACTGTGAGGCACCCTCAAGGGTCACTCTCATTTCACCTCTGGATTTCATCACTTTGATCTACTGATCCCTCGGGTCTGAATGGTGGCAGATTAGGAAAAGGGGAGATGCAACGAGACCTGGGTGTCATGGTACACCAGTCATTGAAAGTAGGCATGCAGGTGCAGCAAGCAGGCAGTGAAGAAAGCAAATGGTACGTTAGCATTCATAGCGATAGGATTTGAGTATAGGAGCAAGGAGGTTCTACTGCAGTTGTACAGAGTTTTGGTGAGGCCACACCTGGAGTATTGCGTACAGTTTTGGTCTCCAAATCTGAGGAAAGACATTCTTGCCATAGAGGGGGTACAGGGAAGATTCACCAGACTGATTCCTGGGATGTCAGGACTTTCATATGGGGAAAGACTGGATAGACTCGGCTTGTACTCGCTGGAATTTAGAAGATTGAGGGGGGATCTTATAGAAACTTACAAAATTCTTAAGGGGTTGGACAAGCTAGATGCTGGAAGATTGTTCCCGATATTGGGAGAGTCCAGAACAAGGGGTCACAGTCTAAGGATAAGGGGGACTTCCTTTAGGACCGAGATGAGGAAAACATTCTTTACACAGAGAGTGGTGAGTCTCTGGAATTCTCTGCCACAGAAGGTAGTTGAGGCCAGTTCATTGGCTATATTTAAGAGGGCGTTAGATGTGGCACTTGTGGCTAAAGGGATCAGGGGGTATGGAGAGAAGGCAGGTATGGGATACTGAGTTGGATGATCAGCCATGATCACATTGAATGGTGGTGCAGGCTCGAAGGGCCAAATGGCCTACTCCTACACCTATTTTTCTATGTTTCTGTGTTTCTATGTTTGGACCAAGGGTTTATTGTGAGGTGGACTCGAGCATGAAAAACACGTAACAGGACAGTGGTGAGTGGTTCTTGAAAACTACGAGATGCTGCATGGCACCTTCTATTACGTTATTGATCAATGAAAATAAACGGGCGCAAATTAGGCAATGGGTAAATAGCTTAATTCCTGTCCAGTGTGGCCTAAGCCTTGGGCGTCTGAAGTTCTACAGTAAACAACATGTCACTGCAACTTGATATGTAAAATATGCATCAGGCATGCAGGCATGGATCGAGCCAATCAGTGTCTGGATAAAATTCCAGAGTGAGGATCAATGACCTAGAAATGATCATTAGAACATTTCAATCTGTTGTAAGCAGATTTGCAATTACATAGGCCTGAAGTAAATAGCATTTCTGAACCATTTATTTTTGCGCTGTTTACATTGATGCCAAATATAGTACAGGGCAGTGAATTTCACTACACCAATTGGTGTATGTGACAATAAATGAACTTATGAACTTATGAGCCAGAGATTTCAAGAAGACAACGGGTTTGTAAAAAACAGACTAGAAACTGACCTGAAATAATGGGCTTCAAAGAGCTGTACAGAGTATTAAGATATTTATTGCACTCTGCTCAATTTGTTGCACTGTGCTAAGAGGTTTTTGAATCATCAACTTTATCGATCATATGCTTATCACTCTCAATTTGCCACTGAAGTATTTGAGAATTATGTGATTAGGTTGCACAGAGCAGTTCGAACCCAACAAGTCTGAGACTAGTCTGAGACTATCATCAACGAGTTCAGCAAAAAAAATATTCTCAATAGCTTTACAACTTCAGTCTTCACACCTTCCATAGCCACCAATGGGCCCACCAGGACACCATCCTGCCTGAGGCCAATTGTGGCTAGCAGTGATTGAGCATGGTCTGTTCTTGTCCCCTGCTCTTCACCCCCTACCCCCACCACCTACATTCAGGCTGAAGAAGGGTCCTGACCCGAAACAGCACCTATCCTCTTTCTCTAGATATGCTACCTGACCTGCTGAGTTATTCCAGCATTTTGTGTCTACCTTTGGTAAAACCAGCATCTGCAGTTTGAACCATTCAATATAGGTGACATCACTGTTTCAAATGGCTTTTAAACGTAACTCCATTGCAAAATCCTGTTCCTGTGTTGCTTTTCGCAATCTCTTTCTCAATGTGTGAGCAACAATTACCTTGACCTCCGCATCTTCGCAAAGGTGGATGCAGGACCCCACATCCATGGCTCCACAAAAAACAGGTCCTATCAATCTTTGAGTCTTACTGTCAGGATTCTAGATAACCATCTTCAAGTTCAAATGATGTTATGAAGACCAAATGTCCTAATGGTCATGGTGGTGCAGCAATAGAGTTGCTGCCTTACAATGAATGCAGCAATGGAGACCCAATGAATGCAGCAATGGAGACCCGGGTTCGATCCTGACTATGGGTGCTGTCTGTACGGAGTTTGCACATTCACCCCGTGATCTGCGTGGGTTTTCTCCGAGATCTTCGGTTTCCTCCCACACTCCAAACACGTACAGGTTTGTAGGTTAATTGGCTTGGTAAATGTAAAAATTGTCCCCAATGGGTGTAGGATATTGTTTAATGTGTGGGGATCGCTGGTCGGCGCAGATCCGGTGGGCCGAAGCACCTGTTTCTGCGCTGGATATCTAAACTAAACTATATGCTAAATTATTTGGGGAGGCTAATGTGGGAGGAAATTTAAGTTCTATTCTACATATTAAAGGCATACTGTATAAAGGGCCTGGCCCACTTCGGCATTCTAATCCGCGAGTTTGGAAGAGTTTGCCCTGGACTCAAACTCGCAGCATGGTCGACACAAGGTCCTAGGAGGTCCTATGAGATCGCTGGAACTCATGCTCGAGGGAAGTTCCCACCTACTCATGGCCTCATCTAGGTCGCGCAAACATTTTCAGGATATTGAAACATTTTCCGCGAGTAAAATTTGGTCGGCATGGGTCTTTTTAAGTACTTTTTAGCATCGCTACTGTTGAATCTAGCAGGTCCGGAGGCTATGATCGGCGCTGACTCGTTCAAATTTGCACCTGCTCACCTAGACACGAATGGTCTGGTACTGGTGCCGGCTGAGACTATCGATAATCCAACAGTTCTGCTGAGAAAGTTTAGAGAACTGTGTGACCTGCCATGTAATCTCATCCTCGAGAGAACGAGATTCTTTGCCCAACAGCAACAGGCTGATGAGCCTGTGGAACAATTTATCAGCGATCTGAGACATATCACCTCTCGATGCCGATTTGGTGAGTTGACAAATGAGCTAGTATGAAATAAAATTGTGGGAGGAATGAACGACCGCAAGTTAAGAGCCGAATTGCTGCGGTACACTGAACTGACTTTAGAGCAACCGATTCATGCATGTCGGATGGCAGAGACTGTAGCACCACTTGATAGCGCTAACCCTCAACAGCAACATAATGTGAATCTGGCTAGTTATCCTCTGCAAAGGGTTCTTACTGCGTCCCGCAAAGATCAAAATGTGCCTGCCACGAGGTGCTCTAACTGCAACTATTTCCTCCCCAGGGGGCGCCAATTTTGTATAGCCCATGGGAAAGTATGTCATAATTGCAAGAAACTCAACCTCTTTGATAATTGTTGTCGTTCTAGTGGGAGTACTGCTTCAAGGACAAAGCTGCACCTTATTCAACAAGACCCTTCTGACTCTGATACCCAAGAGCAAGATGAGGTTTCCCAGGGGAATGACTCTGATAACACAGAGTCATAAAATAACTCTGAATGACTCTACCGTACTTTCCCTAAACCTGCGCTCCCCAGGCAAAGTGATTGATCCTGCGGTGACCATGATAATCAATAACAAACCTATGATTGCCAAAGTCGATACCGGCGCCAGAGTAAACGTTATGTCACTCAAAGAGTTCAACAATATTAGAACCACTGAGCTCATGAAAAAAGACTCATCCACTCTACATGCTTATGGAGGGAAAATTCTTCACCCATTGGGTAAAGCTGATTTGAAGTGTACTATAAACAAGCAGACAAAGAACTCACTACATTGTCCAACGAAGTTCAGAAACCCTGCTTGGCATTAATGCATGCCATGACCTGGGTCTGGTTTATTTTGGGCGTGCTGTCCACAAACTCTGTTTGACAGAGGAACCAACACATCAGGTGCTATCCAACCAAAAGACTTATTTGACGACAAACGCGGCAAACTGCCTACAATATATAAGATCACTATAGATCATACGGTCACCCCAATTGTACATGCACCTCACCGCGTCCCTCATGGCATGCGGGAGAAAATACACAATGAACTTAAGCGTATGGTCTCCATTGGAGTTATTGCCGGGGGCAGCGAACCCTCGGACTGGGTCTCCACCATGGTCATCACCGCAAAAAAAGATAAGAAGGAATTATGCATCTGCATCAATCCTAAAGATTTGAACACAGCAATCAAACGCGAACACTATCCGATGAGACCCACTGAGGATGTAGCGGCACAGATCGGCAACGCAATGGTATTCTCAGTCCTTCAGTGAAGTATTAGCTCCACTACAACAACTGACCCACGAGGACAATGTTTGGTCCTGGTACCCACAACATCAATGAGCTTTCAAGACTTTAAAATGACAGCTCGCCAGTGTACCAACAATGGCATATTTCAACATCAATCTGCCTATCACAATCACCTGCGATGCATCCCAGTATGGGCTAGGCACTGCATACCTGCAAACTTCTTTCAACTGCGACGTGATGCCCATATCCTATGCATCACGTACCCTGACTTACACAGAACAATGCTACGCACAGATAGAGAAGGAACTGCTCACCATGGTTTTTGCCTGCACGAAATTTAAAGACTTCATTTTTGGCAAAACATTCATGGTCGAAACAGATCACCAGCCACCAGTCACCATCCTGAGCAAGCCTATCCATGCTGCCCCAGCACAACTTCAACGAATGATGATGCAGCTAAAACGGTTTGATTTTCGCATCGTCTACAAAAAAGGTAAAGGCATGCACATTGCAGGCACTCTATCCAGAGCTCCACACACCACCAGCAAACAACACCCATTCCAACAGGACGAATTATCTGTCAAAGTCTCGTTCGTGCCCACTGATCGCCGGCGTCGCCTTGCCGAACACACTGCTGCAGATAAAACCTCTCAGTTACTGACCTCCATCATTAAAGGTGGGTGGCCAAACAAGCAGTCTAATACCCCATTTGAAATACGACCCTACTTCCTAGTTCGTGACGAACTAGTACTATAGGACAGAGTAATTGTAATTCACAAGGCGGTCATTCCCTCAACCTTGCGAAACGAGTACTATGAGGTAGTCACCCTGGCATGAATGCAACCTTACAACGTGCAAAAGAAATGATCTACTGGCCCGGAATGACCAAGCACATTTGGGAGAAAACAGAATCGTGCGCGATCTGTAACAGTCAATCAGCAGAAGCAGCAGAAGCAGCCCCTCCTGTCTCAACCAGCTCCCTCTTTACCATGGTCATCAGTGGCTGTCGATATTTTTGATTGGCACGGGAAACACTATCTCGTGTTAGTGGACTCATACTCTAACTGGTTTGAAATTGACTTTCTGCCAACAATCACTTCAGAGATCGTAGTCCATAAGTTCAAGATACACTTTTCTGTACATGGGATTTCATTTCGGAGTCACGTGAGTGACTTCGTGAAGAGCCCGCCGGCGCGCATGCTCGACATATCGTCGTAACGCGTCGCTGCGACGGCTGGCGGTGGAGCACGCTCCTCGCCAGCCCTTCAGAAGGGGCCACGGAGGTGAGTATTCTACCTTTAGTTGGTGGTCCTTGTTGTTGGTTTTGTCTTGCAGCAAGGACATGGATGGGAGTTCCAAGGGCCGGAGGACGTCAGGACGAGTTCGCCGGTCAACAGCTCCGACCTGCAACGCAGGCCGGGACTCAGGCGGAGATGTGGGTAAGCCCTGTGTTTACAGGTCCAGATCCGCCAGCACACCACAGCTCGGAGGAGTTCGACGAGGAGGAGTGTGGTGCGCCGCCAGAGCAGGAGGACCCTGCCATGGCAGTCAGGTCGTCAGCAGGCTCGCTGGCGACCTCGAGCAGGGGGCGTGCGGCTGCACGGCCCGTTCCACTCAGCCCTCCGAGTAGGGGAAGGGCAAGATTGCCTGACACGGAGGAGCGGTCAGGTTCCAGGGCGAGACCCGGGGCGGCTGTGAGGTCCAGCCGGCACACCCTGACTCTCGACGCCGGGACGGGTCGGTCGAGTCGGGTCTCGTCACGGTCGCCGAGCCCCCCATGGATGGGTGGGCGAGACCATGCGTCGGCAACGTCCACGATGTGGGCAGCCGGCAAGACTGCGCGGGCCCCAGGCAGCCATGCTTCGGCTGGTGCCGACACCTCGCCGCAAGTGCCCTTAGTGGCAGCGGCTTCAGCTCCCGCTAAATGGAGGCGGTTGAACACGCCCGCGCAGGAATCGCGCAGTTCGCCTCGGCGGCTGTTAGCGACAACTACCGGCACCGGCAGGGCCTCGACGAGGTGCAGGCCGATGACAGGAGCCCGGTTTTCTTTTCAGAGCCGGAGGACTCCGACCACCTGAGTGTTCAGGGTGAAGGGCGTATTGACCGTATGGAGCGGCTGCTGGAGCTCCTGCTTCAAAGCCAACAACAGCAGGGCAGCCACAGGCACAGGGCGTCGTCACCAGCCTCTACCATCAGCCTGGAGCAGCAGGAGGAGGAGGTTTTGGTGGATTCCATACCACCTCCGGTGGAGGTACCAGCGTAGGATCTTCTGGATGTGGCGACCAAATTTGCGGCCCCACATTCATCTGGACTTCCTTTAAACACGTAGCTACAGGAAGAAGTCCTCATTCAGGCAATGAGCCGTCACAAGGCTCCATCCAATTGCAACTCCCTCAACGTGCCTGTGGTCAATACGCCGATATGGGGCAACATCAGTGCGGCTATCCGTCAACAGGAGGTAAAACTGCAGCGGATCCTGAAGCTCCTCACGGCCGGTATTACCGCCTTTGTGCGGTCGGTGGACGGGGACGAATTGAATTTGGACCAGGAAGATGCCCTGGCCCTCCTGTGCGCGACCCAGCACGAAATTAAAGGGTTTCGCAAAACCAGCATCCGCCCAGCGCTCAATCCAAAGTTTGCAGGATTGTGCAAACCACCGCCGCCGCCCCCGCCCCGTCAGCTCTTTGGGGAGGACCTCTCGAAGAGAGTCAAAGAGCTTGACGAGCAAGCCAAAACGGTGGGGATCATGCGCCCTCAGAGTGCCCCCACACCGTCAGGCTCAAAGTCTCCATACATTTGATCACGAGGGTCTGCCAGTACCTTGACGAGGACCCACCCTCAAGCTCCACAACGACAGCAACATCAGACCCAGCACCAGGGGTCTTTTTTAGGACAGGGTCGGCAGAGACCCTGGTGGAAAACGAAGACGCCACGCCCTCAAGCCAACCCAGCACCTCCACGTCCACACACGCGTGTCAAGGACCGCCGGTACCACGGAGGTGAGGGGGTCTGGTTCTCTCTTTTCTCTCTGTTTAACTTCACATGTTGGTGGTCGCCTTCGGTGGTTTTTGGGTGCATGGGGTATTTTTACTGGTGACGAGTATGTGTTGCAGAATATTCAGGGGCATAAAATTGAGTTTATTAATGGCGACATTCCTCCATCCCAGCACATGCCGCTCGAACGTTTAAATTATCTGCTGCAGAACAGGCAGCCGGCTATAAGGAATTGTTAAGTCTTGAGTAGAGAGTGGTGCATGAGCCAGTTGAATTTGTTTCGAACATATTCACCAGACCTAAGAAGGATGGAAGTTGTCGTGTCATTATTGATCTAACCCGTTTGAATACTTTTGTAACATATTCTCATTTTAAAATGGATACGTTTGAAACAACCACATCATTGATTTCTCATGGTTGCTTTATGGCATGCATCGATTTAATAGACGCATATTATTCCGTATCCGTCCAGAAATGTGACAGAAGGTTTTAAAATTCATCTGGATGGGGCAACTCTGGCAGTACAAGGCTTTGCCTAATGGGCTCACCACAGCCCTAGATTGTTCACTAAATTAGTGAAGCCAATTATGGCTTATTTGAGACAACGACACCATATAGTTATGGCATATTTAGATGATATCTTAATTGTGGGCCACACCCTGGAATTGGCTGAACAGGGTGTTGCAGCTGCTGTCAATATATTTCAACAATTGGGGTTTATTGTCCATCCAAGAGAAATCAAAGTTCTACCCTGCCCAGGTGATTAATTACCTAGGGTTCACGGTGAACTCTATAAACATGAGGGTTACCATTCCAATTAACAAGATTGAGGAGGTTACCCAGGTGTGTCAAGATTTAATCCGCACCAATATACCATCGATTCAGCACTTAGCTACAATAATTGGGAAGCTGGTAGCTTTGTTTCCGGCAGCGCGATATGGACCTTTGCATTATCAGAATTTGCAAAGAGCTAAAATTGCTGCGTTAAAACAGAACGCTGGTCATTATGATCGGTCCATGCAGCTGCCGCCCGAAGCGATAAATGAGTTGCAATGGTGGGTGTGTCACATTAGCAACTCATTCAAGCCTATTAGGGAGGCTAATCCGGTGGTATATTTGTAAACTGATGCAAGCCCCAATGGTTGGGGAGCCACGAATAATTGCTCTAGTTGTGGTGGCAGATGGGACACCCTTGAATCAACAATGTTGTTAACTCAAGGGATTATCTATTTGGAGTTGCTGGCAGCATTCCACGGACTTTGTGCGTATTGTTCCAAGCTTGTTGGAGCACATGTCCGTCTCCAAATAGACAACACCACAGCAGTAGCATATTTAAACCATATGGGTGGTACCAGGTCAGTTTCGTGTGACAAATTGGCAAACTCAATTTGGCTCTGATGTGTTCAAAGAGACATTTGGATTTCAGCTACCTAATTGCCAGGTGAGCTTAATACTGTGGCGGACACCAGGTCACGCAAATTTAATGACAATATTGAATGGATGTTGCATCCTGAGATCTTTTCTAAAGTCACAGCCAAATTTGGTAAACCGGACATTGACCTCTTTGCGTCACGGTGGAACCATCAGGTACCAACCTACGTTTCATGGGAACCAGATCCTGGGGCAATAGCGCTAGATGCATTCTCGCTGGACTGGGGGAAGTGGTTTTTCTATGCCTTCCCCCCGTTTTGCCTCATCAGTCCACACAGCCTTGGTATCCGGTGGTCTTTGACATGCTCAACGAACCTTAGGTCCTTTTGAAGGGTTGCCCACAATTGGTTACTCACCCTGTCTCAGGGGAGCCGCATCCCTGCCATGGCTATTTAAATTTGTTGGCTTGCAGGTTCTCAACAGGCCGTTAGTCCAATACGGCCTCTCGGCTCGGACCATGGATACCATCGGGGCGTCGTGTCGAGAGTCTACAAGGCGAAGATACCGCTCGCAGATTAAGAAGTGGGAACACTTACGTTACAGTGCCATCAACAGCGCCAGAAGTGCGCTATCATTCTACCTCAGTTTGGAGGTAGGATCCAACAGGCTAGTGTCCAGACTCATGCGGGGTATATTCAATATGAATCCGCCTACACCACGCTATAATATCACCTGGGATGTCAGGGACGTATTAACCCTGCTCAGGACGTGGTCACCCATGGAGGGGCTCCAACTGGACCAACTCACCATGAAGCTGGTGATGTTACTAGCGCTGACTTCAGCTCAGAGGGTACAGACACTACACAAACTTCGTGTCGACAGAATGACGTCTACCCCCACAGAAGTAGTCTTTTTCATTGACGAGCTACTAAAGCAGCATAGACCTGGGTGCACAGGGCTGCAGCTGAAGTTCCCGGCATACCCCGCAGATGCTAGGCTATGTTTAGCCTCACATATCCACCACTATGTCAAGGTGACGGCACGCATCAGAGGAATGGAGAGATACCTGCTTGTCACTCATAAGAGACCTCATCATCGAGTGACAGTCCAGACGATATCCATGTGGCTTCCAGTCGTCTTGGGTAAGTCAGGTATCGACACTAATGTGTTCAAGTCTCTTTCCACCAGGGCTGCATCGACGTCAACGGCGAGGGTCATGGAGGTGCCCATGGACCAAATTCTCGCCACAGCAGGATGGGCTAATGAAGCTGTGTTCCAGCGTTTTTATAACAAGCCTGTTGCTGCTCCTCTACAGTTCGCAGAAGCCGTGCTGAATGCAGGTCACGAACGTGGAGATGTCCCCGCATGAGGGGTTTTGATTTGTTATTAATAACTCTGCTCTTGTTTTGCAGTAAGAACTATTGAGCAAGTTTGTTCCTCCCATCCATCCCTGGTAGTGGTGTGTCAGCATGGACGTGGTCCAGGGCGTGTAATCACAGAAGCTTTGAAGTCTTCACGAAATCACTCACGTGACTCCGAAATGAAATAGTAAGATTGAACGAGAACTTACCAGTTCGAAGGTTGATCTTTATTTTATGAGGAGTCGAAGTGAGGGATTTCGTGCCCTCCTCGCCCAACCCTCAATCACCTTCATCTGGTAATCTTAGTCACTTCAATCATACTATGCGAAGTCATTTCTTTGTTGGTTTCTGTGATTTCACGCCGCTACTTTGAAGTATGTCGAGCATGCGCGCCGGCGGGCTCTTCACAAAATCCCTCACTTCGACTCCTCATAAAATAAAGATCAACCTTCGAACTGGTAAGTTCTCGTTCAATCTTACTATTCTAGCTCGTCTCCAGACTGACAACGGGACTCAATTCATCAGCCAGAAGTTCAAAGGCTTTGCAAAGCAGTGGAACTTTCAACATGTCACCAGCAACCCGGAATACCCACAGTTCAATGGACTTGCCGAGCGTGCTGTTCGAAGCGCAAAACACTCATGGAGCGCTCCCACCTAGCCAAATCTGATGTCTACCTAGACCTGCTGAACATACGAAATATTGCAAGAGATAACATTCTAGGCTCTCCAGCCCAGTGCCTGATGTCCCGCTGAACACGACCTCCGCTGCCTGTCGTCCAGAAACATCTACAACCAGAGGTCTGCCCCCCTGCCGTGGTACAAAAGCACGTACAGTTCAATCGAGACGCGCAGAAACGAAGTTACGACAAGACCAGCAAACCACTTAAGCCACATACAAGGCCAAGTGGTCCGACTGCAGACAGACAAGGGACATACCAAACTGGGGTACATTCACGGCCCCTCAAAGGAACCTGGTCGATAGCGATGGTGTCACCTATAGACACAACCGTGAACACCTCCTTCTTGTGAAGGAATGGCGTCCGGCGTTCCAGGGTCTTGATGCCCTACCGCTCAAGTTTAAATCGACCACGGTTCCAACCGTCTTAACACCTGCTGCCAGCAGTCCAATCCACTCCCCGCGTCGGTCTGCCTTTGCAACCCCTGTTGCAACTGGCACCCCGGTGTCCCCCCGACGGTCCTCCCTAAGTTCCCCTGCGGTGTCTCCACACAGACCGCCGGACTTACTGAACCGCGCCCTCAACTTTTCGGAGGAAAAGGTTGATGAGGCAGCTCCATACCAAATGAGGACCGGGAGGGTCAGCAAGCCACACATTATATATGGCGATTATGTTTAACCCTGTTATCACTAGATGTTGCGATTGTGTTTAACCCCATTATTATTTACTTGTTATAGTTTGAAATGCCTTAATTGCTTTTTCATTTATACAAGAAGAGATGTAGCTTGGCTATTGCAGAATAGCCAATTAGAATGCTTAGTAATTATAACTCCGTCTAATTATAACATTTATAGTGTAAGAACTCGCCCACTGACTGCCAGTTGCTGCAGTAGTGAGCATGTGAGATGTACTGCTTAGATGATGATGACCTAAACAATAAAGATGCTTGTGCTTCAACCTGTGTAAGATTAAAGGGCCTGTCCCACTTACATGTCCTTGCCACGCAAATTACGCGACCTCGTGGTCGCGTTGAGGCGTATGGGCATCGTATGGCCGCACGGAGCCGGTCCCACTTAGAAGCGCGGAGGGGTATGTAGTTGTGCACGACATCGCGCGGGGTTCAGAAATTTTTGTAGTGAACAAAATCTTTGCGCGCCAACAGCCTGTTTACCTTCTTCATCGCGCAGACAGCGCTCCCTCCCTTTCCCTGTCCCCACCTTCACTGTGTGTGTGTGTGTGTGTGTGTGTGTGTGTGTGTGTGTGTGTGTGTGTGTGTGTGTGTGTGTGTGTGTTCGGTAGATGCAGCTCGCGGTTCAGACTGTGCAGCTTGCGGTTTAAACGCGGCCGGTCGATCCAGCTCGAGGCTTTCCAGGAGAGTGCCCTCGAGCTTGAAGGTCGATGACACTCTTCTGGACACACGGATTATGTCGCCCAAGTGGGACAGGCCTTTAACACACTTTAAAGCAAATGGAAACGGAATTCCAGGTGTGGCATTCAACAGGTATAAGTTACAACATTGTGGATACAATGGAATCATTGGTCCACCCTCCGATCATTCAAACAAATGTATCTTATTAGTACAACGTCCATTTAATGTGTATTTAGATATTTTGGTCAAAATAACCTGCCCATTATTCCCTCTATTCGCACAACATTAAGAAAATGAAGAGATAGTGAAGATAAACTTTCAAAAATTTGGTCAATGGCTACATTTTTCTATTCTATTTTCCACCTTTTAGTTTGTTACATTTATACAATTTTATATTTGATTAATTATGTATGAAATGAGTGTTTAAAGGTTTAACTCATGGATAATCAATTTGCAATAACTCTCAGGCCATTCAATGGTGTACTATCATAGATATATTCTTGATTCCAGAGTTTCAGCTGTATATTGTCAGTTAAAGGAAATATAAAAAATAAATATCCACAAGCAGCTTTCTTGCTGCAGCATAATAACAAATATGAATCGAGCATTGACTAATTCATCAAAAGCTTTATAGATAAGAGAAATCATATCTTGAAGTAAAATTGGAATATGAAGTTTTGAAAGTAGGTTCAGAGTTCGCAATGTACAAACTCTTCATCTTATCTGATTCTCAACAAAGGATTTGCTTTGCCTTAATCAGATCAGGGAGCTGTAGAAAATACTTTGCCAAGGACACAGTCACCTCCTGCGGGTACCTTTCTTGTAACTAAATTTGTTTTGGTCTCTTAAATCTTTAAACATTACATAGATTTGCAAATTCAAAGTGAAGGTCACTGTGATAAAGATGAACAGCAAAACAAAATACAAGGTCTTTGCCATCCTGAAAGCTAGGAAGGACCTAACCAGGTGAGATTCTTTCTGTTATGAAATGTAGGAGCAAAATTGCGCTAAATTAAAATAAACACATAAATGATAATTTTTATTAACTTAGCTAAGCATTCCTTGTCTACTATGAACAACATTTTTTTTAAACAATTTATTTATCTAGATTTTCATCTAGATTGTAGATATGTAGAAAACATATAATTGGAAAATAAAACTTGGCTCTCCTTTAGATTTTGATGAACATTTTATAACAACCAAGGACACACTATTGTGGAATTAGAGATAATAGAGACGGAGACGCTAAAATAAAATCACAAGACAGATAGAACTGATTAGTCCATAACCAGAAATTAGTTATGCAATCTTTATATATGATCTTGGCTATAAATAGAAATGTTAGGAATCTTGAATGTTATTAGGTTAAATAACATGCCCTCGACAGAATATGTTTAAATAAGTGTTTTAGTATTTTGTTATAGTCATGTTTTCCTGTTTTGGTTTTTCTACTACCTGATAAAGACTTACACATCTCAGTAAAAAAACTCACTGGCATCCAGATAAAAACTTGACAACACATGAGGATCATCACTGAAATGAAACAACACCATCTGGATACTCATATCACAAATCACATTGTAGCGGCACTGGATGCCTGCGGCTAAATAACATTTTCAAAAACTGAAGTAGATCTAAGAGCATAACAGTAGTCTGAAGCTCTGCGATATTAAAAACAAGAATTGTCGTCTGCAATGTAAATTAAATATTTGTTGCACCAAAGAAATAATAAAAGCTGAAATTCAAAAGGAGCTGTTGCAAATCTGACAAGAGGAGTTGAAACTATAGCTCCGAGTCCCTGAAAAGGAATTCAAATATTGGAAGCTAAGTGCCTGGGAGACAGATGCAAAAACATTTTTATTCTACAATGTCAAATGAATAACTACACATTCCTTTCTGAAACAAAGGAGGTTGAGAAGAAAGGTGAACTGGAATTTAAATTGATATTAATAATGCAGATGCAATTTGAATCCAGGTTGTCCTCTGTGAGATAATGTTGCAACATGCTAATTGCTGATTGTAATTGACTCTACTTGACAGTGTTTTTCAAACTTGAATTTTCATTTTCATCACTCTTCTACAAATGTGAGAAGGGGTTGGAATGTAGTTTAGTTTAGTTTAGAGAAAGAGCGCGGAAACCGAACCCTTAGACTTCGGCCCACCGAGTCTGCATCGATGCACATTTTTAACACTATCCTACACACACTAGGGACAATTTTAACATTTACATCTAGCCAATTAACCTACAAACCTGTGAGTCTTTGATGGGAGGAAACCAAAGTACTCGGAGAAAACCCACACGGTCACGGGGAGAACCTTCAAATTCCGTACAGGCAGGCACCCATAGCCAGGATCAAACCCAGGTCTCTGATGCTGTAAGTGCTCCAAGGCAGCACTGTTAGTAGCACTGATTTTTTTGTCATTGATACTGCCTAGAAAAAATTAGAAAATAGTGACCGTATAAACATCTGACATGGAGTACACTGGATATTATATTATAAAGGGTTCATGCACATCCTCTCAATGATTGACCATGGTATGACTGGCATCATTGATGCATCGACCAGCATTACCTTCATTGAGCCTGATGCCAAAATTACACCAACCTTTAACCTCGTACAGCAGATCACAGGAGAGAAAGATATTTACGAGAATTATCCCAGGAATGAATAGGTTAACCTATGATGAGCCTTTGTTGGCACTGGGCCTGTACTTGCTGGAGTTTAGAAGACTGCGGGGGGACCTCATTGAAACATACAGAATGGTGAAAGGCTTGGATCGAGTGGATGTGGAGCGGATGTTTCCACTAGTGGAACAGTCTTGGGACCAGAGGAAATCATAGCCTCAGAATTAAAGGACGTTCTTTTAGGAAGGAGATAAGGAGAAATGTCTTTCGTCAGAGTGTAGTGAATCTGTGGAATTCTTTGCCACAGAAAGCTGTGGAGGCCAAGTCAGTGGCTATTTTTAAAGCAGAGATAGATAGATTATTAATTAATACAGGTGTCAGAGGTTATGGGCAGAAGGCAGGAGAATGGAGTTAGGAGGGAGAGATAGATCAGCTATGATTGAATGGCGGAGTAGACTTGATGGGTCGAATGGCCTAATTCTACTCCTATCACTTATGACCTTATGACCTTATATGTGGGCCTTCCCATCAATCATGCCTAAAGACACCATGAATGCTGCTCGGCTCATTACAATTATTTATTCTAGCTTTTTGTGCTTTCATGCGTATAAAGTTGCAGTGGCGTACATTGGCCAGCTTGGCTAGTGATAATTACTTTGTGATTTAAAGCCGCGGTTTCATTTGAGAAGAGTTCTTGTGCCATCACTAAAATTACATTTTTGTAATTATGTAGCATCTCTTCACTCAAATGATATGATGCCCTTTTATTTACCTTTGGTAGTTGTGGCCTTCACTATTCTAGCACACTCCTGGTCTTCCTTACATAATCTATACATCGTAAACCATCACTAAAAACTCAGATCCCTGTTTCCGATCTGGCACCAAATCCCATCACTCAATGTGTAGGAAGAAACTGCAGATGCTGGTTTCCCCCATCCAAGTCGCACCAGCTTCTCGTTTGCTAACAATGGCCTGTTTCCTTTATCATCGTTACTTTTTTGCATATCTTTCATTAATTTCTCTCTACATCACCGTCTATACCTCTCATTTCCTTCCCCTGACTCTAGTCTGAAGAAGGGTCTTGATCCGAAACGTCACCCATTCCTTCTTTCCAGAGATGCTGCCTGTTACTCCAGCATTTTGTGCCCATCACTCAATATTCTTATTCTCACCAATCTGCACTTGATTCAAAATGTTATACTTATTTTCAAATCCTTCCTTTGGCTCATTCTGCCCATCTTCTGTATTCATGTACAACCCACAACCTGTTAAGATTGTGTCTCCTATTATTGGTGGGCTTCACGGTCATCCCCTTATACATTTGCTCCACAATTGGTGGCCATCTCTTACACTGTCAAACGCTAAATTCTGGAATTCCCTCCTCAAAATTACTGCCTCCTTATCTAAAGATATTCCATCAAACGTAATCTTTGAGCAAACATTTGACCATTTGCAAAGTTCCTTATGTGGGCTCTTTTTTTTAATGACGATCCTGTGGGCTGTTTAACATTATTAGAAATCTGCAGCGTTTAATACCTGGCGAACCAAAATTGACCATAGATTCCATCCTAGCTTTCCATGAGGAATTCAGACAGTGGGTGCTGAGGTTTTTATACAAGTTTAGCTATACAATGAGGATACAGGCCCTTCAGCCCACACTGGCCAACGATCACCTGTACTCTAGTTCTATGTTAGCCCAAGTTCACATCCCACACACTAGGGACAATTTACAGAAGACAAATAACCTACAAACCTGCACGTCTTTGAAATGTGAGAGGGAACCAGAGCACCCGGAGAAAACCCATGCAGTCATAGGGAGAACGTACAAACTCCATATAGACAGCACCCATGGTCAGGATCAGACCTACTTCTCAGGTGCTGTCAAGCAGCAACTTTACACCGCAAAACTCTGCTGCCCTGAAGAGGGACACGCTGGGAGGAAATCCTGAGGAACCTGTTCATCGAAACTCAAGCATATTGTTTTTGAACCATACAGTATGACTATCATCATAAATAAACAAGTCAATTTATGAGTAACAAATTATTGCTGAACAGTCTGATATTGTCCCCAGCAGTCCTAGAAAGTGGTAAATATTAGATTTGTTACTGGAATCAAATCCTTTCACCAAGCCTTGAGACTTTTTGATAAGCTCAGCATTTTTCCCATCAAAGCATCTTTGTTGTGCTAATGTTTGAACATCAAACATTTCACATATCGAGCAGTTCATGGTCTTAAAGCTGGAAAACAGGATGAAGACAGTAAGATCAAAGAGATAATTTGCATCAATTAAATAGTTTGTTTGTACAGTAACTGGTGTATTTTACAATAAGAGGCAACTGCAATGCTAGCATTTTATTTTGAGAGGACTAGAATATAAAAACAGGGATGTGATGCAGAGCCTTTATAAGGCACTGGTCAGACCTCATTTGGTGTATTGTGAGCACTTTCGGGCCAATGCTGCTCAAGGAAGCTTGGCTAATTTTATCCCACCGGGATGGGTTTAAGCTGAACTTTGGAAATAGTTTGATGAGAAAACCAACCACAACATGTTAAAAAGTACGACGTGAATGGAAATAATTGATGGAAGCCACAAATTGCTTCAGGATGCAAGTGAAGAGAGTTCCTACAGAGCAGGGCATGCTGAGAGTAAAGAGAGGAAGATGGAGTATAGGAAGAAGCTTCTTACCTTTTCTCCCATTACAGGACATCACATCAATTTATTTCACATTATGCAGAAATTGTTAAACATAATATTAAAAATGCAAATTCCATTTTAAAATGAAATCACTTACCATATATGGAAATTACATTAAATAGCTTTGTGTATTCCCTGTCCTGTTTCCTTAGGCAGTGCATCTCCTTTGTAGAAGGAAGGCTCTCACTTTCAAAAGAGCGAGCTGCAGATGTTCTTCAGATGGAAGCTAAGGTGTTACATATCAAAAACATCTTGGTTTGTCCATGGATGAACAGGTGCAGGTGACCACCCATCCCATGTTGGAAAGGAAGAAATTCATACTCTGCACAAAACTGGACATCTCCACATTACTTAACATTGAAAACAGGCAGCGAGAAATTCAACAATTTTTTTAAAAAGAAAGTTAGACTGTTTGTGATCATTATTGGTCAAATGCTTTAATACCACAGTGCTTGCTTTGGAGCGCTGTAATATAATCCTATGCTGAGTGACACAAAGTGTCGCTGTAATATAATCCTATGCTGAAAGGACACAAGGTGCTGTCGTAACTCAGCAGGTTAGGCAGCATCTCTGGAGAACATGGATGGGTGACGTTTCGGGCCGGGACCTTTCTTCAGACTTCGGGTCTCAACCCAAAACGTCACCTGTTCATTTTGTCCAGAGATGCTGCCTGACCCGTCGAATTGCTCCAACACTTTGTACCCTTTTGTGTAAACCAGCATTTGCAATTCCTTGTTTCTACTCTATGCCGAGCTTTGCTCCTTTGCCTTCCCTCCTTGCACAACCCAATCCCTAAACTACAATCCTGCTCCTGCCAACTTCATTTTGTCCATGGTCCCTGATTCCTTGACACTTAGTTGCTTGGATCCTACACTGGATCTGAGTTTACCAATTTTCCAATGTCTCACTTCATGTAGCTCTCCCCTCCATCCTAGCCTCTAAAATACCTGCGTTGCCCATGTCTAAGCAGCAGTTATATCTTTTTTTTCCTTTTCTCACCCTTTAACTCCCAGGGTGGTTCCAATTCTTGAAGACTTAAAATTAGGAAAAACAACGTTTCGATTATGTAGAGAAGAGATGTAGCGGCTCAGTTAGGAGAGATTGGGGGATGAGAGCAAAGTGGAACAGGGAGAGGATTTATGGCATGCTCACAATATAAGATCTTCTGGTGATGTGTGTGGCCTCTGCGGGCATGCTAACTAATTGCAGTTTAATTTAAAATTCTGCCTGCAATATGACTAATCTTGCTTTCGCCACCCTCTTTCCAAACAGAGCTGATTTCACTTGCACAAAATTGGACTTTAGACTTTACTTTAGACTTTAGAGATAGAGTGTGGAAAAAGGCCCTTTGGCCCACCAGTTCCTCGCCGACCACCAATTACCCCATACACTAGCGATCTACAGAAGCTAATTAGCCTACAAACCCGTACGTCTTTGGAGTGTGGGAGGAATCTGAAGCATCCAGAGAAACCCCACGCGGTCACAGGGAGAACGTTCAAACTCCATCTACAGACAGCATCTGTAGTCGGGATCAAACCCTGGACTCTAGCAGTGTAAGGCAGCAACTCTACTGCTGTGCCATTGTGCCGACCATGCCGCTTCCCACTATATTTGATATAGAGGCATACTGTAGCTGTTTTAAATCTCATTGGTAGAGAAAGGCACACTTTTGTTTTTCTTTTCTGTGAGAACAAGCAGCTTAGTTTCAATAAGCTATTTCCAAAAAAACATTCTGACCCTAGACAACATCTCATTCTTTTCCTGAAAGTTGAAATTTACAAATGATGTTAAAAAGCACCAAGGCTTTTGTCACTTTTAGCAACTAAACTCATTTGACTGCAACATGCTACTATAACTTTTAAAAGTTATATTATATTATATTATATCTTCGGCCCTTTCCTCTTTGGTTGAGAAGACTGTGTCCTCTTGTTCACGCAGGTGCGGTGTTTGCACAACTTCCACATTTAATGTCTCGGTGAAATCTTTGGAGATACTTGTGACCAAAAGATCACCATAAACAATTCTCTGGGTTGGTGATCTGATCATCTGCCCAAATGATCAGTTTAAATTTCCATCATCGAGCAAAGCAGCAAGGTCAGAGAATGGAACGTTCTTTTGCTGCTTCAACTGGACAGATGCTCGATCGTGGGTGGATGATGTGTAGAAATAATCGGCTGTTCCTTTTGCTTTCTCTTATTTTCTCTTTCTCTTGGATAATGTTGGTTCGATATGAACTTGCACTTTTACAGGCTTGGATAAACATCACATGGGGTTGAGTAGGACATCAGATCAGGACCTATGTAGGGAGAAGGAGAGAGGGGGTTGGGGAAAGTATGTATCTACCATAAGAGGGTCAGATTCCTTGTACTGGGCTGGGATCTGCTCAGGGAGGTTACATTAAATCAGTTACCAACGCTACTAAAATCTGCCCAGCAGCAAACGTATTTCAGTACTATGTGAACAAATGTTCCCATCAAGGCACAGTGAACAATATCATTAAGTGCACATCTGATATAGAAAAAAAAATTATTTATGCAAGAGTGATTTCCCCAGTCAAATTTCCAAAGTGGTGCAATTCAACACAGGCACCATTATCACATTCCACAGCAAAGAGAAAATAAAGGTTTTCATTCAAATAATACTGAAAAGAAAACGGCTGCATATATCAGATTTTCTCAGCCAGGATAGGATATCCCAAAGCATTTCAGAGCTCAAATGTGTAACTGGCACGCAGAAAAATAATTGTATAATAAAGGGAGGCCTTTAAGATGCAGATATTTCAGCTGTAGTCGAGGTACATGACACAAGGGAGAATGGTAGGGAAATGCAAGACAGAGCTCCATGATGACCATAAAGTTAGTAATTGAGAGCAGTGAAAAATGATCAAGCATATAACAGTTACTAAATTGCTAACTCAATTAAGAATCAGGCTGATTACAGAACCTTCAAAGGGGAAATATAATAGGAAAAAAAAGTGTTTTCCTATTTCCTGGCACATAACATGGAAGAGAATCCAAAAATACTTCACTGGCATGTGAAAGAGATCAAAAGCGGAGCTGGGGTGATCACAGACCAAAGAGGAAACTAAATGAAGCAGAGAACATGGCTGAGATACGACATGAGTACTTTACATCAGCCCTCGCTGAGGAAGACAATGTTGCTGGAGTCTCAGCAAGGCAACTTGCAGTTGGGATTGCAAATGCGTTAAAAAGTCTTAAAGTGGAGGGACTAGGAACATTTGTTGCATTAATGATGCAATTAGGATGCTGAAGGAAGGGAAGAAATTGCTGAAGCCCTAACCATCACGTTTCCAAACATGGAGAGATTCAGCAAAGGTGCCCTCAACCAAAACAATGCAAACGTCCTAAATCAGGATATGGGGATAAAATCAGTAACAATAACTAGTCAGACTAACCTTGCTGGTGGGAAGAAATCTAAAAACTATTAGCAGAGAGAAAATAAACAGTCATTTTGATAATTGTAGATTGATTAGGGAAAATGAGCATAGATTTGTGAAAGATAAATTGTGTCCAGCTAATGATATATTCTTTATTAATAACATTGATTGATAAAGGAAATGCAGTTGGATATGGATGCCCCAAAGCAATTGGAAGGTGCCGTGAGTATCATGATTGAAGCCCATGGAATAAAAGAGGATTTGGCAGTATGGAGAGAAAATTGACTCCATAGCAGGAAACCAAGTAATAATGAAAGAATGTTAATAAGACTGCAGGAAAATGTACAGTGGAAGTTCTCAGGACTTGTTACTGGGATCATTGGTTTCATTAATAGCTATTCACAATTTGAATTTGGGTGTACGAGACACATTTACCAAATTTGCAAATTATACAAAAATTTGAAAACATAGTAAATAATGTGGTGAGTAGTAATAAGCTTCATTGCTGAGAAATGCAACATTTAAAGTTTGCGATGGAGAACTGGAAGAGGTAATTTAAGTTCGAGGGCGCAATATTAAAAGTGATAGAGCAGAGAAATCTGCAACTTTGTACACAGTTTAGTGAAAGTGCAGGGCAGTTGGAAAATGGTTAAAAGATATTGTGTGGGATCCAGAGCTTTATTAAGTTTAAGGGTAAGGAAATTGTGATGGAGATTCATAAAACATTGGTTCAGCCAGTACCTTGTTCGGTTCTGGACTCTTCTCTGGGAGACCGTGCAGAACATATTTACCAAAATGATCCTGGGGACGTGGGACTCTAGTCATGTGAGTAGACTAGACAAATTAGGATTTTCTCCTTGGTACAGAGTTATGAGGGGATCCAAAAGAGGTGTTTAAAATGTAGCTAGAAGAATAAGAAAAAAACTGTTCCCACTAGCATACAGGTTGAGAATTAGAGGCTAGAAGGTGACTAAGTATAGAACAAATTTAAGACAGAATTGAGTTTTTTACTTAGCTAGTGGTCAACCTGGAGTGCTGGCTAGGGGCTAATTAATCTAACATTCGAAAAGAGCTGGATAGAGAATGAAAGGAAAGAATTTTCAGAAAAATGAGGAGCTGGCAGGATCACCCTTACTCAAAGTTGGTATGTACTTGATGGGCTGAATGGCCTCTACATTTGCTGTAATCACTCTGTGATTCTGAGCTGTTGTTTAAGGTGTGTCTTAATTTATTTAAGCAACCAATTTCCACAAAACAAATTCCAGCCACGCAAAAAAAGGTGAATAATGAGTTTAACTGTTTCGAGTTCCATCGGAAAATTGGAGATTAGGATTTCTAGATGGTTTGTGACGCAGGATCTTTAGCAATTAATCGAAAAGAGAGCATATATTTAATATCTCATTCTAAAAATAATAAGTGACCTGTTTATCAAAATGTTGTTATTTATAACGATGAAAAAAAAAGGAAAAAGCATCTCATACATGCATGTTTAAGAAAATAGTGCTACACAGTAACACGCCCAAAATATCTGTGCCAAAAATGATGGCAAATTAATCCCTTCTGCCTGCATGTAATCCATATCCCCCCCACTCCATGAATAATCATGTGCCTGTCTAAAAGACTCTTTAATGACATTATCGTAATTTCTTACGCTACCACACCTGGTGTCTAACACCTACCACATTCTGCTTAAAAAAACTTTCCGCAGACATCTCCTTTAAACTTTCCCCTTTTTGTGAAAGGTATGTCCTTTACTCCATTTATCTATACTAAAAACTCTGATCTTGTTATCTTCTGGTTTGCGCATTTTTTCTATTTGCGCAAAACCGGTACGCGATAGCACTACACCTTTTCGGCAGCTCACTCACTGTTCTCCTGTGCTGTGAGTGCACAACGTTTTATTCAGATCAGTGCTGTATTGTATATGTTAGCGAGGTTTAAAAATCTTTAAAACCGCGTGTGCACAGATCGATCTCCTCTCCTGCCAATTAACGCCGCGCAGATTAGTATCTTCTCCTGTCATTCCGCTCGATGGTCCGCTCCTTCCTACACAATCACGTCTTTACTGGAGCTGGAGGAGGCTGTGGTGGTCTCCAACCAGACACAATTTCGGAGGAACCAGAAGCGGCCCGGCCCAGCCCAGCCCAGCCCAGTCCACCCGGCGTGGAGTCAGAGATTTCGCCGATGTCGCCAAATGGAAAGCGGAGACTCTGATCCCAGCGGAGGAGAACGACCAACGCATGCTGTGAGTCCCCATCGCACCGCCAACTCCAGCCCCTTCCCCTCTGGCCCTCCTCGCTGGCTCCTGCCCCCCTCTCCCCATGGCTCTTCCCCCGTATTTTCTTCAAGCTCTCACCCCCCATCCCCCCATCCCCCTGCCCACACACCCCTCTCCCCCCACACATCCCCCCTTGCCCACACCTCCCCTACCCCTACAGCCCCCTCTCCCCCCACAACACCCCCCGCCCCCCAACAACCTCCCCCGCTCCACACACCCACCCCCCCCACAATCCCCCCTCCAACCACACCCCCCACAACCCCCCCTGCCCTCACACTCCTCCCCTCCACAACCCCCCTGCCCACACACCACTCCCCCCACTCACACACCCCTCCCCCCGCCCACACACATCCCCTCCCCCACACACCCCACTTCCCTTCCCCCCTCCCCTCCTGCCCTCCCACACATGAAGAGGAGGGGAAGGGAGTGCTGGGGGATGAGGGGAAATGAGCCAAAAATTGGGTGCGCAGTTAGGGGCTATGGGTGAGTGGTGAAATATTGCATTGGGGGAATGGGTTGAGTTGGGGGAAATAGGGAGTGGTGGAATATTGCGTTGTGGAATGGGTCCCAGACTAAGTGGGACCAGTAGGATCCGAGTCACCCCCTCCCATGTGACTCGGATCCAACTGGTCCCACTTAGTCTGGTATTTGATAATTCCACCCTGACAAAAGGATTTTAAACTTTTTTCAGGAAGTTTCTGAAGACCAAATGCAGACATCCAAAATATGCTTCTGTTTGTGGAGGGATTGCTCCCTGGATATACAAACAGCAGAATATTGAATGTTCAGACAAATCCTACGTTGAATGACAAGGATATGCCTTTAATGATAACAGACTGGCCACATTAACGTGTTACCTGATCTCATTGTGGAGGCCAATTAATATGCATTGAGGATATCTATTGTCGTTGTTGATACTGATCAGAATGTCCTACATCCAATGACTGGTTTAAAAAATGTACAAAGTACAAGTCAGGCAGCATCTGCGGAGGACGTGGATAGGTGACATGTAGGATTGGAACCCTTCTTCAGATTGATTGTAGTAGGTAAGTTGGAAAAGAGGTGGGAGCTGGCAATGTGGTAGGTGGATACAGGTGAGAGTGGTTTGATTGCCAGATGAGTGGATAAAGGCTGGAGTGGAAAAGGAGGACAAAAATGTGTCAGAAAAACAAAGAAAAGGAGTAAAATGTGAAACCAGAGGGATATAGGTGGAAGGGGACGGTGGGAGGTGAAAGAGGAGAGCAGGATAGTGAGGGAAATGGGTATATCGGTGTGACACAGGGATGAGAGAGATGGGGAAAAAAGAGGAAATTGGTGTTACCTTAAATTGGACAATTCAATGTTCATACCATTGGGCTGTAAGCTACACAAATGGAATATGAGGTGTGGTTCCAGTGTGTTTGCACGTAGCCTCACACTGCTAAAGGAGGAGGTTCAGAACAGAAAGGTTGGTATGGGAAAGGGAAGGAGAGTTCAAATGGTTTTCAATCAGGCGATCCAGCAGGCCTAGGCGGACCATGTAATTGTTTAGTGAAACAGTTGCCAGGTGTACACTTGATCTTGCCGATGTAAAGGAGACCACCTCAGGAGCAACAAACGCAGTAGATGAAATTGGAGGAGGTTCATGTGCTACTCTGCCTGACATGGAAGGGCTGCTAGGGTCCCTGAGTGGCTGTGAGGGAGGAGATGTAGTGACAGATGTCTCATCTCACTTGGTCACGGGGAAAAGTACTGGGGTAAGGGGTGGTTTGGGTGGGAAGGGGAATGAACCAAGTCATTGCGGAGGGAGTAGTCACTATGGACAATGGAAAAATATGACTGGTGGTGGGTTCATGTTGAAGGTGGCAGAAATGTCGGGATGAATGATAGGTTGGGAGTGGTGGACTCTCTCCTTGCTCTATCTGGTGGGAGGGGGGGAGGGATAACGTTAGCCAAACTACAGGGCACAGAGGGGACATGGGTGAAGGATACAACAAGGGGAATCAAATTTACTTGAGAAAGAGATTTTCTTGGATATCCCAGAGTGGAAAACCTCAAAGTGGGAGCTGTTGGGGCAGAGATGGAGAAATTTAGAGTAGGGAATGGCATCTTTGCAAGTGGCAAGTTGAGAGGAGGTGCAGTCCAGATAACTGTGGGAGTCAGTGGGTTTATAGTAGATGTCAGTAGATAGTCTATCCCCTGTAATGGAAGCAGAGATATCAAGAAAAAGGAGAGAAGCTGGAAGAACTCGGCGGATCAGTCAGCACATGTGGAGGGAATGGACAACCAATGTTTCCATTTGGGACACTTTAGACTGATCGAGTAAGGGGCAGAAAGCTGAAAAAGAGAGATGGGGCACAAGTCCTAGTAAGCAAATTGAACATAGAACTGTACAAAAACAGCCTTATTGCCCACAATGTCTGTGCCAAACATGATGCCAAGACCAACTGTGCACATGATCCATATCCCTCCATTCCCTGCATATCGATATGCCTATCAAAAAGACTCTTAAATGCCACTATCCAATCTAATGCCACTATCGTATCGTAGTGATAAGTGGCTGCAGGTGAGAGGGATTGATTGTCAGATGGATGGAGTAAATGACAAAGGCTAGAGGTGAAAATGGGACAACAAAGTCCTCCTCTTCTTTCAGATAAGGAAAGAAGAGGAGGATTTAAATGTAAAGCTGGAGGGAGATATAAGAGTATAAGGGGGTGGGGGGGAGAGAATACAAGGGTAACTCGGGTTGGGAGTAAATGTTCTTTGTTGATATAGAAAATCTGTATTTGAACTATTTTTTTCTTGGTACAATTTCAGGTAGAGAAGTGCTGCTGATATTCCCATCAACATTATCAGATGTTGATGGGATTACATAGCTAAAAAGGCATGTTGCATCATCAACATTTGCTTACACCAACACCCCTGGTAAGAAGGAATGCCTATTATCCTGTAATGTAGATCTATTGAGACAAATGTAAAACCTTGCAAATTCCAGTGAAATCAGGAAACCAGGCACTGACTTGAGGAGCTGATTAGGTAGACAAAATGCTGGCGAAACTCAGCGGGTGAGGCAGCATCCATGGAGACATACCGGTTAAACTAGTTGAACAGTGAGAGTGCCTCGCACCGAATCCTGTAGTTCAACTGTAAAGGTTAAAACCACTAATCTATATCCAGGAGAAATTGTTGCAGAATGTAGAAACAAGGAACTGCAGAAACTGGTTTACAAAAGAAGACACAAAGTGCTGGAATAACATACAGCATCTCTGGAGAACATGGATAGGTAATGTTTTGGGTCAGGACCATGATACAGACTGATTGTAATGGGTGGCGAGGGGTGGGATAGGAAGAAAGCTGAAAAAGAATAGGATCTGGGCAAAGCCTAGAAAATGATTGGTATATACAGGTGAGCAGGGTTTTTGAAAGGCGTATTTGCCTCTACACATCTATAATTTGCCAGGCTTTGTCCTGCCCCTCCTCACTTCTAGCTTTATTCCTACCCCACTCCACCCGCAGCCCCAAACACAATGACTCTTGACTCTAAACATCACCTTTCCATGTTCTCCTGAGGCGCTGCCTAACACTCTGAGTTTTTTTTGCCGACGTTGTCTCATTTGTGCTGTTTTGTAGATCGCATCTAGTCTGGTGCGAGTTGAGAAGTGCTGACTCATGTGCTTTATGAAATCCAAGACATCTGTACTCGTGGAAGGTCACTGAGTGAGGAAACCAAGTCTAAAGCATCTGTTTTAATCTTTCCCAAGTCATGGAGGCAGGTCAAGTGCCATCATTTTCCATCTTCCCACTTCTGGCTCTCTCCCCTCCCCTTCAGTCTAATTTTAATTTGGCTTGTTCAGTTGTCCGCATATCAGAATGAGCGAAGGCTGTTCAAATATTTGTGAGAGATTGGGAGCAGGCCATGGACACGGAACTGCTCCAAAAGCTCCAAAACCCCAGAGTTAACAGTGTTCAAGTTTATAGATACAGTTTAGAGAAACAGCAAGGAAACAGGCCCATCGACCCACCGAGTCCACGGCGACCAGCAATCCCTGCAGATTAACATTGTCCTACACACGCTAGGAACAATTTACAATTATACAATGCTAATTAACTTACAAGCCTGTACGTCTTTGGAGTGTGGGAGGAAACTGGAGATCCCAGCGAAAACCCACGCGGGTCAGGGGGAGAACGTACAACCTCCACACAGACAGCACTCATAGACAGGATCGAACCCAGGTCTTGAGCACTGTAAGGCAGCAACTCTACCACTGTGCCACAATGCCACTCAAGGTCAAATGAAAAAAACTTATTTTTATTGCGCTGTCATCTTATTACTAATTTGCACTTCAGTCACAGTGAAATGCTGAGACAAAATCATCTCGTCATTCAGACATGTAAAAGTTTCAACCTTTTCTTCAAACTAATTGCTTAATCTTTGGAATTGTTTAACTTGCATGTGGTTTCCATGATTCCAGGTTACACCCCTGCTATGGAAGATCAGTCATGGTAATCAAATTAACCAATGAAAAAGGCACTGTCAGAGAAAAGGGTTCAGAAAGATGGTTACTTCAGAAGTTGTACCCTGTAAGGTGATAAGTCTTCAATTTCACAGGCTATAGCACACATTGTATCCAGAGCACATTAAAATCATGATTAATGGAGATGTTACACTTATGCACAGAGAGCATCTGTTGAAAATGGGATTACAAACCGGGGAAATAGTGGATTAAAATAAGTAGCAACGTTGTTATATTGAATGTAGAGATAATTAAATTTGTTAGACTTTCGGCACTCTGCAGCTGGCCAGTGCTTCAATTCAGACCCGCAGGCTACCCTTATAACAATTTAAAGTTAGACCCAGTGTACAACATGAATCAGCTGGTACAATTTTTGTTTCTACCCATGAACTGCACAGACTTTACTGGAGGGTTGAAATATTTCTCAGCATTTGTTTGCGGAGGTGCTAACATGCAAGCAAGATTTTGAGTTGCCATTATCTTCAACACTGGTTCTTCTTTAAGTGGTTTTCTAAAATATTTGCTTCCATTATTATCCAACCCATCCCCCTACACACTTATTTCACTGCAGATGTTTAGTTTTAGTTTAGAGATACCGCGCATAAACCCTTTAGGCCACAGCGCCTGCGCCAACGAGCAATCCACGCACATTAGTTTACACCCCAGCGGTATGAACATTGACTTCTCTAATTTCAGGTAGTCCTTGCTTTCTCCCTCCTTCCCCTCCCCAGCTCTCCCACAGCCTACTGTTTCTGCCTCTTCCTTTCTTCTTCCCGTCCCTCCCTCCCCACCTCCCCCCCACCCCCACATCAGTCTGAAGAAGGGTTTGACCCAAAACGTTGCCTATTCCTTCGCTCCATAGATTCTGCCTCGCCGCTGAGTTTCTCCTGCGTTTGTGATTACCCGCACACTAACGCTATCCTACACACACTAGGGACAATTTAGAATTTTACCAAACCAATTAACCTACAAACCTGTATGTCTTTGGAGTGTGGGAGGAAACCGGAGCGCCTGGAGATAACCCACGCTGGTCACGGGGAGAACATACAAACTCCATACCAACAGTACCCATAGTCAGGTTCGAACCCGAGTCTCTGGCGCTGTAAGGCAGCAACTCTACCACTGCAGCACTAAGTCTTCAAGGTCCTTTAATTTCTTGCTCTTCTGAAGCAGACCCTGGTTCAAATAGTACATTTGAGAGAATTGTCATAAGTACCAAGGTACAGTGAAAAGCTTTTGTTGCGTGCTAGATACCTCTCCACCTGCCTGTCCCTGCCACATCTCCTATCACATATCATTTTTCTGAGAAACTCCGCCAATGTCTTGTCCGAGCAACAGTCTCCTAAACTGGCCCATAATCTTACTTGTCTCCCCATCTGCCTTTACTTTTCACTCCCCGTTAATTCTATACTTCCCTAATCTCCTTAATGCACCATCTACAGTGGCTTGCAAAAGTTTTCATACCCCTTGAACATTTCCACATTTTATCACGTTACAACCACAAACGTAAATGTATTTTATTGGGATTTTATTTGATAGACCAACACAAAGTGGCGCATAATTGTGAAGTGGAAGGAAAATGATACTTGGTTTTCAAATTTTTTTACAAATAAAAAACTGAAAAGTGTGGCGTGCAAAAGTATTCAGACCCCTTTATTCTGATACCCCAAAATAAAATCCAGTGCAACCAATTGCCTTCAGAAGTCACCTAATTAGTAAATAGAGTCTACTTGTGTGTAATCTAATCTCAGTACAAATACAGCTGTTCTGTGAAGGCCTCAGAGGTTTGTTAGAGAACATTAGTGAACAAACAGCATCATGAAGCCCAAGGAACACACCAGACAGGTCAGGGATAAAGTTGTGGAGAAGTTTAAAGCAGGGTTAGGTTATAAAAAAAATCCCAAGCTTTGAACATCTCACGGAGCTCTGTTCAATCCATCATCCGAAAATGGAAAGAGTATGGCACAACTGCAAACCTACCAAGACATGGCCGTCCATCTAAACTGGCAGGCCGGGCAAGGAAAGCATTGATCAGAGAAGCAGCCAAGAGGCCCATGGTAACTCTGGAGGAGTTGCAGAGATCCACAGCTCAGGTGGGAGAATCTGTCCACAGGACAACTATTAGTCGTGCACCCCACAAATCGGGCCTTTATGGAAGAGTGGCAAAAAGAAAACCATTGTTGAAACAAAGCCGTAAGAAGTCCTGTTTGCAGTTTGCCACAAGCCATGTGGGTGACACAGCAAACATGTGGAGGAAGGTGCTCTGGTCTGATGAGACCAAAATTGAAGTTTTTGGCCTAAATGCAAAACACTATGTGTGGCAGAAAACTAACACTGCATATCACCCTGAACACACCATCCCCACTGTGAAATATGGTGGTGGCAGCATCATGCTGTGGGAATGCTTTTCTTCAGCAGGGACAGGGAAACTGGTCAGAGTTGATGGGAAGATGGATGGAGACAAATACAGGGCAATCTTGGAAGAAAACCTGTTAGAGTCTGCAAAAGACTTGAGACTGGGGCGGAGGTTCACCTTCCAGCAGGACAACGACCCTAAACATACAGCCAGAACTACAATGGAATGGTTTAGATCAAAGCATATTCATGTGTTAGAATGGCCCAGTCAAAGTCCAGACCTAAATCCAATTGAGAATCTCTGGCAAGACTTGAAATTTGCTGTTCACAGACACTCTCCATCCAATCTGACTGAGCTTGAGCTATTTTGCAAAGTAGAATGGGCAAAAATTTCAGTCTCTAGATTTGAAAAGCTGGTAGAGACATACCCCAAAAGACTTGCAGCTGTAATTGCAGCGAAAGGTGGTTCTACAAAGTATTGACTCAGGGGGGCTGAATACTTTTGCACGCCACACTTTTCAGTTTTTTATTTGTAATAAAATTTGGAAACCATGTATCATTTTCCTTCCACTTCACAATTATGCACCACTTTGTGTTGGTCTATCACATAAAATCCCAATAAAACACATTTACATTTGTGGTTATAACATGACAAAATGTGGAAAAGTTCAAGGGGTATGAAAACGTTTGCAAGTCACTGTACATCGGCCTCCCTTCACCGCCACAGTGACCTGTAGCTCAACAGGTTTCTGTTCTGGGCACCAAATAAGCAAGAAACAAACAGAAACAAGGAACTGTAGATGCTGGTTTACAAAAAAAAAGACACAACGTGCTGGAGTAATTCAGCAGGTCAGGCAGCAAGTCTGGAGATCATGGGTAGATGGTGTTTTGGGTTGGGGCCCTACTTCAGATCTTTTTGGGTAACAAGATTGAGTATTGTGCTGCTTGTGGCCTTGCTGCTTGTGTGCATCTCCTGCAGAGCTACCCTTTCCACCTTATCGTTTGAAGCACCATACCATGGATGTAGTGTTGAGGCTCTATAAGGTGCTGGTAAGGCTGCATTTGGAATATTATGAGCAATTTTGGACACCATATCTGAGGAAAGATGTGCTGGCTCTGGAGAGGGTCCAGAGGAGGTTTACATGAGGGATTCCAGGAATGAGTAAGTTAACCTATGATTAGCATTTGTTGGCACTGGGCCTGTACTCGGTGGAGTATAGAAGAATGAGGGGGTACCTCATTGAAATGTACAGAATAGTGAAAGGTTTGGATAGAGTGGATGTGGAGAGGATGTTTCCACTAGTGGGAGGGTCTAGGACAAGAGGTCATAGCTTCAGAATAAAAGGATGTTCTTTTTGGGAGATGAGGAGAAATTTCTTTAGTCAGCAGGTGGTGAATCTGATGACATTCTTTGCCACAGAAGGCTGTAGAGGCCAAGTCAGTGGATATTTTTAAGGCAGAGATAGATAGATTTTTGATTAGTGCAGGTGTCAGAGGTTGGGGGGAAAAGGCAAGAGAATGGGGTTAGGAAGGAGAGATAGATCAGCCATGATTGAATGGCGGAGTAGACTTGATGGGCCGAATGGCCTAATTATACTCATCACTTCTGACCTTATGCCCTTATATGTTGTCCTTCCCATCAATCATACCTAAAGCCACTTCCGACCTTATGACCTTTTGTAGTCTGTGTACCCTGCAGTAATCTAATCAATGATAGGATGGCTTCACTTCAAGTCTAATTTATTGTCATATGCACATCTAAGTCAAAGTCAAAGTCAAATTTATTTGTCACGGTGAGGTACAGGTACAATGACAATTTTGCTTTCAGCAGCAACACAGGCACATTGATCCACAAAACAACAATAGCATAAATTATACGTAAACCTATGTGTATACTGTACATTGCATGAATGGACTGGACACTGCGTGGATTCACCCTCCTGAAGAATGCTCTGGCATGGCCTCAGAATGCAGAGTCTTCAGGGGCTGTGGAAGCTCATTTAAGGGCCAGTCCCACTTTCACGACCTAATTCACGACCTTTTTTACTCGTGGACATTTTTCATCTTGCTAGAAAAATGCCCCGACCTACTTGATCACGAGTACCTACGACTAGCATCACGGCCTGCTACGACCTACCGTCGACCTCCTACGACCTTGTGAGGACCATGCTGCGAGTATGAGTCGAGGGCAAACTTGGCAGAGGGCGTGAATTAGGTCGTGAAAGTGGGACAGCCCCTATAGGTGTGTAATTGTTCTGCATAAAGCCTGCATAAAAGGCATTGAACAATGCTATCTTGAGATTCACTTCCAAGATGTGTAATATTGACTGAGATGATAGGTCAACTATCTCATTAATAAACCTGGACCATGGACGGCAAAAGTTGTATCCTTAGTTAAACCTGCAGGTTTTTAGTCTGGTCATCTCACAGTTCTTTAAATACAGATTTAGAAAAATTGGTGAAAAGATAATAGCCACTAATGATGGTGACATTCACACCTGAGAAGAGAGCAGAATCAATGATAAAGATTGCGGAAAAGCATTTTATTAAGGGGGTTATTGACAGTAACAGAAACAATTTTTTTTAATGTGCTCGTAAATTACAGATTTTTCACAAAAAGGCAAGCAATTCTGGGTTTTTAGGCATTTCAAAATGATGAATATTATCCATCCTGTGTATTTATGGAGCTGGGTAGCACTATCATTCTTTATTCACTTTGGAATGTCTACAGTTTTTATTTAATTCTCCTGCAGAATTTGTACAAACAAGTTATGCGATTAAATCTAATGGACAATTATTTGCCTGCAGCTTCGACAATCAAATGTTATAATTTGTTCCATATAATTCTTGAGGCAATATACTCCATTGGGCCTTGTAATATTATTATTTTTATGTAATATATTGTTCTGAAACAGCAGTCATACAAATGGCCCTGAAAGGATAAATAAATACTTGTCATGTTGCTAACTCAAAGGGAGAGTTATATTTCCACTAAAGGTCAACGCTTTTTGCTTCCTGACAGGATAAAGGCCATACAGATCTGTCAACAAAAGTCATCAGATAAGCATCATCAGATACGCAAATACGATTTGAAAAGCAATAACAAACAACCAACCTATTCCCTATCTTTTTTGTTTGGCCTTCAGGCTTAAAATTGTTTAGCCCAATTTAACTTTATAATAAATCTTTAATAGAAAATTATACCCCAGGACAGGAAGAACAAACACGTATTTACTGAGTTCTTTTTCACAGTCATAGGATGATCTCAAAGTGTTTCACGATCAGAGATTTACAGTCAGAAAGTTGTGAATCTGTGGAATTCTCTGCCACAGAAGGCAGTGGAGGCCAATTAACTGGATATATTCAAGAGAGAGTTAGATATAGTTATTTGGGCATTCTCTTATGGAATCAAGGTATATGGGGAGAAAGCATGAATGGGGTACTGATTTTGGATGATCAGCCATGATCATATTGAATGGCGGTGCTGGCTCAAAAGGCCAAATGGCCTACTCCTGCACCTATTCTCTTTGTTTCTATGTTTCTATGTTTCTATGTGTCTACAGCACAGAAATGGCCCCTTCAGTCCACCACAACCATGCTGGCCTTTTTACCACCTACATTATTTCCATTTGCCCATGTTGGGACTGTGTCCTTCTATGCCTTGTCTATTTAAGTGTCTGTCTAAATATGTCATAAACATAGTAATTATGTCCCATTCCACCCACTCCTCTGGCAATGTCTGTTCAGACTTTTAAAACATAACCCATGCTCCATGCACCCAGGCTTAGGAAGTTCAGCATGTCCTCAACAACTCCCACAGATGCGCGGTAGAAATAATTTTATTGAGATGCATCATAGCATGGTTTGGGAACATCTCCATCTAAGACCACAGGAAATTGCAGAAAAATGGGACCACAGCCCAGACCATCACGTAAACCTACCTCCCTTTCATTGACTCCATTTACAATTTACACTGCCTCGGCGAGGCCACCAACATAATCAAGGATGAGTCTCAGCCTGGTCACACACTCTTTTCCCCTCTTCCAAAAGGCAAAAGGTACAGAAGTGTGAAAACGCACAACTCCAGATTCAGAAATAGTTTCTTCACAACCGTTATCAGGCAACTGAACCATCCTATCAGCTATGAGAGAGTGTTTGCTGAACAGCTACATCTTGCACTAAACGTTATTCCCATTATCATTTATCTGTACACTGTAGATGGGTCGATTGTAATCATGTATAGTCTTTCTCCTGACTGGTTAGCATGCAACAAATGCTTTTCACTGTACCCCCGTACACGTGACAATAAACTAAACTAAACTTTCATAAAGTGAAGAAAGGACTTGTATGTATCCCAAATTTTCCCGAAGTACTTTCAAACACTGAAGGGCCTTTATATTGTAGCTCTGGCTGTACTGGTGGAGTTGTTGCAGCCAATTTGCACACAGGTTCCCACAACCTAAAATAATACTTTTTTCAAAGTCCAAATGGATAATGTTTAGGCTGAATGTTGCTTTAAAATGTTGAGCTTGCCCCATCATACTTCATATATTTGCTTTGCAAACCTTAATGCATGAATCATCTTCAAAGTATGCATAGTTGCTTTGGCCAACAGAGTTAAGTTTTGGTTTAGTTTAGTTTAATTTAGTTTAATGAAAGCCATTGGTCACATAAAGCGCACCCCAGCAAGTTAGTTAAAATATTCATTTGATATTTAGGGTTGAGATGCAATAAAATAATTACCGAATACAATACTGGCTTCCACAGAAACATATCTATCAGGTGAAATAATATATCAAACATTAACTGATAAGAACCTGCTGGGCTGGTCCGAACTGGCTGGGCTGGGCTGGGCTGGGATAATCTGTTTTCCCTATTAAGCTGCAAGTATCATTTTGAACTGCAAATTTCCACCATCAGGCTATGACAAACTTCTAGTTCCTAATCTTGCTGCTGTCGTTAAAACAACAAAATGATTAAATGTAATTACTTTGAATACCCTGATCTGCATCTTGATGGAAGTGAGTTTGTTTGGAATTCTCAGACCAGTCCTCCAGAAAGCATAAAGTCTCTGTTTGCAAGGTACGTTTTAAACTTGTTTTCCAAAATTATGACTAAGTTAGATCTCTCCACACTCCAATTGTCCTCTAGTTTTCTCCTTTCATAATTCTTGGTATTTTCTGTGGATTAATTCTTGTTAAAGTAAATAAGATAGCAACAGTTTGTAGAAGCAAGATGTAAGTTCTGTACACTTGCATTTTTCCATAATAAAAATGTTGACTGTGTGATACAGATTAAAGCAGTCTTTTGACATAAAACACAACATAATTTCCATTGTGTCTGGATATGATGGCTTGAGAGGCCATCAAATAATCACTGTAACATGGAACTGTCTTTCTATAAATTCATGTATAAATTAGTTTGCAGGATAAATGACTCTAAAAATGTAATTATTGTGGCCTTGTCAAACATAAGGTTTAGCACTACACGCTACGAATCCCAGTTGTGGAGACATTGGTATCGTTGTCTCGTTGTAGGACATTGATCATTCTTTTTTATTCTGGAGTTTAATTCATGCATTGTGTTTTTTTTAATATATGATTTATGATGCTTTTATGTCATATACTAAGATTGTATATGGATTTTATGATGTTTTTATATGCAATCTATTTTTATGTAATGTTGTCCCTTTTCTGGACCTTGAGTCTGAAATAAAGTTTATTATTATACTAATTAATTTCAGAGATTTGTACATGTTGTATGCGTTTATTTCTTAGCTTGTTCAATGCAGCAAATTGACAAAATGATGGTGCTGAATTCTTTATTTGGGACAGATGGTTGTTGATCTTACATAACAGACCAGGTCCACTTGTGTGCAATCTCTGACCATTCACTCACTGACACTGGGCCAGAAGTGAAGGCCAATTGTGCTGCTCCTCCACGCTCCCGAATTCAGCAACTTGATCTGAAAGGCAGTTGAACCTTAAGTAGCACAGGTGGAGGTCCTAGCTCCACAACATTTTGACTGCCATCAAAGGGTTGTGGGGGAGGTGAGCGTTTTAGGTATTTGACATTTGTAGAAATTGTAATGGATCCTTTACTTTTTTAAGTGTGACATTCAGACATTTAAAACCAATTAAAATAGATATAAATAATTAAAATGTCAACTAAAACTAGTAAACTTAAGCAATTAAAATCATTTGACGAAAACAAAATAATAATAAAAACGAAACACGTTTCCGTTTGCCTCCTAAATCTTTGGCACAATTGTTGTTGAAATCAATGGGATCTTTGATCCTGCACCTGGCACGTGCTCAGGGTGGAAATCTCCCAGCAAAATTGGACTCTGCTGCTGCACTCTGCAAGGAGTCTGGCTGCAGAGTGAACAGAAATATGAAGAATTTCTAAGTGCTTATGAGAGGTCTGTGCTTGGCTTTAATTTCATTGCAATTGTTCCAATTGGAACCTGTGCAATGCAGAACAATTCTGCATATTGACAGGCACCCAAGTTGCAGATGCAGTCACATACTGTGGTCCAGATGGAATGGTAGAAAGAAACCTTCAATGCCACAGTGGCTTGGCTCATATTTGCCCAGAAATACATTATAATACATAAGCCAAGAAAACATCAAGCAGAGTCTCCTTGCTTTTTACGGAATTTCTAAATTATTGGAATCAAATAAGGATACAAAGTGCATTTTGCAGCGTGGTAGTGATGCGGAAGATTCTTAGCTGTAGGAACAAGTCAATTGAATGGATAATTGTACACAAAAGATTACAATTTTGAATTTTCCGCTTTCATTTTATATTTTTAGCCTCCTCAGTATTTTCTTCTGCAAATTTCATTGAATGATTCTGCTTCTCCCATTGACAATTGGTCTGGACCAACGTTAAATGTTTCATGAGTACTCTCTCTCAAGTAAGGATGGAATAAATAATATTCCACAAGTTCATGAAACAACATGCATACACTGCCATTTCCCTAGGCATTACTTTTATACTGAGTGTATTTCTTATCGAGTCCACATCACACGATTAGAAATTGTTCAGCCAGAGCTGAACTCACTTCTCGGCATCTGCATACAATGGCGTCTCGCGCTTCTTGTGCATAGTAGTGGAAAGATTGGTGGAAACACGGCCGCGACGTGAATGCTCTTTCCTTGGTCCAACTGCGTGTATCTAAAGGAAAAGAGAAAAATCAGTTTTGTTAAGGCTTATACTTCACTAACTGAGGCTTAATTAACCATCGTACCTGACTGGTAAATGATAGTTCTTTCATTGTCTCTCCTTATGGTTGTAATCCTGTGTGAATATACAGACAGAAGTAAACATCTCTCTCCCTTCACTGGTATTTCATCATACTCCTCATGTTGGTTATAAAATAACCATTATTGCAATGACTATTGATAAGAAATTATTAATTACCAAAATATTAAAAATCTATTATCTCTATTATCCCTTATTGTTTGATCTCTCCTGCAATCTATTCCATCACCCACTTTTCCTTTTGTTTCCACATTGGTCTAACCGTTTCTCCACATCTTAAAAAAAACATTTATTGAACTACTTCCAGTTCTCTGCTCTTAATCATTAACAGATGGTGCCACCTCACCTGCCGGATATGATATTACCATCTGCCTTTTGTTTTTATTGTTAACTTCAGTGTCAAGTCCAGAATGCTGTAATCTGCCTAATAAAATTATGAGGTGCTATTGATTGAGGTCCAAACATTCTGTACCAGGCCAAGGGAGAGATCACAGAGGAAGATGGTTGTAAAATGAAAACAACAATCAGATCCGGGGCTTCCACTTGTAGACTGAACAAAGCTATTGCACAAAACTGCCTACTACTATTTGGCCTCCTCATTTTACAGGATGCCTTGTCTCTGTAGTAAATGCTAAACTTAAGGAATTGCAAATAAACTGCTGTAGCAACTGGAGAGGAAGACAAACATTATTGGTTTCATTGTCGGAACAGATGCAATGAAAATTAAGGAATTGTAAGAGTAGAATAGAATCCATGCAGAAGGCAGGATGGAAGAATAGTCAAGGCAGCTGCAGGAGTCATTGGGTCTACAGTGATCAATATTTATTGATTAGTCCTTCCCAAAAATGGAAATATAGAAGTCAGGAAAGTATGGGGGAGAGTTTGATATGCAACTGAGGAAAGAATGGATGTACATTTGATGAATTTCCTGTTTGAGGTGATAATTTATTAATTTATTGTATTTTGATCATTATGTATTTATCTCTGTGTTGTTGCATTTACGGACCTGTTGGTGTGCAAGAATTTAATTGTTCCATTGTCAGTACATATGACTATTAAATGCTCTTGATACTCTTGACTCTTGATCCTTGTGAACAAGCCCAGTCATCAATGTTCTGGTAAAAATAGGTACGGTTTAGAATGCAAGTAAGGATGGAATAAATAATATTCCACGTTCATGAAACAACATGCATACACTGCCATTTATATAAATTCCCCTAGGCATTACTTTTATACTGAGTGTATCTCTTATCGAGTCCACATCACACGATTAGAAATTGGTCAGCCAGAGCTGAACTCACTTCTCGGCATCTGCATACAATGGCGTCTTGCCCTTCTTGTGCGTAGTAGTGGAAAGATTGGTGGAAACAGGGCCGCGACGTGAACGCTCTTTCCTTGGTCCCACTGAGTGTACCTAAAGGAAAAGAGAAAAATCAGTTTTGTTAAGGCTTATACTTTACTAACTGAGGCTTAATCAACCATCGTACCTGACTGGTAAATCTTAGTTCTTTCATTGTCTCTCCTTAGGGTTGTAATCCTGTGTGAATATACTGACAGAAGTAAACGTCTCGCTCCCTTCACTGGCATTTCATCATACTCCTCATGTTGCTTATAAAATAACCATTATTGCAATGATAATTGATAAGAAATTATTAATTACCAAAATATTAAAAATTTATAAACAATTTCTAATCTTTTTAATCTAGAAACTGTATGAAGAATATATAATATATTCTTATCTAGATTTGAAGTCGGTGAACTATGTTAACAGTTATTGAAGATTTTGCATGGACTATAATTATTTGGATTATAGCAGAGGCTATAAATCAGAGGGGCTTTTATTCTATGTTAAAAATCTGAGATACAAACAGAAAATTCTGGAGTCACCTAGCAGGTTATGCAGCTTTTATTGAAACTTCAAAGGTCATGAAGAATCAAGAGTGTCATATGTACTGACAACGGAACATAAGATTCTTCTTTGCTGCAGCATAACAGGCCTTTTAATGCAATAAAACACAGAAAACGATATAATAATCAATGAAACAATAAATTAACATTGTAATCGTAGGTAACCATAATAGTGCAAAACCAAGTCCATGGTGCAAACAAAGACACAGTCCATAGACGATTATAGTTGCTGTGGTAGAGTTACCATTGTGTAATGTTCAAGAAAGTAATAGTTATAATTGTTCTATAGTTGTTCTTGAATCTCATTTTCATGCTGCTGTATCATCTTCTTAATGGTAGTAGTAATAGAAAAGCTCGTCAAGAGTGGTGTGGTATTGGCTACTCTTTTGAGGCAGCACCTCATAAAGAATCCTTCAATAGTGGGAAGATCAGTACCTATGACGGACCGGACAATGTCTACTCTAAGTAGTCTCCATTAATTATGGGCGTTTTTCATGTTGAATTTGATAAGTGTAGTCCTCGCTGTACTGAATCTCCTCAATCTTTTAAGAATGTCATAAGTAATAGGAGCAGAATTAGGCCATTCAGTCCATCAAGTCTACTCTGCCATTCAATCGTAGCTGATCTATCTCTCCCTCCAAACCCATTCTCCTGTCTTCTCCCCATAACCACTGACACCCATACTAATCAATAATCTATCTATCTCTGCTTTGAAAATATTCATTGACTTGGCCTCCACAGTCTTCTGTGGCAAAGAATTCCACAGATTCACCACCCTCTGAGTAAAGAAAATCCTTCTCATCTCCTTCCCAAAGGAATATCCTTTAATTCTGAGACTATGGCCTCTAGTTCTAAACTCTCCCTCTAGTGGAAACACCCTCTCCACGCTCCACTCTATCCAAGCCTTTCACTATTCGGTACGTTTCAATGAGATCCCCCTTCATTCTTCTAAACTCCAGCGAATATAGGCCCAGTGCCAACAAACGCTCATCATAAGTTTACCCACTCATTCCTGGGATCATTCTTGTAAACCTCCTCTGGACCTTCTCCAGGGCCAGCACATCCTTCCTCAGATATGGTGCCCAAAATTGTTCACAATACTCCAAATGCGGCCTGACCAGCGCCCTCATCCCTGTGTTGATGAGCTCACATTGTGATTGCATGATGTGCTGGGCTAAGCTGTGATCTTCAGAGATATGCACACCCAGGAATGAAATTGGGTTTGTGAGTCCCTGGCTTTCCCTTCCCTGCTAATGTTGAGATCATTGTTGCTCTGCTGGTACTATTCAATCAGATTATCAGTCTCCTTCCTGTACTCTGATTCAATGTTATCCATTATTTGGCCAAACTTGGTGGTATCATCGGCAAATCTAAAGATGGCTTTGGTGCTGTTTTTTGGCTGCACAGTCATGGGTAAAAGGAGAGAGCAGACCAGGGGACTGAGTAGATGTATTGATGGTTATCGACGAGAAAATGTAATTACTTTTCCCTAATCTTCGTACGGTCTGCCAATGCAAAAGTCAAGGGTCCAATTGCATAGGAACTCAAACCTGATGAATAATTTCAAGAGAGAGCTAGATAGAGCGGTTAAAGATAGCGGAGTCAGCGGATATGGGGAGAAGGCAGGAACAGGGTACTGATTGTGGATGATCAGCCATGATCACATTGAATGGTGGTGCTGGCTCGAAGGGCCGAATGGCCTACTCCTGCATCTATTGAAAAAAAAAATCTTCAACCTGAAATGTTAACATTAGGTCATTTTGGCACATTTGAACAGAGATATTCCCTTTGTTCATCTCTTCACCATATTCCCCAACTATGGTGTTTTCTTTTTCCATTTTGCAGTTCATATGATAGATCCTAGATCTAAAACGTTAACTGTCCCTCTTTCCACAGATGATTCATATTTTTCGTTTAGAAAATTAATTTTGTCTTAATTTTTTTTTCTATTTTTAATTCAAAATTATAGAAAGGCTCTAAATTAAATCATTTTTAAAAATCCTTAGAGATATACAGACCCTACGATGGGATTTATACAATCCAAAAAGAAAAATGAAGATAGAATTCAAGAAATAAATTAAAAAACAGAGAAAATATTTTTAAATCATCAAAACTAGACTGCAAATGAACCAGACCCTGTAAACAATACCAAGGGTCAGATTGCGGACATAGGTTTGTTTATTCTGCCAGTAGATTTGGAGGATTTTTTTGAGGCTGCATTGAAGCTACTTCTGCAATGTTTTAAGGTGCCTGCTGCAGATAGTCCATATCTACATATAAAAACTTTCATCTTATGCCCATAGAGACAAATATCACTATGGGCAAGTACATTTGTACAAGGTTATAAGCCTTCAAATGCTCATTAAGGTGATAGTGAATTTCATCCTCAATGTCTGCCTTCATTGAGAGGTGGTGTATAAGATATGGGAAGAGCTCATATGTTCCAGGATTTCATTATTGGAGGGTGCACAAAATGCTGGAGAAACTCAGCAGGTGCAGCAGCATCTATGGAGCGAAGGAGATAGGTAACGTTTCGGGCCAAAACCCTTCTTCAGACTCATTATTCGGACTTCAGACTTCAGTTTCATTATTGGACCTTTTTTAAAAAATTTTAAGGTCATAAACGATAGGAGCAGAAGTAGGCCATTCAGCCCATCAAGTATACTCCGCCATTCAATCATGGCTAGTCTATATCTCCCTCCAAACCCCATTTGTATATACATTAGGGACATGTTTGTAGAGGACATTTGTTTTGTGGGTGTTGAGTACGTGGTCCATTCTCTCCTTTGCTTCACTGAGTGACACAAAAATCACTTGGAGCTCAGCCTCAGAATAAGAAAGTAAGCTGCAGCTTTATGACTAATGTTACCATCCACGTGAATGTCTCATGTCACTGTTGTACAGGAAGGAGATAGTGATCTCGGTGAGATGGTGGCAGGACATTAACCTCTCCGTCAATATCACCAAGATGAAGGAGTTGGTTATCGACTTCAAGAAGCATATTGGAGTACATGCCCCAATAACTCTTACAAAACCTCTACAGATGCACCATAAAAATCATACTGTTGGGTTGCATCACAGCTTGGTTTGGAAACAGCTCTGTCCAAGATCACAAGAAATTGCAGAGAGTTGTAGATGTAGACTAGTACATCACATTAAACTCCATCCACACTTCATGCTGCTTGGAAAAGCAGCCAACGTAATCAAAGAGTTGTCCCAACCCGGTCGTTCCTTCTCATTGCTCCTGGCTGGCAGAAGGTACAGGAGCTTCAAAGCAAACACCACCAGACTCAGGAACAGCTTTCTGGTTTCTGAATGGTCCTTCCATAAGCTAGAATACTGTCTAATTCACCTCAACCCCATTGCGGATATTGGACTTTGTCTATGGAACTGATGCGCTGCAAAGCTGAGAACTATATTCTACACTCTGCATCTTGCACGTTGCTCCAAGTATTTATGTGAGTTTGACTTGATTGTATTTATGTACGGTACATTTTGATCTGATTGGATAATATGCAAAATAAAGCTTTTCACTGTATGTCAGTCAGTACACATGACAATAATAAACCTAAACCTAACTTTAAATCCTCCTGTTTTATTCATTTACTTATTTAATTTTCCTACCTTCTCTCTTTCCTGTGCCCTACCTGGGTTTGCACCCATTTCCCCCTTCACCCTCCCCTTCCAACTATGTTCCTCCCTCTGGCCTCACAATTTGTACTTCTTCTATACTCATCTCATTCATTTTCTGTTTTAATCTCTGACCTTTGTCCAGCTATCTACCCATCAAACCGCCGCCCCCCCCCCCCCCTCCACCTGTATCGATCTATCACTCACCAGGCTTTGTACTGCCCCTTAACTGCTCCTGTCACTTCCAGCTTTGTTTCCCCCACCACCACAAACAGTCATAAGAAAGGTCCTAACACAAAACATCACCTACCCGTTCTTTAGAGATGTTGTCTGACTTCCAGAGTGATTCCAGCACTTTTGTGTCTTTCTTTTTGTATAAACCAGCATCTTCAGTTCTATATATCTACTTTAAGAGACGGATTTGGTTGTTATTGACATTCATTTTTTACATGTATAAAAGCTTTATATAATGCCATTGGCATACTTGAGAATGTTGGTATATGCTTCCTTTCTGAACAAGAACCAATTGTATTTTGCCTAAATTAATAAAGCTGTGGATATTCAAGAAACAAAAATATGTTTTTGACAATTTTGGAGAATGAGTCCAAATGAGAATAGCATTGGGCAGCACAGTGGCACAGCTTTAGGGCTGCTGTCATACAATACAATACAATACAATACTATACCATTTATTGTCATTTGAACCTCACTGAGGTTCAAACGAAATTTAATTTCTGCAGTCATACAAACAAGAAAAGAACCAAGACACAACACAATTGACACAAACATCCATCACAGTGAATCTCCTCCTCACTGTGATGGAAGGCAAAGTCTTATCTCCCCCCTGCACTGCCCATTCTTCTCCCGATGTCAGAGTCAAATACAGCGCTAGAGATCCGTGTTCGATCCTGACTATGGGTGCTATCTGTATGGAGTTTGTACATTTTCCCTGTGACCGCATGGGTTTCTCCGGGTGCTCAAGTTTCCTCCTACAATCCAAAGTCGTACAAGTTTGCAGGTTAATTGGCTTCAGTAAAAATTGTAAATTGTCCCTAGTGTGTAAGATAGTGCTAGTGTACAGGGTGATGACTGGTCGACACGGACTCGGTGAGCTGAAGGGCTGTTTCTACGAAGTATCTCTGAAGTCTAAAGCAGTAATTACATCAGAAAGGAAAATTGAAAGGAAAGGGGAAACTATTCTTATACATGTCCAAGTGACTAAGTCATGCCTTTGCTGCTTAGATCAGTTATCACACACTTATTACACATTCACTCAGCAATCCACATTTCATGTTTCAGACTGAAGCTGTAAGAACATCAGAGCACAAGATATGGACACAAAAATACACTTAAAAAAGCTTTTTATTCAATGTCACTAAGAGGAATGTATGGAGGAGTATATGTAGGTGAGGATTTTATACCATGCTAGTTTTATAGCTGTGTGTAATGCAAATCTTGAACTTGATGCCATAAAAAGCAAACTTGCCTCCTAAATTATATGGATCTTATGACTGAATGTAAATATTATACATATGTGCACAGCATTTTTACCCTGTTTTAAACATAAATCTTTTAACAGTAGCTTACAAAAAGGCACCAAACAGTCAATCCATTTGAGGTGGATGACACGTCCCATAAGCTATGGTATTATTGATGAAATAATTTTAACAGTATTGATGTGTTTAATTATTGTCAAGGGATGGTGAAAGAACAGGCTGTATTTAAGTCACCTTTTCAATGTGCCCTCTCCTCTCTACTTCTAGAGGTTAAATCGTTTGATTTTTTATTATTAGAGTTTGCATTATTAATCTTCTGCATCCTGACAAGATTAAGTTTAAATTACGGAACTACAGGCCAGCTATATCTGAAGCACAGAGTGACTAGTTTACTGTACCAGTTCAAGTTGATTGCACATATTATTTCATTTTTGTCGATGGATTTTTAATTAGCACATTGTCAGTGATACCGTCATTCATGCCAGTAATTTCCCACCAACAATGCTAATTCAAGAATCTTTCTCATTTAAGTCAACTATTTCTGTTTCTAAGCATAATTCTGTCTTGCTTTCAACAAACTAATCATGCATTAATGATTATCATGAGCCTGCTTTAAATGAGCAGCAGGAAATTTACTTCTAAATTCAAATGTTTCATCAATTCAAATGTGTGATTTGACGTTATGTAAATATGCATGTTAAGGCAAGGATACATTATTAGAAAATTCACACTTTGAAAGGCAGCTGAAGTATATCGCCCAAATTAAACACTATCTTCAATTAACATCTGCCCAGAACAACGGTGCATCAGTGGTTAATATAAACAATGGAGATCATGGGCTAATAGAGGACACTGAATGGGATATTTGATCCCCTTTACTGACACTCAAGCCGTTTCAGCATTGTTTGGGAAAAGACTCTAGAATCGCCAGATTGTCTCTAAACGACAAACAGAGTTTATAACACAACCGTGTACTGGGTCAGCCAAATATCTTGAAGCACCTGCTACACACGTGGAGCTCGACTAACTGAGGAACCAAAAACCCGTGAAAACACACCAGCGATCTCGTGAGGGCACCAGCCAATAGCGAGGGTTCGCATTGCCTCAAGTCACCACTAGGTGCCACTACAGGACCCCCCCCTCCCAGAACCCGAGGTAAGGAACCAAGTGGGAGGCCGAATGAGGCGACCGGACCGAGTGGAAAAGAGGGGCACAACCGGCAGTACAGGTGGGACTGGCAGAACAGAGGCAGCAAATGTTAAAGATGCAGGGGAGACAGGTGCAACTGGAACGACCAGCGGACAACTTCTGTGCCGGGGTTGAGCCACCACCACCAGACTATCGATATCCAGGTGCATCTGCAACCCTTGTGTCTCCCTCAGTCTGGTTGGTTCAGTTATTTACTAGCTAATCTCCCCTGTACCATCAAGAACATTTTTTTTAAATCGCAGCATTCTCCCAGTATTTTGATTGTGGTGAAGGCAGTAGAACTTTAGTAACCACAATACCAACATATTCATGATAATTTCACAACCAAAATTATACCCTGAAGGATCAAGGAACTACTGATTCTGTTTTACACAAAGGGGCATAAAATGCTGGAGTAACTCAGGGGTCTGGCAGCATCTCTGGAGAACATGGATAGGTGACGTTTCCAGTTGTCGCCTTTCTGGTCACCTATCCATGTTCTCCAGAGATGCTCCCTGACACGCCAAGTTACTCCAGCACGTTGTGTCCTTATTTATACCCTGATTATCTTGGACTGGCAAAGAAGCATTTACTAATGTTCTGTGATTGAATATATAAAATGATAAGAGTGTAGGGGAGTTGGTGCATAGGGATCCTGGAGAGTGAATTAATCTTCCCGAACTCCACCTCCCTGAACTCTACCTCTGCTACATTGACGACGGCATTGGTGCTACCTCCTGCACCCATGCAGAACTCGCTGACTTCATCCATTTCACCACTAACTTCCATCCGACACTCAAATTCACCTGGACCATTTCCGACATCTCCTTACCATTTCTAGACCTCACCATCTCCATCGCAGGTAACAGAGTTCTGACCGACATCTGCTAAAAACCCGCTGTCTCCCATGGCTATCTGGACAACATTTCTACCCACCCTGCTTCCTGTGAGGACTCTATCCCCTACTCCCAATTCCTCCGTCTACACCGCATCTGCACCCTGGATGAGGTGTTCCAGACCAGAGCATCAGAGATGTTTTGGCGAGACGAGCCGGTTGAGTAAAATAAGTTTCTTTATTTTAAACGACAAACAGAGTTTATAACACAACCGTGTACTGGGTCAGCCAAATATCTTGAAGCACCTGCTACACACGTGGAGCTCGACTAACTGAGGAACCAAAAACCCGTGAAAACACACCAGCGATCTCGTGAGGGCACCAGCCAATAGCGAGGGTTCGCATTGCCTCAAGTCACCACTAGGTGCCACTACAGGACCCCCCCCCTCCCAGAACCTGAGGTAAGGAACCAAGTGGGAGGCCGAATGAGGCGACCGGACCGAGTGGAAAAGAGGGGCACAACCGGCAGTACAGGTGGGACTGGCAGAACAGAGGCAGCAAATGTTAAAGATGCAGGGGAGACAGGTGCAACTGGAACGACCAGCGGACGACTTCTATGCCGGGGTTGAGCCACCACCACCAGACTATCGATATCCAGGTGGGTGGGCGTGCTTGAGGCAAGTGACTGAAACGATTTCCTTCTGGCCCCCGACATCAAACAGAAAACGCCAGGGCGCAACACCCGGGAAGGCCCTTCATAAATCCACTGCAGCGGTGTCCGGTGCGAGTCCCTGCGGAGAAATACAAATAAACAGTTCTTAAGCTCCGGCGGCACATATACCGGAGCTGTCCCATGCCGAGAGGTTGGTATAGGAGCCAGGCCACCCACTTTCTCCCGGAGGTTCCCTAAAAGAGACAAAGTGGGCTCCAGCTGCCCTCAAGCCACAGGAAGGAAATCCCCAGGTACTATGTGTCCAAATCCGCCTTCGGAGCCATGAGAATACCCAACAACACCCAAGGCAACTGGTCGACCCAGTCCAGTGCCTTCAACGCTGACTTCAAATGCCGGTAGAAACGCTCCACCAACCCGTTGGCCTGAGGGTGAGTGGCGGAGGTATGATGCAACTGCGCCCCGTACAGCTGCGCCAAAGCTGACCACAAAGCCGAAGTGAACTGAGCCCCTCGGTCAGTAGAGATGTCCTCAGGCACGCCAAAACAAGCAATCCAGTGAGCCACGAGAGCTCGAGCACAAATCGCGGCAGAGATGTCGGCAGAATTGCCTCTGGCCATCTTGTGAAGCGATCCACGATGGCAGGTGGGTAGCACTGCGAGACGGCGGCAGCGGGCCCACCAAATCGACGTGGTCATGCTGGAAACGGCAAGAGGGCACCACGAAATCCTGCACCGATGCCCGCACATGTCACTGGACCATCGACGTCTGGCAGGGAATATAGGCCTATATATATATATATATATATAAGTCTATAATCTTTGATAGTGACGGTTTGCATTGCCTCAAGCCACCACTAGGTGCCTCTACAGTGTTGTCATTCTTTTGGGAATGGGGGTTCCCCTCTTCGACTATAGATGAGGCTCTCACCAGGGTCTCCTCTATATCCCGCAGCTCCGCTCTCACTCCCCATCCCCTATTCGTAACAAAGACAGAGTCCCCCTTGTCCTCACCTTCCACCCTATGAGCCATCACATACAACATAATCCTCCGACATTTTCTCCACCCCCAACGGGATCCCACCACTGGCCACATCCTCCCATCTCCCCCCCTTTCTGATTTTTGCAGAGACCGTTCCCTCCGTAACTCACTGGTCAATTGCCACCTTGCCACCCAAACCACCCCCTCCCCGGGCACTTTCCCTTGCAACCACTAGAAAAGCTACACTTGTCGCTTTACCTCCCCCCTCGACTCCATCCAGGAACCCAAGCAGTCTTTCTAGATGAGGCAGAGGTTCACCTGCACCTCCTCCAACCTCATCTACTGCATCCGCTATTCAGGTTATCAACTTCTCTACATCGGTGATACCAAGCGCAGGCTTGGCGATCGCATTGCCCATCACCTCCGCTCAGATCACAATAACCAACGTGATCTCCCGGTGGCTCAGCAATTCAACTCCCCCTCCCATTCCAAATCCAACCTTCATCCATTGCCAGAGTGAGGCCCAGCGCAAATTGGAGGAACAGCACCTCATATTTCGCTTGGGTAGTTTACACCCCAGCAGTATGAACATTGACTTCCAATTTCAGGTAGTCCTTGCTTTCTCCTTACTTCCCCTCCCCTTCCCAGCTCCCCCACAAGCCTACTGTCTCCGCCTCTTCCTTTCTTTTTCCCGACAACTGGTCTGAAGAAAGGTCTCGACCCGAAACATCACCTATTCCTTCTCTCCATAGATGCTGCCTCATCCACTGAGTTTCTCGAGAATTTTTGTCTACTTACGATTTTCCAGCATCTGCTGTTCTTTCTTAAACAAAATGCTGCGTTGGATTAGTAACTTTTGATATACAAGTAATAAACTTAAAACGTTGACAGAAAATCACACTACAATATGAAGCTCATACCCGATAAGCCAACACATGGAGTGTGACATAAATCTCTGTGCGAACAGTTGTCAGTCTAGTGCAGGGGTCAGCAACCTTGTTCTGCATAGGGGCCGGGACGCATGTCTATGAGCAGATGGCGGCCACACCTATCACGTGTTCACAGGTCGACTAAAATGCTGGAGAAACTCAGCGGGTGGGGCAGCCTCATGTAATCTCTGCATATCTCACCCGCTGAGTTTCTCCAGCATTTTTGTACAGGATGAACAGGAAGGTTGGCACTGTAATTAAGAAGCTAAAAAGCACAGTGTACGGTAATCCTTTAAAAGAGGAGGGAGGAGGAGAAGGAGTGGAGACAACTTTTAATAAGCCAGAGATACACAGCTGTGAAACTCGGTGGACATTTAACATTATCGGTCGGTTATCCTTGGTTCTGAAAACTACTGCTTACGTTTTTTTTCCCAATTAGCCGTTGGAATTCACCGGCTACAACCTACAAGAACCTTTGTAAACTTTCGACCTCCTGACAACCCACTTTAGACCTCCTGGCAACCCACGTATGGCACGAGAATTCTTGCTACTCTCCATGGCAGCTTCATTCTAGTCGCCGCTAATATTTTAACATGGTGAAAAATTTGCGGCAACCATAATGAGGCCGCGACTAGTTCCCAGAATGCGGCAACTCCTTGCAACAATAGACAATAGACAATAGACAATAGGTGCAGGAGTAGGCCATTCGGCCCTTAGAGCCAGCACCGCCATTCAATGTGATCATGGCTGATCATCCCCAATCAGTGCCCCATTCCTGCTTTCTCTCCATATCCTCTGACTCCGCTATCTTTAAGAGCCCTATCTAGCTCTCTCTTGAAAGTATCCAGAGAACTGGCCTCCACCGCCCTCTGAGGCAGAGAATTCCACAGACTCACAACTCTCTGTGAGAAAAAGTGTTTCCTCGTCTCTGTTCTAAATGGCTTACCCCTTATTCTTAAACTGTGGCCCCTGGTTCTGGATTCCCCCAACATGTTTCCTGCCTCTAGTGTGTCCAAACCCTTAATAATCTTATATGTTTCAATAAGTTCCCCTCTCATCCTTCTAAACTCCAGGGTATACAAGCCCAGCTGTTCCATTCTCTCACCATGGAGGCGACTCCCCGGCAACTACCCGCGAACATGTGGTGACCATGTGGCGACTGCATAGTCTCCTGCAGTCGCCTAAAAAAATAATGCAAGTCGTCTCCAAGTGAAAGATAATCCCTGCATATTTTTCCCTCCTTGAATATCCTTTGGTTCTAATAACATGTTTTGGTTCAACGTTTAATATATTTTCTTCATTTGACTGCCAGATGTTCACAAACTGGATTAGTCCAGCCTGACGATCATTGTGGTTACCCAGAGTCATTAGTACCAGGATGTATCAATCACTCTCAATGGTTATTTAGGCAGTTCAGATAGGATCAAATTACAGAGTGTGCAAACTTGATCATCATCTTAATTGCACATTAATGTCTCTTCAACTATTTTCACTCCCATGCTGTTTTGTTACTGAAATAGTTAGTGCTTATTCAAGAAATGGTGCTGCTGTTTCTCTCGTCTATTCTGAATGAACAAGATAAAGTTGAATATACATGGGAAAACAGTTAGGCTTTCATTTTTACATTTTATGACTCAGTGATTGAGTGTTTAAAATGTGAAAATATGTTGACTACAAAATTAGTTTGTTATACTTTCACTTAACAATAGATTAAGACTAAAACGGATTAAATGGTACAATAGGGTAATTACTATCTCTCTCCACGATGATTATAGATTTGAAAATGCCCAATATAATCTTCCTTACCGGGCAAACAAAAAGACTGTGTAGACATGCCGACCCTTTTGCCAAACACTTGGACTTGATATGCCAAGCCTTCTGGATCTCCTGGTTGCCAATCATTTTAACTTCCTATCCCATTCCCATACTGACCTCTCTGCCCTAGGCTCTCCCCATTGCCAGAGTGAGGCCACACGCAAACTGGGGGAACAGCACCTCATATTCTGCTTGGGCAGCTTAGTTACTGCTGAATTACTCCAGCTCTGTGTTCTTTTGTGCAAACGTGCATCTGCATCTACTCTATTTTATAATCTGTGTTTTCAATAGGAGCAAATCAAGTTCACGTTCCTGGACGTTCACATCTTTGATCTGCCCAAGGCTGAGCACATTGTTGCAATGTAAAAGATTTTATTTCCCCTGATGTTTTTGGCATATCGCCGAATACTCTTTTGAACTTCACCAAGTGTACGGTGGAGAACATATTGACGAGTTGCATCATGACCTGGTTGCAAAATTTGAACAATTGGGAGTGAAGAAATATACAGAAAGTGGTAGTAAAAATGTTTCTGCGCTGTGGTGACATTTTGACAGCTGCACAACAGCAAATGGTAGTCCAACGGGATCCCAACACTTGTCACATCTTCCCATCTCCACCCCTTTCTGTCTTCCACAGAGATCATTCCCTCCACAACTCCCTGCTTGAACCATACCTTCCCACCCAAACCATCCCCTCCCCAGGTAGCTTCCCCTGCAACCACAGAAGATGCAACACCTGTCCCTATATCGCTTCCCTTTACTCTGCCCAGGGACCCCGATAGTCCTTTCAGGTTAGAGAGAGGTTCGCTTGCACCTCCTCCAACCTCATTTACTGTATCCGTTGTTCAAGATGTCGACTCTTATACATCAGCAAGACCCGACGTGGACTGGGTGATCGTTTCAATGAACACCTTTGCTCAGTCCACCTTAACCTACCTGATCATCCGGTTGCTAAACACTTTAATTCTCCTTCCCATTCCCACACTGACTTTTCTGTCCTAGGTCAGAGTGAGGCTAAACACAAAATGGAGGAACAGCATCTCATATTTCACTTGAGCAGCTTAGAGCCCAGTGGTATGAATATTGATTTCTCTAACTTCAAGTAACCACGGCATTCCCTCTCCCTCCCCCACCCAAGTCGCACCAGCTTCTCATTTTCACCCAACAAACAGCTACCAACGGCCTGTTTCCTTTATCATCGTTACTTTTTTGCATATCTTTCATTCATTGTTCTTTGTCTCTCTACATCATCATTCATCTCGTTTCCCTTTCCCGTGACTTTCAGTCTGAAGAAGGGTCTCGACCCGAAACTCCACCCATTCCTTCTCTCCAGAGAGGCAGACTGGCCCGCTGAGTTACTCCAGCTTTTTCTGTCTATTCACAGCAAAAGATAAACGTTCTGAACTTACTGGGATAAAAGAAACAGCACAAACCAGTGCTGTAACTGACAAGCTGCTAGTCCATTTGAAAGTTTTAGCCTCTTGCAGTCTCCGGACGGTAACAGAGTCACCGATTGTAAGGGATTTGATGATGCAGGGGATCCTCGACCTCATGGAGGTCTCATATAAGGTCTCAGTTAACGTGAGTACAGTGAACACCAGGGAGGCTTCCAGTGTGTATAGAAATGTGGTGTACAGAGTGGCATGCAACAAGTAAAACTGTAGTACAGGAGGACTCCAAACCCCCTCCCCCCACCTTCCGTTCTACTTATCAAAGAGAGATGATAGAATCCCGTGAGCACTGTTTCACAGATATATGGCTCACTTCCCAGCTCCCCAGGCTTAGCTCTCCAGCCCGGAGGTTCCTCCATGCATAGCAGGGGCCGAACGGAAGCATTCGAGAAAGGGAGAGATGGAGGCATCTGCCTCATGGTGCTCAGATGAAGCGGTCCTGTCCAAATCCTGCTCTCCACACCTGCAACACCATGGCATGGAAGTGCAATCCCGCTATACGCCGTGGTCAACATACACCAGATGGCATACCCCAATGCCTTTCCTATCATAGCCAGGGATTTCAAAGATCCCAATCACTCTATCCCTCGTCCTCACTTTTGGAAATCTGACCACCTGGATGTGCTCTTTTTTCCTGTGTTTGGGCAGTGATTGATGAGTGCAGCCCCAGTGGTGAGAACTGCACAGAACTGGTCAGGGAGGCTGAAGAATGACCCCAGAATTGCTTGGAGCCGATAGACTGGGTGATGTTCAAGGACGGCAATAGGCCATTGTTGTTCCCAACTTCATAAGAAAATGTGTGGAGGGTGTGTTCCCATGAAAACCATCACTGTTCCCCAAACCAGAAGCCTTAGATGAGTTAGAAGGTCCACAATCTTCTGAAGACAAGATCTCAGTGTGGAATTCAAGTCCCACAATGCAGATTCATATAAGGTCCAGGTACACCCTCGATAAGGCCATCAAAAAGGCCAACAGACTTTCACTCTAAACTGGAGGGTGTGATGGATGCTCAGCAGCAGGGCTTGCATGCCATCGCTTTCCATAAGGCAAAACCAAGTAACAAAACCAATCATCACTCCTGGGCGAGATTAGTGTGTTCTTCATGCTTCGATAGGGAGAACACTGATGTGCTTTGCCGGGCCCCATAGCCCCTGATGGTATTGCAATCTCAGTTACCAAGGCCGATGTCAGAAGATCCATCAAGAGAATGAACCCACCTAAAACGTATAGACCTGATGGTGTACCCGGCCGTGTTCTCAAAACCTGCGTGGGCCGACTGGCTGGAGGTTTGTGAACATCGTCAACCTTTTAACACTGTGATCGAGATCTGAGGTTCCCACCTGCTTTAAAAGGGCATTAAGAATAAGAAGATCAAAGTGACATGCGGTCAGTGACCTTGACCGGTGGCACTAACATTTGTCGTGACAAAATGCTTTGTGAGCTTGGTTATGGTGCATATCAACTCCTACGTTTGCAAGAACCTGGACCAACTACAATATATCTAGCACCACAATAGATCAATGGGGGATGTCATCGCACCAGCTCTCCACTGCACTGGACCACTTGGACAATAAAAACACGTTGGGCTGTTATTAGTAGACTAGAGCTTGGTGTTCAATACCTTAATTCCCTCCAAACTTGTCACATAGCTCAGGGAAATGGGTCTGCTGCAAGTGAGTATTTCATTGTTCTGTTTTGGTACATATGACAGTTAAACACTCTTGACACCTGATCTCTCCAGCATTGAAGGGATCTTCAGGAAATGCTGCCTCAAGAAGACAGCTAGTATTATCCAAAACCTACACTCTCTTTGTGCTACCATGGGGAAGAAGGTACAGGGTGCTGAGAATAATTGCCTCCTGGTTCAATAATCACTTATTCGTCTCAACCATCAGGTTCTTGAACCTCCTTGCACAACACTCACCACAAACCTACCTCAGCACGAAACCACTATGGACTTTACATGCTATGGTTGCTCTATATATTTTGTTATTGCGGTATCACGGTCTAGTTTTAAAATAACTGATAATTTATGGGGGTTTTTTTTGTTGTTGTTGCATCTAATGTGCCTGTAAAGCTGAAACCATTAAGGAAAAAAAAAATAGACACAAAGTGCTGGAGACACTGAGCAGGGTAGGCAGCATCTCTGGAAAACATGGATAGGTGATGGTTTGGATCAGGACTCTTCAGACTTATTGTGGGCGGCAGAGGGAGGGGTGATTGTTTGATTGTTCCTTGTTTCTGCAACAATTGAGAATTTAATTATTCCAGTTCATATCCAGTGCATATCAGAAATAAACTCTCTTGATTCTTTCTTGTACACAAAATACGTTCACAAATAAATAATGAAATAACAGTGTAAAAAGAGATTTGGATACCACTGTCAAGACCAAAATGTATCTTACATCCCTGTTTGCTGCTTGGCAATTTTGGAGAGCATTTAATAGTCAAGATTTGTCAGCTGGCAGTAACATTCTTTTGTTTTAATCAAATGGGCAGCATGATTAATACTAGCTTTTTGATTCTAAATGTAATTAACTACTTGAATTTAATGTACCCAAAGGCATTTGAGGGATTTGACTTAGGAGCAAGAGTCCATGCTTCAGAATGAGAATCCAGTACCATCACAATATTGTTGCTGTAAACATGTACTTTAAAAAAAAATTAGCATCCTATTTTCTCTCTACGGAGATCAAATTAAATGTACAGTCAGTAATTAATTGTAGTCTGGCTTGTGTGAAAATGACTTGTTTTTTGCAAGGCAGCTTATGAAAATGATTAATATCATAAGGAAAACATAGGAATTAACCGCTCATCAGAAGGGGTCAAGGGAAGAGCATTCACATCGCGGCCCAGTTTCCACCAATCTTATCACCACCACGCACAAGAAGCTACAAGACAGATACCATTGTATGCAGATGCCGAGAAGTGTGTTCAACTCGGGCTGAACAATTTCTAATCTTGTGTGTGGACTCGTTAAGAAGAAACTCATCAGAAAATAAGAATAATAAACACAATGCAAGTTTCCAGACCAATGAGGGTAGTTCATTAGTGATCTGAAGAATTGTCTCAACCCGAAACGTCACCCATTCCTTCTCTCCAGAGATGCTGCCTGTACCGTTGAGTTACTCCAGCTTTTTGTGTCTAACTTTGGTTTAAACAGCATATGCAGTTCCTTCTGATGGCCTCTCTTGGATCCACAATACCTCCACACTGGTCAAGAAGGCTCACCAGCGTCTCTTCTTCCTGAGGAGACTAAAGAAGGTCCATCTGTCTCCTCAGATTCTGGTGAACTTCTACCACTGCACCATCGAGAGCATCCTTACCAACTGTATCACAGTATGGTATGGCAACTGCTCTGTCTCTGACCAGCAATCACTGCAGAGGATGGTGAAAACTGCCCAACACATCACCGGTTCCTCACTCCCCTCCATTGAGTCTGTCCAAAGCAAGCGATGTCTGCGAAGGGCACGCAGCATCGTCAAGGACTGGTCTCACCCCAGCCACAGACTGTTTACCCTCCTCCCATCCGGGAGGCGCTACAGTTCCCTCCGTTGCCGGACCAGCAGGTTCAGGAACAGCTTCTTCCCTGCGGCTGTTACAATACTTAACTTTGCACCTCGGTGATTGCCAGTCACCCCACCGAACACTCCTTCCCCCAGTATAATTCCACTACTGATACTGTTTGTACATATATATTTTTTACCGTTCATTATTCTAAGTTTGCTCTTCTGGGGAGATGCTAACTGCATTTCGTTGTCTCTGTACTGTACACTGCATAATGACAATTAAAGATTGAATTTAATTGAATTGAATTCTTACACATTAATGATCAGCAAACTGTGTTTGAGTTCATGTGCAAATTAAATTTAATCTTTCAACAAATATTATCTTTACTAGTGCTCAGTGTTAAATATATCAACATTCTGATAAAAGTTCTAACAATTGTAGATCTATCTTGTCCATTGCATTCTCTGGACCATTATCTTTCACCTTTGAAAGCTTATCGGCCGTGAGTTGTTGTCAAACAATTCAGGAGAGGGTGCAAATAGTGTGCCTAATGCTCTGCTAAACTACCATCCCAGGGCACCTTATGAATTTAACACAGGAGACTCGGGTAAATTAAGGAAATTACTGGGGATCTAAATCTTTGGAACAAACTCTGGGTCACTGTATGCTAAAAGGAACATAATATGAAATTTGCTGAAAAATGCACATATGCACCTCTGACGACCACTATAGCTGCATTGGTGCCTTTGACCTGAACATTTAGGGTTTATGGTTTTTTTTTAAGAAGGTGACAATGGTGATTGTTGATGGTAGGCCAGAGTATGTTGTCTACATTAACTTTAGTAAGACATCTGATAAGGTCCCTCATGGTGGGCTGATCTAGAAGATTAAGATGCATAGCATCCATGGTGACTTGGTAGGTTAGATTCAGAACTGGCTCACCAATAGAAGAGAAGGTAGCGGTGGAAAAAGGTTATTTTGGCTGAAGATTTGTGTCAGTGGTGATCCCTAAGGATCAAAGGTCAGTTTATTGTCACGTGTACCAATTAGGGTACAGTGAAACTCAAATTACCATACAGCCATACTAAAAAAAAGCAACAAGATACACAACTACATAAAAGTTAACATAAACATCCACCACAGCGAATCCCCCACATTCCTCACTGTTATTCTCATACGGTTAGGGCAGTCGAACCATCCGCAGTTGGAGCGATCAAAGCTCCCGCGTCGGGGCGGTCGAAGCTCCTGTGTCGGGGCGGTCAAAGCTCCTGCGGCTTGGAGCTCCCGAAGTCGGTCTCTAACCAGGGACCACGAGATCCTCGATGTTAAAGTCCGTAGGCTCCCGCGGTTGGAGCTCCAAGGTCGATCCCCGACAGGGATCGCCAGCTCCACGATGCTAAAGTCCGCAGTTTCCCGCGGTTGGAGCTCCCGAAGTCGGTCTCCAGCAGAGGCCGCCAATTCCATGATGTTAGGCTGCAGTGCAGACGGAGATACGATACGGAAAAAAAATTACATCTCCGTCGAGGTAAGAGATTTTTTTGAAGTTTCCTCCCAAGCCCTCCTCCCCCACCCCCAAATAAATCAAGCTAAAGACCACTAAAACATACATTTACCACACACTAAAAAACAAGAAAGAAGGAAGGGACAAGACAGACTTGGCGAGGCGATCATTGCGGGCGCTTCACGGTTGATCAATGCCAGAACCTCTGTTGTTTGCAATACACATAAATGGTTTATACAAAAATATAGATGGTTTGATTAATACAATGCAAACCACACAAAAAGTGGTAGAATTGCAGACAGTGAAGGCAGCTCGTAATAGGATATAAATAGGTATAGATATAGGTGGAGAAATGACAAATGGAGTTTACTCCAGATGCGTGCGGGGTCAAATGTAAGAAACATAGAAACATAGAAATTAGGTGCAGGAATAGGCCATTCGGCACTTCGAGCCTGCACCGCCATTCAATATGATCATGGCTGATCATCCAACTCAGTATCCCGTACCTGCCTTCTCTCCATACCCTCTAATCCCCTTAGCCACAAGGGCCACATCTAACTCCCTCTTAAATATATCCAATGAACTGGCCTCAACTACCCTCTGTGGCAGAGAGTTCCAGAGACCCACCACTCTCTGTGTGAAAAAATTCCTTCTCATCTCGGTCCTAAAGGATTTCCCCCTTATCCTTAAGCTGTGACCCCTTGTCCTGGACCTCCCCAACATCGGGAACAATCTTCCTGCATCTAGCCTGTCCAACCCCTTAAGAATCTTGTAAGTTTCTATAAGATCCCCTCTCAATCTCCTAAATTCTAGAGAGTATAAACCGAGTCTATGCAGTCTTTGTTCATAAGACAGTCCTGACATCCCAGGAATCAGTCTGGTGAACCTTCGCTGCACTCCCTCTATGGCAATAATGTCCTTCCTCAGATTTGGAGACCAGAACTGTACGCAATACTCCAGGTGTGGCCTCACCAAGACCCTATACAACTGAAGTAGAACCTCCCTGCTCCTATACTCAAATCCTTTTGCTATGAAGGGGAAAGTATAGAGTTTGTGGTAGGACCCTGAACAGCTTCCTCATCCTTCCTTTAATGGGACAACCAGACCTGCACACTAAACTCCAAAGTGGCCTAACCTAAGTTGTATAAAAGTGCAAAATGACTTCCTGACTCTTATACTGAATACTTCACACTACACTTGCTGAAAATGCAGACCTGAGTAATTATTGGATGTTGGTCAATCCTTTTAATTTTCATATTTCCCACTTTTTATTTAGGCAGCCATTTACTTCCACTCCCCTTCTTTGTAGAAGATGTTAATTAATAATTACTTAGCAATTGATTAACAATTAATTATTACATTAATAACATGATTAATAATTAATGATACATAAGTGGATCCTGGTAAAGTAAAAGTGAAGCTCCCTTGAGTAAACACAGCCCAGTAACAAACATCATTTTATCAATCTAGATCAAGCTGACCTTGTGTTGTGTATGTGGACAAATTTGGCAATGTCTAAAATTGGTGGCCATTATCCTAAGGTGTACTAATCAGTGTTAAGAATTATGTTTACCGATCCATGACAGTTCAGATCAACAATTTTCAGAATAAAAAGAACTCATTCATGCCTTTCCTGAATTTATCCTATTCCAATGCCTGTAAAAAGACTCTACATGCCTTTAGAATATAGAGCCGGACAGCACATGAACGGGCCTTTTAGCCCACAATGTTTGTACTGAACATTTTGCTTAGCTGAACTGATCGCATCTGTCAGCATATGATCCATATTCCTCTATTACCTGCGCTTCCATGTGCCTATCAAAAATCCTCTTAAACACCACTATTGTATCTGCCTCCAGCACCACCTCTAGCAAACCATTCCAGGTTGGACATTTTCACCGTGGTAAAAAGGTTCTGACTGTCTATCCTATCGATGCCTCTCATGATTTTACTGTATATACTTCTATCATCCCCCCTCAACCTCTGATGTTCCAGAGAAAAAAATCAAGTCTATCACACCTTCCCTGTACCTGAAACCTTCCAATCCAAGTGAAAACTGGATTGTCTAACTTAGCCCTCTTTAGCAACACAAGCTTTGTACTGTGCTGGACAATGCTTTCAGCAACCAAGATCTGAAAGTCTAGAATTATTACAGCTAGTGGAACACAAAAGTTTCCTCATTTAAAAACCTTTCTTAAAGCTTTAGACTCCAACAATACATTTGATTACTCTTCACTTACGCTGCAAAAGCACTTTATTAGCCATTTTGTCTGATATTATTTTACCAGGTTTCACTGTGTCTTCCTGCATAGCCGCGCCAACGCCAGAGTCTCCTACCATCTTGACAATGCTAGCTTGTGCTCCTGCTGGGCAAATATTGTCAAACCCCTTCAAGATGTCAATGTCCTTTAAACTTGCTCACTTCATCACTGTCCTTTGTGTTCTACTAGCTGTAATAACCCAGGTCTAGGGTTGATTGTTGACCTGAATTGAACAGTTTACTAGACAATGTTGGGTCTGGAATCACACAGGCAGACCAGGATCAGGTAAGAATAACAGATTGTTGTCTTGAAGAACATTTATAAACTGGATGGGTTCAATATCTAGAGACCACCATTTAAAGGTGGAATGAGTGTCTGGTAAAGATGGGAAGGATAAGAAAAATAAATGGGTTTAAGATGAAGTGCAGGGTAATTGTTATAAGAATATAAGGCATTTAGATTCTAAAGGAATATCAAAGTCCTTAACTGTTGTGGAGTTTGAGTAAATTAGAATAATACTTGTTGGTTCATGAAACATTTTGCCCAGACTATGCTCTTTCTAGTAGTAAGTTAGACATAGTTATAAATATGTAACCCCATCTGTAATTTTGCAGAAGGTACTGAAGCAAAAGTGTACTGTTATGTTTAGTTCTGACAAATGACGTTGTCAGCACTAGCTTTGCTTAGTAAATTGTGATAATGAAATCACAACTGAGGTATAGGGCTGGTGCTTGGGGTGGCAATCACATCCTTTATTTGGCACAATGAAGAACATATTGTACAACATAGGGTTATGAATTGTATAAATATTGTGTATAAAATGTATACATTTATTCTACAAAATAACAAAAACCTCTGATATTTCCTGTGTATAAAATGTATACATTTATTCTACAAAATAACAAAAACCTCTGATATTTCCTTGTTTGAGATTCTGCAGCTTTTTATGTTCACACACAAGACTTAGTTGCATACTCCTTAAAGGACCTGTCCCACCTGGGCGACATTTTCGGCGACAGCCTGAAAAGAGGTTGTCGCGGGGTGTGACGTGGCGTGACGCGGGGTGACGCATGTAGTGACGCGCGGTGTCTCTCTGCCGCCCTTCATTTTGGAATGTTCAAAATCTTCAGGCGACATCTGTGTGTCTTATCATGTCGTTTGCCCTGTCACACGCTGACGTATGCTGTCCTGCGGGTGACGCCTGGTTAGGGTTAGGGCTAGGTTTGGGGCTCGGGTTAGGGTTAGGGTTTGGGCTAACCCTAACCCTAACCCTAACGTTAGCTCTAACCCTAGCCCTAGCCCTAGCCCTAACCCTAACCCTAACCCTAACCCTAACCCGGCACCACCTGCAGGACAGCATATGTCAGCGTGTATGTCGTACAACTTGACGGTTTTTAGGGCAACTACGGATGTCAGTCACTGACGCTCGCAGTCGCCCAAAAAATCACAAAGTGGGACAGGCCCTTAAGTAGGTACTTCTCAGAGGGGGGTTGGTTTCCCCTAGTTTGGACTAATTTTCTGCTCACATCTCAAACAATGACCTGTCCACTAATGAATGACTACTTTTGTCACAAGTGACAAGTCACAGTGAAATTCTTTGCTTGCACATCCAAGGTATGCAAATAGTTGCCACATAAAGGGCACTGACAAAGTAGCAAAGTACCCCCGCGCCAGAGGAATGAGAAAAAAAAGATTCAAACACCCTTGAAATCTCCAAAGAACAAAAACAATGATTTAGATCATGTGATAGGAGTAGAATTAAGCCATTCGGCCATTCTGTCATTCAATCATGATTGATCTATCTCTCCCTCCTAATCCCATCTCCTGCCATCTCCCCATAAACTTTGACTAGCGGGTAGTGGAGTCAAGGGATATGGGGAGAAGGCAGGCATGGGTTATTGATAGGGAACGATCAGCCATGATCACAATGAAGGGCTGAATGGCCTCTTCCTGCACTTATTTTCTATGTTTCTATGTTTGACACCCATAGTCATCAAAGTATTTAGTATTGCAATCAGATTTTTTTTCTTTTCAATAAACTGGTCATTTTATTCGATGTTAATGAGTCAGAAAAGTTTTAAACTAGATTCTGAAATTTCTCTTAGCAATTCTAAAAAATCCCAAGAAGGGCAATTACTATTTGGAAAGGCTAATCGACCTGCATCTTGCACATTTGTATATGATGGCAATGCTGCTTTCTTCAGGCAAAACTTGAGTAACAAATAACCAAGCTGGCATTGGTACTAACAAAAATATATTTAAGCAATCTATCATCATTCAATGGGGAATAGGTCAAGCCATAAGCACACCCACACACTCAAATGTGATACACAGATGCCGCCTGATTAGCTGAATATTTCTATTAATTAAATTTTTTAATATCAGATTTCAAATATCAAATCTGCAGCTTCTTTGATTTTCATGCTTATGAAATTTACAGTCAGTGTTGTTTTTGATAATTGATTATCATTTTGACATTCTGTGACAGATCAAATGCATCTACAGTTTCCAATTATTATTTGAACTATATGACAATAACACGGTGTATATGGATTTAATTATTAATAAACTGTTGAACATAGAAATTGGGCCTGGTGTTCAGCCACTTTGTGCCCTCTCAAGTTCCCGAAATGGTCAATGGAGAAGAATGTTTTATTGTCATATGCACCAGGTAGAACAATTAAATTCTTCCTTGCAGCAGCATAACAGAATATGTCAACTGTAAACAATAGAATAAACGAGAAAAAAAAGTTCAGTGTGTATATATACACATACTCACATATACATACACACACATATACACACACGCATACATATATACACACATACATAAATACATACATACACATACATACGTTCACAAAAAAATAATAATAGTGCAATAATAACAATAATAGTCTATTTGACCTTATTTGAGGTTGTAGTGTTCAATAGTAAGGTTAAACGAGAGCTTACCAGTTTGAAGTTTGATCTTTATTTTATGAGTAGTTACGATGAGGGATTACGTGAAGAAGCCTGCCAGCCCTCATGCGCGTCAACCTTCAAAGCAGCAGTGTGAAGTCACAGATAACAGTTGCTGAACTGAATATAGTAAGATTCGAGAAACTAGAACTACCAACTGACCTTTTTGAGAAGAGGGTTGGGAGCGGAGGGCACGTAATCCCTCATCGTAACTCCTCATAAAATAAAGATCAAACTTCAAACTGGTAAGTTCACGTTTAATCTTACTATTTTATTTCGGAGTCACGTGAGTGACTACGTGAAGATTTCAAAGCACTGTGAATTCATGCCGTAGACACGTGTCCATGCCACACACTGTATTAGTTGACCAAGATTAGTGAAATTAATAATGCATTTAGACATTCCTGGGATGTCAGGACTTTCATATGAGGAAAGATTGGATAGACTCGGTTTGTACTCGATGGAATTTAGAAGATTGAGAGGGGATCTTATAGAAACCTACAAAATTCTTAAGGGGTTGGACAAGCTAGATGCTGGAAGATTGTTCCCGATGTTGGGGGAGTCCAGAACAAGGGGTCACAGTCTAAGGATAAGGGGGAATTCCTTTAGGACCGAAATGAGGAAAACATTCTTTACACAGAGAGTGGTGAGTCTCTGGAATTCTCTGCCACAGAAGGTAGTTGAGGCCAGTTCATTGGCTATATTTAAGAGGGCGTTAGATGTGGCACTTGTGGCTAAAGGGATCAGGGGGTATGGAGAGAAGGCAGGTACGGGATACTGAGTTGGATGATCAGCCATGATCACATTGAATGGCGGTGCAGGCTCGAAGGGCCGAATGGCCTACTCCTGCACCTATTTTCTATGTTTCTATGTTTCTATGTTTCTATGACATGACATAGATTTAAAACATGCTGATGCTTTAATGGACAAAATTAACAATAGTAACCCCCCTCATCCGAGAGGAAACTATAAAACAGAACTTAAAATGGAGTTGGCAAATCCCCCCGGTCTGACTATGGGTTTATTATAAAACGTTTGAAAAGTGCGCTCATTTGACCATCCTGCAGCCGCTAGGATGTGGTCCAGCAGGACATCCATAACCCTCGCTGCTGAAGTAGTTGCAGCCCTGGTGGAGTGAGATTTGAAAACAACAGTATCTACTCCTGCATAAGACAGAACCCGTTTTAACCACCTGGGGATAGTCTGTACTGAAACCTTCTTATGATGTTTCTTGTGACTAACAAACATTGCTAGTTCTGACCCCCTAAGGCTCTTGGTGACCTTAGTATATTGTTGGAGGTGCGAGACCACACATAACCGGAGGTCCAAGGGGTATGCCATAAAGAGTAGTTTGAGGCCGGAAGTACCTGGTCTACTCTGCTTAACTAGATCATACGCATAAAATGTTATACTATTGGCAGATGTGATCATCCTATCCAGCTGCAGCTTATGCAATGACTGGACCCGTTGCGCTGACACCAGTGCCATGAGCATCACTACCTTGTAAGTGAGCTGAGCTAGGGACAGGGATGTTGCTGGAGCCCACCGGCAAAGCAGCGTTAGTACCGCACTTACATCCCATATTTCCGAGTATCTGGGCCTGGGAGGATTCGAATTGAAGTTACACTTCATGAACCGGGATATCAGTGGGTGAGACCCAACAGAGTGGTGTCCCGATCCTGGCAACAAGTATGACGACAAAGCAAGTTCAGGCACAATTTAAAGCACTATAACTCAATCTCTCATCAAAATAAAGTTTTGAGAGGAATTCCAATACATTTGTTATGTGTGCTGTCGCATGCGAAATATTAGACTGTAAACAGAACACTTCCCATTTCTTAATATAGGAGATGTACTGTTTCTTGATACTGTCTCTCCAGGCCGCAGTGAGCACGTCCACCGTACGATCAGATAGTCCGAGCCCCAGGAAAGGCCTTCTTAGAGTCTGCAAACCAACAAATTGACCCGATCATGCAGTGGATGATTCTCCCCAGTCACGGGGTGAACTAGCAGATTTCTGTTTTTGGGAACTGCCATAAAAGGTTCTGTGATCATTCCCAGTATGCGTGGAAACCATGGCTGTGTAGGCCAGTCAGGCACTATCAGAATGCATGAGGCAGAGCCTTGCTTGATCTTAAGCAAGCACCAACTGACGAGGCAGAATGGGGGGAATGCATAGAAAAACATTCCTCCCCAATGTAGCGAGAATCCATCCACTGCCACTGTCCCTGGGTCTGGTTTCCATGCAACATGCTTTTGGAACTGGTGATTGCAAACAAATCTATATCCGGTGTTCCATACCGAGTGATAATATCATTAAACACGTTATGATTCAACATCCATTCTGTGTTGTCATTGAATTTCCATGACTTGGTGTCCACCACCATATTGAACCTACCTGGCAGGTAGGTAGCTGAAATCCAAATATTTCTTGCAATGCACCAGTGCCAAATGAGGTTAGCCAATTTATCACAGGATACTGACTTGAATCCACCCATGTGATTAATGTAGGCCACCACTGTGGTGATGTCAATCTGAAGTTGAACATGCAGATGGTGCATATTCCCACAATAAGCTTTTAATCCATAGAGTGCTCCCAGCAACTCTAAGTAGTCAATACCATACAACTGAAGAATTGATGACTCATGCGCATTCCATCTGCCACCACAGCTAGAGATGGTATCAGTATTGTCCCATCCCAGAGCACTAGCATCAGTTTGTAATATAACAGAAGGATTGTTGACCAAATTGTTACTGGAGCAATGCCGAATATTGGACGTCCACCATTGTAACTCAGCAATGGTTTAATCTGGCAATCGTATAGGTCTGTTGAAGTGACCTGCATGGTGTTTGAGTGCCTGCTCCTTTGCACGTTGTAAATTCTGACAAAGGCCCAAATTTTGCAGCTGGAAAAGCAGCCACTAATTTGACAATTATACTGGCTACTTGTCGAATAGAAGGTTGTTGCTTCACAATGAGATTGTTGCAGGCTTCTATTAATTCCAATCTCTTGCCCCAAGGCAGAGTTACAGACATGTGAATAGAGTTAATGGTAAATCCCAAATAATCCATAACTCTAGATGGTGTCAACTTCAATTTAAATGGATGGATGAGAAACCCCAATCTCTCAAACAAGAGTTTGGTGGCTAAAATAGCTAATTTAGCTAACTTCAGAGTTTTTCCTATGATTAGGACATAAACCAAGTCACTATATGATTTTGAGCTCGTAATAGCCCAAGTACTGGTTTCAATATAGAAACATAGAAAATAGGTGCAAGAGTAGGCCACTCGACCCTTCGAGCCTGCACCGCCATTCAATATGATCATGGCTGATCATCCAACTCGGTATCCCGTACCTGCCTTCTCTCCAAACCCTTGATCCCTCTAGCCACAAGGGCCACACCTAACTCCCTCTTAAATATAGCCTGGCTTAAATGAACTGGCCTCAACTACCTTCTGTGGCAGAGAATTCCAGAGACTCGCCACTCTCTATGTGAAAAATGTTTTTCTCATCTCGGTCCTAAAATATTTCCCCCTTATCCTTAAACTGTGACCCCTTGTTCTGGAGTTCCCCAACATCGGGAACAATCTTCCTGCATCTAGCCTATCCAACCCCTTAAGAATTTTGTAAGTTTCTATAAGGTCCCCCCTCAATCTTCTAAATTCTAGCGAGTACAAGCGATTATTCACAACAATTTTGTGAATAATCTGGGGGCTGAAGTCAACCCATTAGGCAACGCTTTAAACTGCCATAGTTCCCCATCCAGCTAAATTTCAAATATTTCCAGTGATCCCAATGAATGGATACCGATAAGTATGCATCTTTAAGATCGATGCAGCCCTTGGAAACCAGTTGTTTGGCAGTAACAAAGTTTTCCATTTTGAAATGTCTATACTGCACAAAGGAGTTAAGCCGAGTCAAGTCAAGAATGATTCGGCATCCTCCATCCTTCTTTTGTCATGTAAATGTATTGGACACAAATTGGTGAGATTCATGGCTCGACTTATCAATTACCCCTTTTGTAAATAATGACTGAATTTCAGCTTGTACATCCAAACCCTCCTGTTGTGAATGAACAAAGGTTCGGTTTGGTGTATGCTGGGTGGGTGGAAGTTAATCAGAAAGGAATTCAATTTGGAACCCGTCTATACTGTGCAGTATAAACAAATCTGATGTTATCCAACGCCATTCATTCAAAAACAAGCGTAATCTCCCACCAACTTGTGACTGACCCACACACCTCATGTTCCAGAAAGACCCAGACCCACCTACCTCCATGGTTACCGGTGGATTTGCAGTGTCTATTTCCGCCCCCGGTGTTTGGGGGGTAGAGCTGCTAGAGTGCACGAACAGCGGATCTTCGACGAGGGCCGGCCTGGGCCTTGCCCTAAAAAAGACCTCTGCCCAAAGCGTTCGGTCTTCGTGCTGCCACCAGTTTCTGTGAGTCATTTACTGCTGATGGAAGCGTAGGGGTGCTGCCGCCAGAATGATGAAGCTGTTCGTTGGTGGAGCTCTGATTTGCCTCACAGCTTTCACCTCATCGTCCAGGTCTTTGACTAGCTTTGGCAGATCTTCCCCAAACAAATAGTTTGGCGGCTGTACGTTACTGGCCCTGCACAATACCGCAAACTTGGGATTCAACGCAGGGCGGATGGCATTCTTGCGGAAGCAATTAATCTCAAAAAGTGCGTTGCACATTAATGCCAGCGCATCTTGTTGCACATCCGACAGGGAACCTCCATCCACCGACCTGGCAAAGGCCGTGATGCCTGAAGCTAGCAAGTTCAGGATCCTCTGGAGTTTTACCTCCTGGGTTTTGATGCCCCCACTAATGTAACTCCAGATCGAGCTGTTTACAGCAGGCACTCTGAGTGATGCACAGAAGACAGGCATATGGTACCTCATGGATGTTTGCACCATTACCTGCTCCTGGAGCTGATGTGAAGCTAGGTAATTAATGCTGGCTGCCAATTCTTCATCCAGCGGCTCCCCAATTTGCGACGGTATCACAAATTTAGATACCATAGCAGGCAATTCTGCCTCACGCAGCTCGAACATCGGGGTATGCTCACCAGACATACCACCAAACTCCGTGTCAGCCCAAAACTGACTCCGTATGCTCCCCTCCTCAGAGAGGGAGACATTATGCAGCCCTGCACCAGGCGCTGCCGTGGGCCCCAGAGACCCATGCTGATATGATTCCGTTCCTTGGAGTAAATCGTGATGGAGCATCCCTTCCATCAGATGCTCCTTCCGGGATAGACGTCCGAAGATGCTACCCAATGTAGGACTAGTCCGAGTCAATAGGCCTATTGGACTTTTGTTTGGCTTTTCCACCTCTCTGGGTAGCCAAGGTGCTTTCCCAAGGCACCAAGTCTGAAGTCGCTGGCTGCGCCACCAACAACTCGGATAGTGAAATCAACAGCCACCCGCTAACCACACTCCGGCGGTCTTCCATAACAGGTCTCCCCCGTGGCCCGTCTGGACTTTACCCTTGATTTGTCCATCACTGTTTGTACTTGAAGCGCTGCAATCAAGAATTAGCAAACAAACGACCTCAGAATAAGTTGGAGAGCTTACCAGTGGGTCTTTTTAAACCTACTGCTGGAGGAGCGACGCACCTACCAGCCAGTCGTGGCACCATGCGTTGGACACATTGACGCGCATGCGAGCTGGCGGGCTTCTTCATTACAGTTTTCAGGCTCCTGTACCTTCTTCCCAATGGCAGGGGTGAAATGAGTGTGGGGCCAGGGTGGTGTGGGTTTCCGATGATGCTGGCTGTCTTTTTGAGACAGCGACTCTGGTAAATCCTTTTGATGGGAGGAGGTCAGAACCCATGATAAACTGGAGGTGTTCACAACTTTTTGCAGTCTTCTTTGCTCCTAAGCATTTAAGTTGCCGAACCAGGCCGTGATGCAACCAGAGATAGAAAAGACAAATATTCTTCTGACCAGAGGTCTGCTAGCCTCCATACTGGGCAAAGACAAACAGGAGGGATCCTCTACCACATCTGAAGTAAATATTAGGCCATTTCCATAGTGCATACTTGAGCTTCCAGCTGCATCGTGTTGTGCTCAGGCTGCCAGAATCAAGGGCAGTTCAATGCATCCGCTTCATGAATAGTGTTGGAATATATGCCCTGGAAACAACTGCCTCTTGATTAAAAAACAAATTGCTAGAGGAACTAAGCAGGTCAGGCAGTATCTGTGGGGTGAATGGACTGGTGACGACTTTTCTTCACACTGCTACAAGCCTGAAGAAGGGTCCCTGACCGAAATGCCATCTGTCTGTTTCCTTTCACAAATGTTGCCTTGCTCATTGAGTTCCTCTGGAACTTTGTTTTTTACTTAAGGGCCTGACCCACCAGCATGCGGCTCCATGCGGTGAGCGCGACCTAATGTGGTCGCTTGAGCCGTACGGCCTCGTGGGGCCGGTCCCACTTCGATCGCCGGAGCCGAATGGAGTTGTGCGGAGCTGGTCCCGACATCGCACAGGGCTCCGAAAAACTGACCGTGTTCAAAAATTCTGCGCGGCAACAGCCTGTCACCCACAGCCGCATCGACGCATTACGCACCGCCTCGACATTATGCCTCCGTGACCCACTCTGTTTGACCCTCTCTGTGTGCATCCGTGACCCTCTGTGTGCCTCAGTCACCCTCTCTCTGTGTGCCTCCGTGGCCCTTTCTCTATGTGCCTCCGTGTCTCTCACTGTGTGTCCCTCTCTGTCCTTGCAAACTTTCCGCGGATTTCGCTCCAACTTCGCGCCACTCACGCGACCTCCGCGCGGCCCCCGTTGCTGTTTTAGTCGGCTTGCCGCATGCGGACGCATGCCGGTGGGACCGGCCCTGTACGGGGATCACTCGACCTCCGCGCGGCCCCCGCTTCCAGTTTGGTCGTGCTTCCCACTTGCAGGTCGCATGCTCGTGGGACAGGCTCTTTAAGATTCCAGCAATTCCTGTCTCTTTTGTCTTGAACAAATGCCACTTATCATTTTAATAAGGTACTGATACTTCAAGTTTACTGTCAGCTCAAAGGTGAAATTGTTTAATTCCACACAAAAGCAAACATTTAAAATGAAACTGATTCCTTAAATGGAGTAAACTGGGATTCATTCCTCTGTACAGTTGTACAGTTCTTCATTTGGCTATCATAATCTTATCTAACACTGGATTTAGACTGCAATTATATTGTAACAACATGAATGTACAACAAATTCTCCCTACAAAAACATTTGTCTGGAAGCATGCTGAGTCATAAATTATAATGACATGCTCAGGCATTTTCCCTGAAGCAAGATATAGAGACTTGTTCATTATTTATTCTTTTCCATGGTTAACTCCAAGACATTAGTGGGTAATTAACAAAATAATAATCTAACTTTATGGTTGTTATGATGGCACAAGTATCAGTTATTATTCCCATTGCTGAGAAACTAACAAGAATTTCAGATGTCTGCACACAGACAGCCACAAGCAAAAATGCAGAGGTTACCATCACTGAATCTATGGTCCTTTGCAGGAAACATTTTTGCAGTCTTCCAGATGCAATTAATTAAGTAGTTGAATGTGAACTCTTTGTTTTAAAAAGTGCATGCCATTTTTGCTGCTGAAACAATAAGAACTTTAAGCTCCGCATAAAGCATAACGTTTTAAATTATATATACTGGAATAATTACTGAATAACCTCTCTGACTGAAAAAAAGTATATGATTCATGTCATTTATTTTTGGAAATTGGTTAAAATTGTGATTATTTGCCATGCTATTACCTTGTGGTTTGTTAACCTCACAGTTCCTGCATGTCACAGTTTATAGATGTTGTTAGATTGACCGTTGTGTCAAAATTGGGGCTATCATGCCACAGAACCCTTAATCTTTTTGGGCAGATTTTCTAAGAACAAGATTCCTTTGCTACAAGCTACAGAATCAAATGATCAGAAGATAGCCCCTTGTCTGAGACATAGTTTTCCGCAAGCATCCAAGTGTTTATTTCTTTGTTTTCTTTCCTATTTGAAAAGGCACTACCCTTGAATTTAATTTGAAGTTACACAAGGTGACACATGAATAGAAAATTGGCTTCATGGAAGGCCGCTTTTCGGACTGGAGGTGTGCCTCAGGGATTGATGCTGGACCCATTGTTGTTTGTGATCTATATTAATGATTTGGATGAGAACATGTTTAGCAAGTTTACAGATGACACGAAGATGGTTATCAAAAATTCCAGCAGCATTTTGATTGTTTGGACAGGTGGGCTGAGGAATGGTTAGAGTCTTAGAATCATAGTGAGACTGTATAGAAACGGGCCCTTTGGCCCAACTTGCCCACACCGGCCAACCTGTCCCTGCTACACTAATCCCATCTGCCTGAACTTGGTCCATATCCCTCCAAACCTGACCTATCCATGGAATTTAATACAGCAAAAGGGTGAGATGTTACATTTGGGAGCACTAACATGGGCAGAATCTACACAGTAAATAAGTAAGTAAGTTCATTGGCCAGGTATTTGCATACAAGGAATTTGCCTTGGTGCCCTGCCCGCAAGTAACAACATGACGTACAGTGACATTTACGAATGACTCAGAAAACACTAAACATTAATAATAATAAAACATTAATGATAAAACACCATTGATCAAGTATGTGAACCAATGGTGGATAAAAACAGTTTTTATGTCTGGCTGTGGCAGCTTTGACAGTCCGGAGTTGCCTTCCAGAGGGAAGTGATTCAAAGAGTTTGTGGCCAGGGTGAGAGGGGTCAGAGATGATCTCGCTTCCTGGCCCTTGCAGTGTAACAGTTCATCAATGGAGGGAAGGTTACAGCCAATAATCTTCTCTGCTGATCGGACGATTCTCTGCAGCCTCCAGGTGTCGTGCTTGGTGGCTGAGCCAATCCAGACCATGATGGAAAAGGTGAGAACAGACTCTACGATGGCCGTGTAGAATTGGACCATCATTGCCTGTGGCAGGGTTACACAAAAAGCTGGAGAAACTCAGCGGGTGCAGCAGCATCTAAGGAGCGAAGGAGATAGGCGACGTTTCGGGTCGAGACCCTTGCTTCCTCAGCTGCCGCAGGAAGTACATCCTTTGTTGTGCCTTTTTGACTGTGGAGTCGATGGTAGCCCCCCACTTACGGTCCTTGGAGATGATGGTTCCCAAGAACTTAAAAGACTCCACAGATGTGACTGTGGTGTTGTTGATGGTGAGTGAGGTGAGGGGAGGGGGAGCTCTCCTAAAGTCTACAATCCACTGTCTTAAGATCATTGAGCTCTAGGTTGTTGCAACGGCACCAGGACGCCAGCTGTGACACTTCCTGTCTGTAGGCAGATTCCTCCCCATCCTGGATCAATCCAATCAGGGTTGTGTCATCCGCAAACTTGAGAAGCTTGACAGAGGTATCTGTGGAGGTGCAGTCGTTGGTGTAGAGAGAGTAGTGGAGAGGAGAGAGTACGCAGCCTTGCGGTGCTCCTATGCTGAGTGTTTGCGGGTCTGAGTTTCTGGCACAATGGTGTTGAATGCAGAGCTAAAATCAACAAACAAAATACTTTAATAGGTCCCCTGGCAGTCTAGGTGCTGTAAGATGAAGTGCAGGCCCAGGTTGACTGCATCATCCACAGATCTATTGGCCCGATATGTAAACTGCAGAGAGTCCAGCAGGGAGTTAGTGATATTATTCAGCTTGTCCAGTACAAACCTTTTGAGTGTCTTCATGACTACAGAGGTCAGTGCGACAGGCCTGTAGTCCTTGCCTTTTGGGGTACAGGGACAATAGTGGAGATCTTGAAGCAGGCGGGGACAGTACATGTTTGCAGGGACTGGTTAAAAATGTCTGTATAGACCGGTGCCAGCTGTTTGGCATAGAGCTTAAGAGTAGAGGGGGAAACATTGTCAGGTCCTGGGGATTTCAGGCTCTTTTGTACTCTAAAAAGCCTCTCCACCTCCTCTATTTTTATTGTTGATATTGGATAAGTTATGTTGTGCAGCACAGAAGGTGTGGATGATTGAGTGTGAAGTGGTGATTGGAGGGAGGTGGGTGCAGCAAGGCACAATCTTTGCAGACTGAGGTCAGGCTGTGAGTGGGCGTGAAGTGTTAGTTGGGGTGGGCAATGGTCCAGTCTTTTCATACTGGAGTCTTGCCTTAAACATAGTAACATAGAAAATAGGTGCAGGAGTAGGCCATTCTGCCCTTCAAGCCTGCACCGCCATTCAATATGATCATGGCTGATCATTCAACTCAGTATCCTGTACCTGCCTTCTCTCCATACCCCCTGATCCCTTTAGCCACAAGGGCCACATCTCACTCCCACTTAAATATAGCCAATGAACTGGCCCCAACTACCTTCTGTAGCAGAGAATTCCAGAGACTCACCACCCTCTGTGTGAAAAATGTTTTCCTCATCTCGGCCCTAAAGGAATTCCCCCTTATCCTTAAACTGTGACCCCTTGTTCTGGACCTCCACAACATCAGGAACAATCTTCCAGCATCTAGCCTGTCCAACCCCTTAAAAATTTTGCACGTTTCTATAAGATCCCCCCTCAATCCTCTAAATTCTAGCGAGTACAAGCCAAGTCTATCCAGTCTTTCCTCATATTAAAGTCCTGACATCCCAGGAATCAGTCTGGTGAGCCTTCTCTGTACCCCCTCTATGGCAAGAATGTATTTCCACAGATTTGGAGACCAAAACTGTACGCAATACTCCAGGTGTGGTCTCACCAAAACCCTGTACAACTGCAGTAGAACCTCCCTGCTGCTATACTATTTCTGTGGCTACTTCCATGAGTACTCTGGAAGCAGCCTATCTGGTCCTGGGGATTTATCGGCCTTTTGTTCCATTCAATTTACCCAACACCACTTCCCGGCTAACCTGGATTTCACTCTGTTCCTCCATCTTATTTGACCCCCGGTCCCCTGCTATTTCCGGCAGATTATTTATGTCTTCCTTAGTGAAGACGGAACCAAAGTAGTTATTCAATTGGTCTGCGGTGTCTTTGTTCCCCATGATCAATTCACCTGTTTCTGACTGCAAGGGACCTAAATTTGTTTTAACTAATCTTTTTCTCTTCACATATCTATAAAATCTTTTGCAATCAGTTTTTATGTTCCCTGCCAGCTTTCTTTCATAATCTATTTTCCCTTTCCTAATTAAGCCCTTTGTCCTCCTCTGCTGGACTCTGAATTTCTCCCAGTCCTCTGGTAGGTTGCTTTTTCTGGCTAATTTGTATGCTTCATCTTTTGATTTGATACTATCCCTGATTTCCCTTGTTATCCACGGATGCACTACCTTCCCTGATTTATTCTTTGGCCAAACTAGGATGAACAATTGTTGTCGTTCATTCATGCAGTTTTTAAATGCCTTCCATTGCACATCCACTGTCAACCCTTTAAGAATCAATTACCAGTCTATCTTGGCCAATTCACGTCTCATAGCTTCAAAGTTACCTTTCTTTAAGTTCAGAACCATTGTTTCTCAATTAATTATGTCACTCTCCATCCTAATGAAGAACTCAACCATATTATGGCCCAAGGGCCACGCACAACAAGACTGCTAACTAACCCTTCCTCATTACTCAATACCCAGTCGAGAATAGCCTGCTCTCTTGTTGGTTCCTCTGCATGTTGGTTTAGAAAACTATCCCACTTACATTCCAAGAAATCCTCTTCCTCAGCACCCCTGCCAATTAGGTGTGAAGTGGTGAATGGGAAGGAGAGGGCGCAGGGTCCATTCTTTGTAGACTGGGGTCTGGCTGTGTTGGTTGGGGAGGGGGTACCAGGGATATGTTTCTGGGTCGTGTTGTAGAGCAGAGGGATCGAGGAGTACAAATACATGGTTCATTGAAAGTGGCATCTCAGGTAGAAAGGTTGATCAAAAAGTATTTTGGCACACTGGCCTACACCAGTCAGAGCATTGAGTATAGTAGTTGGTAGGTCATATTGCCATTGTATGAGACCTTGGTGAGGCTGCATTTACAGTACTGTGTTCAGTTTTGAGCACCATGTTATAAGAAAGATGCTGTCAAGCTGAAAAGGGTGCAGAGAAGATTTATGAGGATGTTGCCAGGACTCGAGAGTTTGAGCTATGGGTAGTTGAGTAGGCTGGGACTCTATTCCTTGGAGCGCAGGAGGATGAGGGCTGATCTTATAGAAGTGTACAAAATCATGAGAGGAATAGATCGGATAGATGCACAGTGTCTTTTGCCCAGAGAAGGGCAATCATTAACCAGAGGACATAGGTTTATGGGGACATCCGTGTTAGGGAAGATGCTGGAGTCAATTATAAAAGATGAAATAGCGGCACATTTGGATAGCAGTAACAGAATCAGTCCGAATCAGCATGGATTTATGAAGATGAAATCATGCTTGACTAATCTTCTGGAATTCTTTGAGGATGTAACTGGGAAAATGGACAAGGGAGAGCCAGTGGATGTAGTGTATCTGGACTTTCAGAAAGCCTTTTCAGAAAGGTCCCACATAGGAGATTAGTGGGCAAAATTAGAGCACATGGTGTTGGGGGTAGAGTGCTGACATGGATAGAAAATTGGTTGGCAGACATGAAACAAAGAGTAGGGAGAAACTGGTCCCTTTCAGAATAGCAGGCAGTGACTAGTGGAATACCGCAGGCCTCGGTGCTGGGACCGCAGCTATTTACAATATACATTGATGATTTAGATGAGGGGATTGAGGATAACATTAGCAGATTTGCAGATTACAGTGTGAACTGTGAGGAGGATGCTATGATGATGCAGGGTGACTTGGGCCGGTTGGGTGAATGGGCAGATGCATGGCAGATGCAGTTTAATGTAGATAAATGTGAGGTTATCCACTTTGGCAGCAAAAACAGGAAGGCAGATTATTATTAGTACAATGTGATCTGGGTGTCCTAGTTCATCAGTCACTGAAGGTAAGCATGCAGGTACAGCAGGCACATAAGAAAGCTATTGGTATGTTGGCCTTCATAACAAGAGGAGTTGGGTATAGGAACAAATAGGTCCTTCTGCAGTTGTACAGGGCCCATGTGAGGCCACACCTGGAGTATTGTGTGCAGTTTTGGTCTTAAAATCAGAGGAAGGACATTCTTGCTATTGAGGGAGTGCAGCGCAGGTTCACGGTTAATTCCTGGGATGGCGGGACTGTCATATGTTGATATGTCCCTGTTCGGTTGAAAGGAAATAGTAGAAATCGGAAAGAGCCATGGTTTTCAAGGGAAATTGGACACTTGGTTCGAAAAAAGAGAGATATCTACAATAATTATAGGAGGCATGGAGTAAATTAGGTGCTAGATGAGTATAAGGAATGTAAAAAGAATCTTAAGAAAGAAATAAGAAAAGCTAAAAGAAGATATGAGGTTGCTTTGGCAAGAAAGGTGAAAGTAAATCCAAAGGGTTTCTACAGCTATATTAATAGCAAAAGGATAACGAGGGATAAAATTGCACCATTAGAGAGCCAGAATGGACAGCTATCTGCAGAGCCAAAAGAGATGGGGAGATATTGAACAATTTCTTTTCTTCGGTATTCACCAAGGAGAAGGATATTGAACTCTGTGAGGTAAGGGGAAAAAATAGAGTAGCTATGGAAACTATGAGATTCAAAGAGGAGGAAGTACTGACACTTTTGAAAAATATAAAAGTGGATAAGTCTCCAGGTCCAGACAGGATATTCCCTAAGACATTGAGGGAAGTTAGTGTAGAAATAGCAGGGGCTATGACAGAAATATTTCAGATGTCATTAGAAACGGGAATAGCGCCGGAGGATTGGCGTACTGCGCATGTTGTTTAAAAAGGATTCAAAGAATAAACCTAGCAATTATAGACCATAGACGTCAGTGGTGGGCAAATTAATGGGAAGGATACTTAGAGATAGTATATATAAGCATCTGGATAAACGGGGTTTATCAACAGGGTAGATCAAGAACAGTCAACATGGATTTGTGCCTGGAAGGTTATGTTTGACAAACCTTCTTAAATTTTTTTAAGAGGTTACTAGGGAAATTGATGAGGGTAAAGCAGTGGATGTTGTCTATATGGATTTTAGTAAGGCCTTTGACAAGGTTCCCCATGGAAGGTTGGTTAAGAAGGTTCAATCTTTGGGTGTTAATGGCGGAGTAGCAAGATGGATTCAACAGTGGCTGAATGGGAGATGCCAGAGAGTAATGGTGGATGGCTGTTTGTCAGGTTGGAAGCCGGTGACCAGTGGGGTGCCTCAGGGATCTGTGTTGGGTCCACTGTTGTTTGTCATGTACATCAATGATCTAGATGATGGGGTGGAAAATTGGATAAGTAAGTATGCAGATGATACTATGATAGGGCGTGCTGTGGACAATGAAGTAGATTTTCAAAGTCTACAGAGAGATTTGGGCCATTTGGAAGAGTGGGCTGAAAGATGGCAGATGGAGTTTAATGCTGAGGTGCTACATCTTGGCAGGACAAATCAAGATAGGACGTACATGATAAATGGTAGGGAATTGAGGAATGCTGTGGAACAGAGGGATCTAGGAATAACTGTGCATAGTTCCCTGAAGATGAAATCGCATGTTGATAGGGTGGTAAAGAAAGCTTTTGGTGTGCTGGCCTTTATAAATCAGAGCATTGAATATAGGAGTAGGGAAGTAATGTTAAAATTGTACAAGGCATTGGTAAGGCCAATTCTGGAGTATGGTGTACAATTTTGGTCACCTAATTATAGGAAGGTTGTCAACAAAATAGAGAGAGTACAGAGGAGATTTACGAGAATGTTGCCTGGGTTCCAGCAACTAAGTTACAGAGAAAGGTTGAAAAGTTAAGTCTTTATTCTTTGGAGCGCAGAAGGTTAAGGGGGGACTTGATTGAGGTCAATAAAATGATTTAAGGGATAGACAGAGTTGACATGGATAAGCTTTTCCCATTGAGGGTAGGAAAGATTCAAACAAGAGGGCATGACATGAGAATTAAGGGACAGAAGTTTAGGGGAACATGAGGGGGAACTTCTTTACTCAGAGAGTGGTGGCTGTGTGGAATGATCTTCCTGCAGAAGTGGTGGAGGCAGGATCGATTTTAACATTTAAAAGTAAAGTGGATAGGTATATGGACGGGAAGGGAATGGAGGGGTATCGTCTGAGTGCAGGTAGATGGGACTAGGGGAAAATAAATGGTCGGCACGGACTGGAAGGGCCGAGAAGGCCTGTTTTCGTGCTGTAATTGTTATATGGTTATATGGTTATATGGAAAGAATGGAGCGGCTGGGTTTGTGTACACTGGAATTTAGAAGGATGAGGGGATCTTATTGGAACATATAAGATTATTAAGGGATTGGACACGCCAGAGGCAGGAAACATGGTCCTGATGTTGGGGGAGTCCAGAACCAAGGGCCACAGATTAAGAATAAGGGGTAGGCCATTTAGAACGGAGATGAGGAAAAACTTATTCACCCAGAGAGTTGTGAATCTGTGGAATTTCCTCCCTCTGAAGGTAGTGGAGACCAATTCTCTGGATGCTTTCAAGAGAGAGTTAGATAGAGCTCTTAAAGATAGCAGAGTCAAGGGATATGGGGAGAAGGCAGGAACAGGGTACTGATTGTGGATGATCAGCCATGATCACAATGAATTGTGGTGCTGGCTCGAAGGGCCTATTCCTGCACCTGTTTTCTATTGTCTATTGTTTAAGGTGAGGAGGGAAAGATTTAATACAAACCTGAGAGATAACGTTTTCACACAAGGGGTGGTAGGTGTATGGAACAAGCTGCCAGAGGAGGTAGTGGATGCAGGTACAATTGTAACATTTAAGAAACATTTAGAAACCACATGGATATGACAGGTTTAGAGGGATACAAGCCAAATGAAGACAGATGGAACTAATAGAAACATAGAAACATAGAAAAATAGGTGCAGGAGTAGGCCATTCGGCCCTTCAAGCCTGCACCGCCATTCAATGTGATCATGGCTGATCATCCAACTCAGTATCCCGTACCTGCCTTCTCTCCATACCCCCTGATCCCTTTAGCCACAAGTGCCACATCTAACGCCCTCTTAAATATAGCCAATGAACTGGCCTCAACTACCTTCTGTGGCAGAGAATTTCAGAGACTCACCACTCTCTGTGTAAAGAATGTTTTCCTCATCTCGGTCCTAAAGGAATTCCCCCTTATCCTTAGACTGTGACCCCTTGTTCTGGACTCATCTAATGTAGATGGAACATTGGCAAGTGTGGGAAAGTAGGGCCGAAGGGCCTGTTCCCACACTGTATGACTCTATGACGCACAGTTGTGGAAGTTAATGATATACTTAGATTCCCTAATCTAACATTAGAAACAAGGAATTCAAGATGCTGGTTTACACAAAAGCACACAAAGTGTTGGAGTAACTCAGCTGGTCAGGCAGCGTCTTTCAAGAGACATTGCTTAACCCACTGAAGTACCCTAATATTTTGAGTCCTTTCCCCAATCCCATAGGTGTCCATAAATCGCAGAGGAGTTTAAGGTGGATGTCCAAGATTTTCTCGCCTGGGAAACACATGAAGAAATTTAGTCATATAAGCGGAGTGTCTGACAGTCTGCAGGCTGGACCGACTTACTGATGGTCAAATTGGTCAGACAGAGGAATAGTTGCATTTGGAGTTCCACAGTTCTGCTCTTCACCTCTGGGTCAAGGAATCAGTGTTTCAGGTTCAAGGATGGCCCTGCACTGCCTAATGTTTAATGTTACCATGGTGTTACACTATGGGGTCTGTTTATGATCTGCACTGAATGCTTATGTATTTTGCACATTCATTTGTTCAATTTCAGTAAAGATGAAGCAAGCAATTCTTTTGGTGAGATAAGACCAGTAAAATCAGTCAGACCCACGACTAGTACAACCACTGTCCAGCAACTGTTTCAAAAGGCAAAATAACAAGCTGCTGCAGGCACTCATCTGCATCTCCTTCAAAAATTTGCCGGACTCCTTGTGGCTCTGATGACAATTTGAATAATGTTTTATTCAGGTAAGCAATGGGCAAAACATACATGGCAGCCAGCCAGCTATTTGTTTCCCTTGGAGACCTGGTCTGTCTTGGATCAGATCCACTTGGTAACATGGGATCAAGCTGCCAGCATGAACCATGCTCCCAGTTGGCCACCGTGAATTGGAAATCAGCCAAATGTGATGCATTTACAGCAGCACCTGAAAAACACGGTAGAGAGAGCAAAAACAAACTCCATTTCAGAACAGCAGAATGTACGGTGATAAGTATGTTACTTCTGGAAGTCTTTAAAACTCCAAACCCCACACATGTTCCAACCTTCTATTTATCTCAGGAAGATTTGATTTTTTTGTCACATTTTGGTAGTGCCATACGATAAAATTAGAACTTTTTCTAATGCATGTGATGTTTATTAATTGCTAAATCAGACATGGAGGAAATAGTATTTTAACCCAAAAAAAAACAACAGCTGAAGGAACTCAATGGGTCAGACATTGGGAGAAATGGACAGGCAGTTTCGGATCTGATGCTGCCTGATCCACTGAGGTCCTCCAGCAGATTGTTTTTTGTTCAAGATTCCAGCATTTGCAGTTTCTTGTGTCTTCATGTGTTTTAACTAGTTGTTACCTCAAAATATTTTCCTAAAATACATGAATACAGTGTATAACAACCGGCAAACTGCAGATTCGCAGAACTGAAACAAAAACAGGAAATGTTGGAAACATTCAGCAATTTAGATGGCTTCCATGGACAAGGAACTAGAATTTTAAGATGAAGATAACATTTTAGGATGAAGATACTCCATTGGAATGAAAGGTCTTTCTTTTTCCACAATGCAAACTAATCTGCAGAGTGTAGTAGGAACATTTCCTAAAACTGCAGTAGGAAATTTCCCTTTATTGTCTTAATTTTTTAACCGCAAAATATTGAGTAAGCATTTAAAAACTATTCTCTCAAGAAGTATACTCTGGAAATGCTTGAACTTTGCAATTAGTTTAAATATGAGGGAAGGGTTCGTCTATGCACAATTTGAGCCCGTGTGGTGTAATAGTTGGCAAGATATAAAAAGGAGAAAGTGCTTGGGAGCAGAGAGAAACACAGCAAGCCACTCAATAAATGAGCACAAATTGCTCTTGAACCAGAATGGTGTTCAGTACATATTCATATTACAATAAATTATTTGTAATGTTAAGGACCCATATTTGATGATCTCTGAAATCAAGATAAGAATAAGGTTTTCAAAAAATGTATATGCATCAGCCTTTGGCCACATCTCCAATGTAACCAAGGACACAGTTTGTGTTGTACTACGGGATAACTCCTACAATTTCTGATGTTTGTGTGCTAATGAGTTATCAATGAGGATCCAAGATGACTTGAAATAGAAACAACTGCAAAGACTCAAGGCCTATTGCAAAGTTAGGCCAGATTCCAAAGGGTAAGAAATCCTACTTGTGGTGCAGAGATACCCAATATCTGCACCGCAACCTGGCTGAACATGATGGTACCTTTTCTCCTATTTGTGAGTTTTCTTTACTATTAATCATGAGAACTTGTAATATTTTCTCCTACAAAAATTTGCTATTGGAATTCTGTCATAAAATCTTCCAGGTTTTTAAATGCAATTAAAATACGTTTAGATATACTCCATGTAATATGCTCTCCAAAAATATTAACTTTAATATCTACAATATTAATGAAAGAGAGTGTGGAAACTGTGATGGTTCCAGCCACATTCTTCCAATCTTCTTTATATGTTGTGTGGAGCAAGACTAGTGGGATAAATCTGCCGCAAGGCAGTCTGAAACCAATGATGGGAAAATTTAGAGACCATATCTAATTGAACAGTAATTTCAAAGAACAAGTCAAAGTCAAGTCAAAAGTCAAAAGAGTTTATTGTCATGTGTCCCTGACAGGACAATGAAAATCTTTATTTGCATAGCACAACAGAAAATAGTAGGCATTGACTACAATTATATACGTAAATACACACATGAATTAATAAATTAATAAAGTGCAAATAACAGTTGGAGGTATATTAATGTTCAGAGTTCCGAGCCAAGTTTAATAGCCTGATGGCTGTGGGGGAGTAGCTATTCCTAAACCGGGTTGTTGCAGTCCTTCAGGCTCCTGTACCTTCTACCCAAAGGTAGCAGGGCGAAGAGTGTGTGGCCAAAGTGGTGTGGGTCCTTGATGATGCTGCCAGCCTTTTTTGAGGCAGCGACTGTGATAAATCCCTTCGATGGAAGGAAGGTTAGAGCCGATGATGGACTGGGCAGTATTTACTACTTTTTGTAGTCTTTTCCTCTCCAGGGCACTCAAATTGCTGAACCAAGCCACGATGCAACCGGTCAGCAAGATCTCTACTGTGCACCTGTAGAAGTTAGAGAGAGTCCTCCTTGACAGATCAACTCTCCGTAATCTTCTCAGGAAGTAGAGGCGCTGATGTGCTTTCTTAATAATTGCATCTGTGTTCTCGGACCAGGAAAGATCTTCACAGATGTGCATGCCCAGGAATTTGAAGCTCTTGACCCTTTCACTCCATGGCAGTTAAAAAGCCAGCTAATCAGAATTTCAACACTTAAGATGCTGACGTGCCTAAAAGCATTGACATTGGTATGAGATTTATCCCAGTTAATTTCAAAATCTACGACAGATTTGTTGGTGCTGGAATTCGTTTTCTAATGGTCAACCAAGTCTTACAACCGTAGAAGAGAATTGGGATGGCCACCACCATGTAAACTAAAATTATCCCGGTATGTCCAGTAAAGATCTATTACCCTGACATGTTTGAGGTTTTGCTGGTTAAGAATGCCAGATTTTGAGGGACTACTAGATGTTATTCGATTAGTGTTCCAACACACCTTTAGGATTTTTGTAGATATTCCATTGAAGAATAATACATTTTACAATGGACCCAGTAAGTTTAAAGAGAGTGAAGGAAACAGGATGCTATCAATTTCAACAGAGCATGGAAAAAGGGTACTGAGAGTAGGTGAACCAGACCGAGACAAGTTTCAAGGTTGTAAGCAATCTGGCCTGAATTTAAAGGGAGCATAAGAATTTGGGCTCTAGTACATTGACAGGAGAACAGAAGTCAGAAGCCATGTGTGTTGATAAGGCATCGTCTTTTACTTTAATTTAGAGGTACAGCACAGAAACAGGCCCTTCATCCCACTGAGTCTGTGCAGCCCAGCAATGCCCATACCATAGCACTATCCTACGTACCTGGGACAATTTGCGACCAAAGCCAATTAACCAAAAAACCTGTACATCTTTGGAGTGTGGGAGGAAACCAGAGCAGCCAGGGAAAACCCACGTGGTCACGGGGAGATTGTACAAGCTCCGCACAGACAGCATCTGTAGTCAGGATACAACTCTGGCGTTGTTAAGGCAGCAACTCCTCCGTTGCACAAAGCCTGATGTCAAACCACTGAGATTTGGGCCATTTGGAAGAGTGGACTGAAAGATGGCAGATGGAGTTTAATGCTGATAAGTGTGAGGTGCTGCATCTTGGCAGGACAAATCAAAATAGGACGTATATGGTAAATGGTAGGGAATTGAGGAATGCTGTGGAACAGAGGGATCTAGGAATAACTGTGCATAGTTCCCTGAAGGTGGATTTGCATGTAGATAGGGTGGTAAAGAAAGCTTTTGGTGTCCTGGCCTTTATAAATCAGAGCATTGAATATAGGAGTAGGGAAGTAATGTTAAAATTGTACAAGGCATTGGTAAGACCAATTCTGGAGTATAGTGTACAATTTTGGTCGCCTAATTATAGGAAGGATGTCAACAAAATAGAGAGAGTACAGAGGATATTTACTAGAATGTTGCCTGGGTTCCAGCAACTAAGTTACAGAGAAAGGATGAACAAGTTAAGTCTTTATTCTTTGGAGTGCAGAAGGTTAAGGGGGGACTTGATTGAGGTCTTTAAAATGATGAAAGGGATAGTCAGAGTTGACGTGGATAAGCTTTTCCCATTAAGGGTAGGAAAGATTCAAACAAGAGGGCATGACATGAGAATTAAAGGACAGAAGTTTAGGGGTAACAAGAGGGGGAACTTCTTTACTCAGAGAGTGGTGGCTGTGTGGAATGATCTTCCAGCAGAAGTGGTGGAGGCAGGATCGATTTTAACATTTAAAAGTAAAGTGGATAGGTATATGGACGGGAAGGGAATGGAGGGGTATGGTCTGAGTGCAGGTAGATGGGACTAGGGGAAAATAAATGGTCGGCACGGACTGGAAGGGCCGAGAAGGCCTGTTTCCGTGCTGTAATTGTTATGTGGTATTCATTGTCACAGACTGCTGTGGAGGGCGTTATTGGGTATTTTTAAGGCAGATATTGACAGATACTTGATAGCAAGAATGTCAAGGGTTATGGGGCGAAGACAGGAGCATGGGGTTGTGAGGGAAAGTTAGATCAGCCATGAGTGAATGTTGTAAGTGCTAGTTAAGGATGTATTGGTATTGGCTTATTACTGTCAGCAAATCATGCCATACATGCACATAGAGTAGTGCAAGAGTGAAAAAGAAACATAATGCAGAATACAGTGTGTAGGAAGGAACTGCAGATGCTGGTTAAAAACGAAAATAGACACAAAATGCTGGCGTAATTCAGCAGGACAGGCAGCATCTCTGGAGAGAAAGAATGGGTGACATTTCGGGTTGAGACCCTTTTTCAGACTGAAGAATATAGCTTAGCAGATATAGAAAAAACACAGATTTTAAAATCATATGAGGTAGATTGGAGACCACAATTTATTTTTTAGCACAAGAGCACTGTTCAGCCCGATAACTGCAAGAAAGAAGCTATTCTTGAATCTGATAGTTCAAGCTTTTGTATCTGCTGCCCAGTGGAAGTTGGGTGAAGATATAAGGGTTAAGAGCTGTTTGCATGTCCTTTAAATATGGAACCACAGCACCATTATGTGCACAACGGCATTCAGTTATTGTTGCTGATGTGATCTATGACTCAGTAGTGGTTAAGTTGTAATGAGTCTATTACTGGATGCTAATGCTTTTGAAAATATAGTTGTGGGTAAATTTTATCTTGTTGCCATCAAAATAATAGAGAATGGATCCAAAACAAATCCTTACACTGGTTTTGATGGCAATGGGCTTGTTTGGATCATATAGGATACAGGCTATTACTTGCTCATTTGTTTGGACAGTCAAACCCTAGATATCTACTCATTTTTAAATGCCTTGTTATTCTGCACCTGAAAAGGTCAGTTTGTGTTTCGTCCCTGAGGTTAATAATAATAATAATAATAATAATAATAATAATAATAATAATAATAATACCCTGGCTGAGATCAGCCAATTCAGCAAAGACAAAAGCAGTTATCTGGCCTAAATGACTCTAGTAATTCCTCTATCTAGCAGACTCAGGTGAATAAGATGTTTTTTTTTTGATGATTTCTTGGTTCAGAACAAGTTTATCAATATGACTCATGAACAGATCTAAAGCAAACTGGAGCCACTTGGCATGCTTTCTTTATTCCTAAAGTCCATTTGCTAAATTTCACACTTTAAAGCAAATGGACTTTATTCCTAAAGTTCATTAGCTAAGTTTCACACTTTTCACACAATCACAGTTTCCTGGACTTGTTTTGTAATAACAGTGTAATCTTATTTAATATTATAACCAATATCACAAATGAATCTGAAAACAAATGGAATACATTAATTTATCAGTGGATGGAAATGTTGTATTTTGTATATTTTATGTACACAGAAATGCTATATTTTTTGCTGGAGATGGAACCAACTGATTTCAGATACTAGATTAGCAAATATTCTTGGAATATGAACAAAAATCGAGTAACCTCACTCACTATTTTGTCAGTACTTCATTTTATTGTTCCAATTATCCATTCAAAGACTTTGATTGAAAACAACCAATTTTAGCAAACTCCACATATTTTCCATTACCTAGAATCCTCTTAAGCATTCGTCTAATATAGCATTGTAATGTACAACTTGTAATAGTTCAGGGCATGATTATGACCAAAGCCTATAATCATAAGATCATATATCATAAGTGATGGGAGCAGAATTAGGCCATTCAGCTGATCAAATCATCACCGCCATTTAATCATGGCTGATCTACCTCTCACCCCTAAACATTCTCCTGCCTTCTCCCCACTATGCCGCATCTGCTCCCAGGATGAGGTGTTCCACACCAGGGCATGTGAAATCTCCTAATTCTTCAGGGAACGGGGGCTCCCGTCCCCTACCATAGTTGAGGCTCTCACCAGGGTCTCTTCAATACCCCGCAACACTGCTTTCTCTCCCCATCCCCACGCTCGGAACAAGGGCAGAGTCCCCCTAGTCCTCACCTTCCACCCCACTAGTCGACACAAACAACAGATAGTCCTCCGTCATTTTCGCCACCTCCAACGTGACCCCACCGCTCAACACATCTTCCCTTCTCCACCCCCCCCCCCCCCCCACCCGGCTGCTTTCTGCAAAGACCGCTCCCTGGTCAACTCTTCCCTTCCCACCCGTACCACCCCTCCTCCCTCGACTCCATTCAAGGGCCCAAGCAGTCGTTCCAGGCACGACAGAGGTTTACCTGCATCTCCTCCAACCTCATCTATTGCATCCTCTGCTCTAGATGTCAGCTGATCTACATTGGTGAGACCAAGCGTAGGCTTGGTGTCATTTTGCCGAACACCTCCGCTTGGTCCGCATTAACCAACCTAATCTCCCTGTGGCTCAGCACTTTAACTCCCCCTCCCATCCGAATCAGACCTTTCTATCCTGGGCCTCCTCCATTGCCAGAGTGAGCACCATCGGAAACTGGAGGAGCAGCACCTCATATTGCGCTTGGGCAGTCTGCATCCCGGTGTTGGAACATTGACCTCTAATTTCCGGTAGCCCTTGCTGTCTCCTCTCCTTCTCAGCTTTCCCTCAGCCCTCTGGCTCCTCTTCCTTTCTCCCCCCCCCCCCACCCCACCCTGCATCTGTATGAAGAAGGGTTTCAGTCCAAAACGTTGCCTATTTCCTTCACTCCATAGATGCTGCCGCACCCGTTGAGTTTCTCCAGCAATTTTGTCTACCTTCTCCCCATAACCCCTGACACCCATACTAATCAAGAATATATCTATCTCCGCTTTAAATATGTCCACTGACTTGGCCTCCAAAGCCTTCTATGGCAAAGAATTCCACAGATTCACCACCCCCTGACTGAAGAAAGAAAATACTGTACACAGAAAAATGTAAAGTCTTTCTGCTATTGAAGAAAATATCCCTATAAAATGTTCACACCTTTAATCTTTGTAATTTTATACATCTGATGCTCAATGTGAAATCCTAGAAATCACAGGCATACCCATTCTACAGAACCTCTAGGAGCTTGAACTCAATAGGTGCATTGAATGGCAACTTAAATTACTGACTTGGATGCAATGAAGCTCTGCTAAAAATATCCATTTTACCATGCGGAGGCACTGTCCTCCAAAGAAATACAAAATCCTCAAAGTTAACACAAAAGTAGTTCAATTGAACCCCACAATCCTGCACAAGTCGTCTAAATGACTCCTATTTCACCAGCTGTTTGGTTGTAAATGTGAATACCACCAGGGGAAACCATCCTGTATTCTAGCCACTAGGGGGCTGATCTACTCAATTCAATTCATTTAAATTCAATCTATAATTGTTATTGTGCAGTGTACAGTACAGAGACAACGAAATGCAGTTAGCATCTCCCCAGAAGAGCGAACTTAGAATAATGAACGGTAAAATATACTCACTCCAATATTACAAACCATGAGTTGAATTTCACAGAGCTGGGATGCGAAAATATTTCAGGTGATTAAGAGATTATCCGCAGTGGTAAAGCTTTTCACCATTTCATCAGACTTTATGCGAAGAAAATCGCCATGAATTGGTATTCGTTCTCTTCAGTCTGCCATGGGAAATCCATAGAGTTGGGAAGATAGTCACATTGGCTTTAAATTGCTTTATTAAAATCTGACCGAGAATGGGACAAACTTCATGTTACTGATTTCCAAAGTCACATTGAAGAGGCTTTCAAGAATTTTAACAAACCAGCAAACCCATCTCCCCGAGTTAATCTACACAGGAAAACTACGCAATGGAAATGCAAAACATTTGCAGCTAATTAGTAGTTTTCTGCAAAAAGTGCCTCCTGTGTGAGTGCATATTTAATTTCAGATGTTATGAATGGATAGAAGGTTAAATACCCTCTGCACCTAATTTTACGAAGACTGAATGAAGGGTGAAAGCTATCACTCAAAGATAAGACTTTGCATATGTACCTTTGTGAGGCGCCAAAAGTTTATTACATGTGTCTTTCTTATTAATAGTGCGCGTTGCTTGTCATTTCATAGTCAACTTCTATGGAGTTACAATCGAAATGTACAAAGGTATAACATTGAGACTCCCAGTTACCACGTCGACGGGCGGAAGAGACTGGCGTGCTGTGTGTACACTCTGTGCGTATGGGGAGCCAGCAATGGTTGTGCAGACTTCAGGGGGAGGGACGCACTCATGAGCTGCTGCAGGTATTTCCCCTAGGAGATTATAGCAGGTTTTTCAGAGAGAGAAAAAACGACACCATAAACTTCCCACCAGTGACGAGATAACTTTTTTGCAACAATTGCTTTTCTGACAAAGTTTCTCACTGTGAGTTTGTGGAAGTTTGTTTTTCTTTGGCTCTATTGAGGGGAAGGCTGCCTTCAATTTTTGGGCTGGGCCCCGTGGTATTAGTTCAAGCCTGTTTACGTCTGCTAGAAACAGAAACACAAAACTTGCTCACCCCGCCTTTCTGAGGTTCAGGAAAGTTGTATGGTTTGCTGAAGACGACTTGATGCGAGTTTAAGTGTCAAGACTGAACAAACTAAGTCCCAATGACTGAACAAAACCTAAATTCGATTACTGAGGATGAACAGAAGACTACAATAATTTATAATAAAAAAGATTCTAAAAATGTTTCTTTTAAGTAAGTATCATTTTTACTCCAAGTATGATATTTTAATGGTGTTACTAATGAATGCTGTTTTGAATCTTCGTGTTCTGTTTTAGCGGGTTTGAGTGGGTTTGTGTATTTGTACAATCTTATAGTCAACTACACTCAATTAAATATTTTTTAAATAGTGATTTGTTTTTTTCACGTAAGTTTCTTACAAGGCTTTACTGTTTCATAACTCTCCTGAAAGCAATGCTTTTGTTCAATAAGACGGTTTTTGAAATGCTAGGCCTAGATTCTCTCTAGCGGTGGAGTCATAGATTGAGGGATTTGATTAGATCTTGTCAGATGTCTGGGCTGAAGCCCAAATCAAGGTCATCGTGCAGCTTCTGACTTGGTTGCAATGAACTGGTGGATTGTGTTCTGCCACTATAGATCAAATCATGTTGCTGTGACCACTACTATTATTATCGTTGCACTGTTGTTTGTTTTTTGAATATATATATAACAGTCTTATGTGTATGTATATATATGTGTGTGTGTGTATATATATGTTGTGTGTATGTATACACACTGAGCTTTTCATTTCTCTCTCTTGTTTGTCATATCATACTACGTTCGCATATTCTATTGTGCTGCAGCAAGTAAGGATTTCATTGTTCTATCTGAGACATATGACAATAAAACACTCGACCTCTCCCTTGATCTCTTGAAGTACAGTCATGGTGAGCACATGTCTGTAAATATAGTATACTATCTTTATGTCACAGTCACAGGCAAGGCATTATCCGCTTTGCACCATCTGTGTGATGTATCTTTTGCACACATTCCAGGAGTGATGGGTCTCAGAAGGTATTTTGTACAGGTTCCTATAGTGATGAGAAGACCTTGAACTGTGGCCTTTTTCTAGAGAGCTTTTACAGTAACTGCACCAAGATCCGGTGCATCCCTCAACATTTGCGTCTTTTGGTTTAGAGATACAGCATGGAAACAGGCCCTTCACCAAGTCCATGCCGACCAGCAATTACCCATACACTAGTTCTATCCTATACACTCAGGGCAATTTACAGAAGCCAATTAACTCACAGACCTGCACGTTTTTGGAATGTGGGAGGAAACCTGGGTACCCAGGGGAATCCCACACGGTCACAGGGAGAACATAGAAACTCTGCACAGACTCCACCTGTATTCAGGATTGAACCCAGTTCTCTGGCACTGTAAGGCAGCACCTCCACCGCTGTCATTCTACAGCATTTGTTTGTAGGCAGCTCCTTGCATTTGAAGATAAGCATGTTTCATTCAGACTAATGTGCATCATTTATTCAGTAGATGAGTTTGCAGCAGAAGCTGATGTCTATCTCTCCGTACGTCTCAGGTCATGGAGCACAGAGTCTTATGCTGCCAAACATCCACAAAAACTACTGCATATCTTTCCTGATCTCCTTGGGAAACGCACCTTCCAAGAGGAAATAAATGATAGTCTCATACACACCACAACTCCCTTGTGCGTACCATACAATGAGACTCTAGCAGTGCATGAAGGTTCAGACAGGTAGTCTTTCTCACCACCAGTTCAAAAAGGTCTTGGAACCTGCCTGAAAATTGAGAAAATGAGCCATGGTGTAAAATAACTGACACTCTGCTAGTCAAACAGGATCCACCATCTTGTATGCAACAATTATTGAAGGTAGACAGGGAGGGAATCAATCTATCTTAAAGCCCCTGTCCCACTGTACGAGGTAATTCACAAGTTCTCCCTAGTTTTCCCCTGATTCGAACTCGGAGAATGTCCGTAACGGGTCCGTAGGAGTTCGTGGATGTCTCGTAGCGGCTTGTAATGCTAACTGTAGGTACTCGGGACATCCGGTAAACTCGTGACATTTTTTCATCCCTGTAAAAAATGTCCACGAGTAAAAAAATACTTGCGATGAAATAAATGTTACTTTTTACTCGTACGAGCCGCTACGAGACATCCACAAACTCCTACGGACCCGCTACGGACATTCTCCGAGTTCGAATCGGGGGGAAAACTCGGGAGAACTCGCGAATTACCTCGTACAGTGGGACGGGGCTTAAGCCAAACAATTCCCACTTCCCACTGTAGGGACTAGCCAGCTTTATCAATAAAGCAGTCTAATTTATGTTGTTTTTCTACTTGTTGTTTAGTGTTACATTCTAGAGTTAAGCTCTGAATGCCATTTAGCTCAGCCAAGGAGGCCATGTGACTATTGACTTTACATTGGACTGTTCAAATGCAAACCCTTTTTTTCTTGCCAGTCAGAAGATTAAATACTTTTAAAAAGATTAAGGAATCATTGAAAAACAATACTGTAAATGCCGGTAATGAAGGGGAATAAGACAATCGATTCTGGCAATACTCAGTTTGGGCAATATTTGTGGAGAGAGAAACTGTTAATAGTTCATGTTGATGACCTTTCATCAGTTATGAGGTCGGTAGCAAAAAAACATGTCATGGGGCAGGACAGAATGGAGGTGAACTCAATCAGAGTATCAAGGAGTCATTTTGAAATTTCTGCATGGTGAATAGCAGAGGAGTTTATTCCATTTATGAGTAATGTAGGTGTTCAGGACACCTAGAATAATCTGTTGTTCTTCTAAGTAATGCCATTGTGGCACAGGAGGAGGCCATTTGGACAGGGCTGTTGGTTAACCCAGCAGGACAGGCAGAGTTGAGCTGGAATTAGCGCTTCTTCTCCGTGTTGGCTGTAAGCCTGGGCTGCCACTGCTCCAGGCCAGTGTCCCGTCAGTCCAGGGCTGTTGGTTAACTCGTGTTTAAGAAGGAACTGCAAATGCTGGAAAATCGAAGGTAGACAAAAGTGCTGGAGAAACTCAGCGGGTGCAGCAGCATCTATGGAGCGAAGGAAATAGGCAATGTTTTGGGCCGAAACCCTTCTTTAGACTGGACGGGGATGGTCCAGTAGCAATTCAACAGCGCTTGCAGCGTCGGAGACCCGGATTTGATCCTGACTACGGATGAAACACAGGTCTGTACACACGCAGCAGCACAGTTGCCGAGAATGTTTATCGCAAGTGACCTATGACCTGGGCATGTGTAGTCGATACCGAACTGGCTTATTACAGCTGGATCTTGATCAGCTGGGTAAGTGGGCCAACAGAATAGCAAATGGGGATTAATTCAGATGTGTGTGAGATGTTTCTCTTTGGGCAGTCAAACCAGGGTAGGATTTAAACAGTGAATCATAAGATCCTTGAGTGCTGTAGAACCGAGGATCTGGAAGTACTACATAATTCCCTGAAAGTGGCATCACATGGAGGGTCGTGAAGAAGGCTTTTGGCACTGGAAAACAATGCAGTCTGTCCAACTTCTCCTTGCAGCCAATATCCCCTAATCAAAGCATCATTCTAGTAAGCCTACTCTGCACCCTTTCCAAATCCTCCACATCCTTTAAATGGGACGACCAAAACTGTATGCAATGTTCCAAATGTAGCCTAACCAAAGTCCTATAATGCTACATCGGGACTTCCTGACTCTTGTACTCCATGCCCTGAACAACGAGGGTGAGCATATCGTATGCCTTCTTTACCACATTAAATATGCCAATTGAAATTGTCTGTCAAATGTACCTGCAGTTTTTTTTCCTTTCACTCTGCCTCACTATAAGCAGTTGTAACAGAATATAAATGTTTGGTTTTAATATAGCTTGAAGTTCACCAAGGGTGAATCTGAGTTTACATGGACATTGAATGCAAACATTAAATGTCACAGAGACATTTACCCAATCTTGGAATAGTAACTATTATCACTTAGAATAGATAACATCTTGTAGATGTGTCGGTAATCAGACTGAGGCACTGCTGCTTATATTGACTTGTCCTCTGCCAAGAACCTGTCCTGATCTTGTAACAATTACACACATGCTTTGTATTTAAAAGCAAAACTGTGTTAGTTTGCAGAACAAACTGACTCAACAATATCACATCTCAAATAGTCATTTCACCAGACAATTTGGAATATTTTTGCTGAAATATACCTTCCCTACGCCAATTGCCCAAGAACAACAAATATGTTTTGATGACCTTTAGTCATGTCCTAAATACATGAGCAGTTGGCAGCAAATATCTGGCTCATTTAAAGTGATTCCAGTGAACTTTTATTTTGGCCATTCTGCAGAGAACTAGTTTATGGTTTGCATTAAATGTCATACCATTTATCCTGTATCTGTACACTGTGGAGAGTTTGATTGTAATCATGTCTTTTCGCTGACTGGATAACACAAAAAAGAGCTTTTCACTATACCACAGTACACGTGACAATAACCTAAACTAAAGGAATGTAGTCGCCATAGATTTATTTGGCTGTATTAGTATTACTGTTAAACTGAAATCTACATGTTAATTTGTGTATGTTTGTACACAAGGATGCGAATATTGGATTGTAATTTTTTTTTTATAATAAAAAACAATTCCTTAGGCTTTTACCTTATGATGAAATAGTATTTGATTGGACATATAGTATTTGATTGGACATTTTGAGTATAGGAGCAGGGAGGTTCTACTTCAGTTGTATAGGGTCTTGGTGAGGCCACACCGGGAGTATTGCGCACAGTTCTGGTCTCCAAATCTGAGGAAGGACATTGTTGCCATAGAGGGAATGCAGAGAAGGTTCACCAGACTGATTCCTGGGATGTCAGGACTGTCTTATGAACAAAGACTGCATAGACTTGGTTTACACTCTCTAGAATTTAGGAGATTGAGAGGCGATCTTATAGAAACTTACAAAATTCTTAAGGGGTTGGACAGGCTAGATGCAGGAAGATTGTTCCCGATGTTGGGGAGGTCCAGGACAAGGGGTCACAGCTTAAGGATAAGGGGGAAATCCTTTAGGACCGAGATGAGATGGACTTTTTTCCACACAGAGTGGTGAGTCTCTGGAACTCTCTGCCACAGAGGGTAGTTGAGGCCAGTTCATTGGCTATATTTAAGAGGGAGTTAGATGTGGCCCTTGTGGCTAAGGGGATCAGAGGGTATGGAGAGAAGGCAGGTACGGGATACTGAGTTGGATGATCAGCCATGATCATATTGAATGGCGGTGCAGGCTCGAAGGGCCGAATGGCCTACTCCTGCACCTAATTTCTATGTTTCTATAGCATCATAATGCCCTGAAAAACGTAGACAATTGGAATGGAGGATAAATCTCTCCACAATTTTAGTTTAGTTTAGAAATACAGCGTGGAAATGGCACCAGCCCAGACTCCCGCTGACCAGCGGTCCCTGTACACTAGTTCTAACTTAAGCACCAGGGACAATTTACAGTAGCTAACTAACCTATGAGCATGCACATTTTTGGAATGTGCGAGGAAACCAGAGCATCCGGAGAAAACCCATGTCATAGGGGGAACGTACAAACTCCGTACAGACAACGCCTGTAGTCAGGATTGAACCCAGGTCTGTACCGCTGTAAGAGAGCAACTCTACTGCTGCGCCACTGCAGGATTGATTCGTATCTACCATAAATGATGGCGATCCTGGTTATTTGAAAGCCAGTAATTTTATACTCACAAGATGTTCCTGGCATGATAGCGCAGCGGTAGAGTTGCTGCCTTACAGCGGAAGAGACCCAGGTTTGATCTGGTCTACGGGTGCTGTCGTTAATATTGACTAAATTAGAGTCAGTATAAAATGGAGGATCTTTGCATCTGCAGGGCCTGCTTGGCCTCTGTGAAAAGCTGCAGGCTGTGGGTTGACGCCAGCTAGTCTTGACCCTAGATTGATATGCAGGAATGGGAAAGATCCAGATGTCCTCTCTATTGTTAAAATGTATGAGGACTTTGCAGAAGAGCTCAAAGGTGATGGAGATGCATGATCAGGATTGGCCCGCAGCAAAGGTATTGTAAATACTGTTAATGTTGCAAGGTGTTTCTTTTACTGTTTGATGATTGGCTGAAGTATGAAGCCTTGTTTGAATTGTTTATACTCCCCATGAGAATGTTGCATTACTTGATTAATTGACTTCCTTCCAGAAGCTTCTGTAGAAACATTGTAATTGGGTGCTTTGTAATTGGGTTAGGGAACTGTTAATAACACTTTAATGTAATCGATATCTGTGATTGGTTTGTAGGGACTACCACCCCCATGTGGTTCTGCCCCACAGGGTCTGATCACCTATAAAACCTGATTCCCACGAGGATCGTTGTTGATCTTCTGGAGGAGCGCTTGGGACTCCGTAACCTTTTGGAGGTATCTGCTTGCACGAGGCTGAAGGGCTTGGATGCCATTTTTCTCTTCTTTAACACTTTTGAACACTTTTACATTTAAAAAGTACTTTGTTGGATGTCGAAGACGTTTCCAAGGTCATAATGTCATCAAAATGATTAAATAAATATCATAATTTAAATATCTATGGTCACTCCAGCGTTAGACAACGAGGGAAATGCAATGCCCTCTGATTACACAACGTGACATTTTGAATAAAAGTAAAACGCATTTTGAATAAAAGCAAAAAGGACTAGATTAAAAATACAAGAGTCAAAAGTCAAGTCAAGAGTGTTTTATTGTCATATGGCCCGAAACGAACAATGAAATTCTTACTTGCAGCAGCACAACAGTTCAGTATATATATATGCAAAAACCATGCCCCTCCCCCCCCCCCCCCCCCCCAACGCTATGTAGTTCATATCATATTCAGTGCCTCAGACAACATCTGTGGAGGGAATAGATACGAAGTTTCAGGTCAGGACCCTGCTTTAGACCGATTGTTGTGGGGTGAGGATCTTTTACAACCCACGATTACAATCGGTCAGAAGAAGGGTCCCGACTGAAATGGTGTCTGTCCTTTTCCTCCACAGATGCTTCCCGACTGGCTGAATTCATCCAGCACATTGTGTTTTGCTTAAGATCCTTGTGTCTCCATTAAACGTTTACATGGGAGCTTTTCTGTTGAGTTGAGTTGGGGTGTGAACAAACCTTAGTTGAAACTAAGATAGACACAATATGCTGGAGTAACAAAATATTTTCACTGTGCCTCGGTACACGTGACAATAAACTGAACTGGACTCCGTGTGACAGACGGCATCTCTGGAGAGGGATAGGTGACGTTTCGGGTCGAGACCTTTCTTCAGGCTCTAGTTGTACTCCGTTTTATTTCCGAGCATGCTACTTCCCGCGTCCTCCCGCAACCCGGGCTGCGATCAACGGGAATCAGATTACAAGCGCGATGTGATGCAACAGTGCCCGATATGCAGCCGGAAGTAAGTCGAACATTTTAAAGTTGCATCGGACTCCTTCGAAAAGTCATCGGATCGGAGCAACTTCAATGAACGTGGGGAGGTGGGTGGGAGTGCTTTCCTGTTCACGCTAGCTCACGGTGAGAATGTGCAGCGCAATAGTTTTGTCTTTGCTTTGGTCCGGGTTTTCCGTCGTGTGTGGAGCCGGGCCTTGAATCAGTGTGTGCCCCGAGTTCAACTCGCATCGCTCCCTCGCCGCCCAGCAGAGGAGAAGGATGCTTCTGTGTAGCACACTCTGGCCCATGGCCACACTCTAAAGCAGGCGGTGGAGCTCGCGTCTAAAGTTACAGGACCAGCTTTTATATTGAAACATGTTAACGTGCTAAAGTTGTACAACCCCGTTCACTTGTAGCTGAGCTGGAAAACTCTGGGACTCGGGGGATTGGTAACTGTTCGCATCAAAGAGATAGTCCGCGACAGCTTACACTTTGGCTGAAGTTTAGACTTTCTTTCTTCCCCCCTCCCTCCAACAAAACAAAATGTAAAACAAAGATCCTATAGCAAGCTTGCTACGGGATCTTTGATGTAAAAGGCACGTAGTTAAAATAATAATTTGATTCCTTTGTTCCAAGTGGGGCGTGTTCGGGAAAACCCATTGCTGTGCAAGATCGTGCAGGAACAATTGATGTCACTTGCCGCGCCTTCACGTTATAATGTTTTGTTATTTCCAGTTTACCAACTGAACCCGGCCAAGAGGTGTGTGTGTTTAGTTGAAGGGCTGCGGGGAGAAGATAATCGGCAGAACAAGAGGGGTTTTTTTAACCTCAAGAGTGCTGGGTGAACTCAGCGGGTGAAGCAACATCTGCGAAGTTTCGGGTCGAGACGCTTCATCAGTCTGAAGAAGTATCCCGACCCGAAACGTCTCCTGTGCATTACCTCCACAGGTTCTGTCTGACCCCCTGAGTTCCTCTAGCACTTTGTGTTTTGCCCAAGATTTCAGCACCTGCACTTTCTCGTGTCTCCAGAGGCTGCCTGGCCCGCTGAGTTATTCCAGTTTTTTTGTGTGTCTATTCTCAGTTTTTTCAGTTTTGGTGATTTAAGAGATTGTGACGATGAAACTGGGTTGCAACCACAGTCAAATTCAGCAGTTTGAGGTGTGTTTTGAGTTATTTTTAGATTGTTCATTTTCTGTCCAGTACGTTGTAACCTGTTTATAAGAATCTAAATTATATTTATCCACTACAACGGGGTGGCGGGGGGACAATTATGGGTCCATATTCTTCCGCAGCATACTGATGGTGAACTTTTAAGTCCATTTTGAATTTCTCCAGGTTCATTGAAAGGCAATGAGGTCATTGCGCCTTTCATGCCCATGTCAGTTAAAAAGAGCTACCCAGCCCAAATCCACTTGCCAGCGCTTGATTTACTATTTGTTCAGTTTGTGAGTTCCATGCTCCTACCACCTTCTGTGCAGAAAATCCTGATATGTTCCTTGTAAGACGCACAAAGCTGGAGTAATTCAGCGGGCCAGTCAATATCTCTGGGGAAAAGGAATAGGTGACATTTTGGATCAAGACACTTCTTCACACTAATCTTTGTAATCCTTCCTGCTGTTACTTTAAATATTTGTGGTGAAAGTTTCCTGATGCTTTTCTCCTTCTAAGTGGTAGATAAAGCCGCCTCAGCAAGTCACTCGTTTAATTTGAAGGAGGTGCATTCAGTTTGTGTTGGACAGAACGAATGTTCAGGGTGGTGGATCAGGTGCTAATTAAATGACTTGTTTTTTCAGTAATGTTGACGCCTTATTGTTGATGCTGAACTCATTCAGGCAATAAGAGAGTATTCCACAACACTTGTGCTTTTGCAGATAGTGGAAAGGTGTTGGAAGGAAAGGTGGTGAATCCTCTGACACAGAAGGCCAAAAGATGGTCTGCTTCTGTTGTCACAGTAATTGTCTGATCCACGAGTTTCTAGGCAGTGGCCCCGCTCAGCCAATGATGAAAGGGGACCCTTGTGATGGTAATGCATCGTGAAAAATTTGTTGACTTTAATTTGCTGGTGATGATCACTGCTTGGATTTGTGTGGCGCACACTTTAATGATCTGTATGTTGTCTGATTTTGCTGTATGTAGACATGATCTGCTTTGTTATCTGAGCATAGTTAATCAGAAGTGACCCCAATGGAAATAACAGCAAACAACTCCACTTTTTACCTGTTTGATATAGATTGTTGAACCAGATGAATATATTTGTGTGTAGGAGTGTCCTGAGGAACCTCTGCTGCAATATCCTGGACTCGGGTGGCTGACTTCCGACAGCCAACGTATCTTCCTTTCTGTGTAGAAAGGAACTGAACTGAAGTTTCGGGTCAGGATCCTTCTACAGACTGGATATAGACACAAAATGCTGGAGTAACTCGGCGGGACAGGCAGTATATCTGGAAAGAAGGAATGGGTGACGTTTTGGGTTGAGACCCTTCTTCAGAATCTTCCTTTCTGCTGAGTGTGACCCCAGTAAATGGAGAGTCTTTCCTTTCCCCTCTTTTAACATTGAATACCAGCTATCACCATTCATATTTAGATTAGTTTATTGCCATATACGGCAGGGTGCAGTTAAATTCTGTTCCCATGAAGTTCAGAGGAAACAATAAATGCAAAGCCAAAATGGCAGAATGTTGTGCAATCTGTAGTAGTAGCATTAAAATACTAATGTGCAATAACAGAATAACCAAACGAGGTAGAGTGGCAGCAACTTAGGGGAAGGGAGCGTGAAAGGTAATTGGTTCAGAAATCTGATCGCCTTGGGGAAGAAGCTGTACATGATGTTAAAGAAGGAACTGCAGATGCTGGAGAATCAAGGGTACACAAAAGGCTGGAGAAACTCAGCCGGTGCAGCAGCATCTAAGGAGAGAAGGAGATGGGCGACGTTTCGGGTCGAGCTGTACATGATACATGATACAAATAGAGTAGTTGCCATACCTGGCTGAGATGCAACCCATCAAAATACTTATCATAACACATCTGTAGAGGTTCAAGAACATCCTAGTGGACATGCCAAATATCCTCAGATGCCTAAGAAAGTTTAGCTTAGTTTATTATTGTCACATACTGAGATACAGTGAAAAGCTTTTGTTTACGTGCTATCCATTCAAAGAAAAGACTATACATGGATACAAGTAAGCCGTGCACCAATAAAGGACAATGGTACAACATTCAGTGCAAGATATAACATTAGAGTCCAATAAAGTTTGATTAAAGATAGTTCAAAGCTTCCAAAAAACTAGATGGAAGATCAGGACCTCACTAGCTGATGAGAGGACTGTTCAGTTGCCTCATAACAGCTGGGAAGAAACTGTCCCTGAATCTGGAGGTATCTGTTTTCAAACTCCTGTAAACCTTGCCTGGTGGGAGGGGGGAGAAGAGGGAGTGACCGGGATGAGACTTTTTTTGTTTATGCTGGTGGCCTTGCCAAAGGAATGTGAACTGTAGATGGAGTTAATGGAAGGGAGGTTGGTTTGTGTGATGGTCTCGGATACATCCACAACACTCCAAAATTTATTGCGGTCTAGGATGGAATTGTTCTCAAACTAAGTTGAGATGCATCCTGATAAAATGCTTTCTATGACACATCTTTAGAAGTTGGTCAGGGTTGTTGGGACATACCAAAGCTCCTAAACCTTCTCAGGCATTGGTGTGCTTCTTGGCCATAGCTTCGATGTGGCTGGCCCACGGCAAATTACTGGTGATATTTATTCCCAGAAACTTGAAGCTTACAACCATCTCTATTTCAGCACCAAAGATGTATACTGGAGTGTGTGTACTGCTTCCTCCCTGAGGTCAATCTCAATCTATTTTGTCTTCTGACATTGAGGGAGAGGTTGTTGCCTTGGCACCAAGTTACAAGGTTCTCTATCTCCTTCCTGCACTCCATCTCATCATTATTTGATATCCGGTCTACTACGGAGGTGACGTCTGTAAATTCGCCAATTGAGTTGGATTGGTATTTGGCTGCACAGTCGTGAGTGTATAAGGAGCACAGTAAAGTGCTGAAAATGAATACTTGCCGGGCACTAGTGTTATGAATTAATGTATGATTTGTCACCTATCTTTGCTGATTGTAGTCTGTTGCTCAGGAAGTGGAACATCCATTTACAGAGGGCAGTGCTGACTCCAAGTATCACGACTTTGGAGATGAGCTTGGTTGGGATAATGGTAGTGAAAGCAGAGCTATTGGCGATGAATAGGAGACTGACATAGGATTCCTTCTAATCCAGGTGTTCCAGAGATGAGTGTAGGACCAGGGAGATGGCATCAGCCGTGGACCTGTTGTGGCAGAAAGTAAATATGATGATGTGCTTGCTGGATCATCGCATCAGTGTGAAGGGACACGGTTAGGTTACCGTTGATATGGATGTTAAGAAACTTTAAACTCTAAACTATCTCTCTAAAAGTGCACTCCGATGAGGTGGAGTGTTCACTCTTACTGCCCTTCATCCCTACTTCCTTGAGTCAACAATCAGCTTTATCTTGCTGCTGTTAAGACCACCATGACACACTTGGGAGCAGAACAAGGGCCAACTGTTGGGTATTTTCTGTCTGTGCAGCCAACAAATGAAGAGGGTACAGGCGTCTGCTGAAATTCCTTCCTGTTAAATGTGATCATAATTTTTAGTTAGTCCTTGGCTCATCTGGAAAACATGGGTTCATGTACGTAAGAATGTACAGACCTTATCAAGAAAAATCAGCCATTAGATTTGTGTCTGTTAAAAAGCTTATTGTTAGAAGAAAAAATAGCATTTTCAAGGAGTAAGGTGACACCGTTTTAGTCTGTAAACCTCTAGCTGCTCTTGCAATCTTTAAAGTGTAATTTTGGAATTTGCATTGATCGTGAAAATAATTTTATAAACTTGATTTTGTTTTTGCAGCTAATGACCTGTTTAAATCTGTAGTTCCTCTTCCTCTCTTTAGCTTCTGACCTTAAGATCTTTCTGATATTTAGTTTTGATATGAGTGTTTTGCATCCGGTGAAAACTATTGTCTTGCACATGTCGTTCATTCGGTTGCGGAAGGTTTGTCTGTCAACTGTCATGTTCAAGAGTTTATCTTTTTTGTTATAACTCTGAGGAACAGATACAGATACAGATAGATTTTATTTGTCACATGTGCCAATTGGCACAGTGAAATGAAGTCACCATACAGCCAAAATAAAGAACACAACACAGAATAGACAAAAATTCAACATAAAACATGATCACAGCAGGATCAAAATTTCCCACCATGAGGGAAGGCACCAAAGTCAGTCTCTTCCCGATGTTCCCCAATGTTCACCCATGGTCGGGGCCTTCTCCAGCCCTCCGCTGTCGCTGCTCCGGGTGGCCTGATGTTCAGGCCCGCTCCCCGGGGTGATGTAAGTCCGACTGGGGGACGTCCTCAGCGGCCTGGACCCTGAGTCGGCCCCCTCCTACCGGAGTCTGCAGCTCCCAAAGTCCGCAGGCCGTGCCGGGTGGAGGGGAAACAATGTGCCCTTGTTTCCCCATGCTCCAGAACACTGTGACCAGCTCATGGCAAACAGTACGATAGGTCACAGTAAAACTTGTCAAGCCTGCTCTTGCCCATGTGCTGTTCCCTCAACCTTTTGTAACTTAGTAGCTTATTTATTGGAACAGACTAGCACAGCACAAGACCAGGCCCTTAGGCCAACAATGTCCACGCCGAGCATCATGCCAAGTTAAATTAATCGTTGCTTGCACATGATCCATAACCCTCCAACCCCTGTATGTACGTGGGCCTATCTATGTCTCTGAATACCACAATCATATCTGCCTCCACCACTATTTCAGTTCGAGGCACCCACCATTCTCTGTGTGGGAAAAAAATGTGTTTTTTATAAAAACATCTCCTTTAAAGTTTGCCCCTCTCATGATAAAACTATGCCCTCTAGTCTTCGACATTTCCACCATGGGAACAAGGTTCTGTCTGTCTACCATATCTCATAATGTCATATACTTCTATCAGGTCTCCCCACAACTTTTGACACTTCGGAGAAAATGGTCCATATCTGTTCAACCTCTCCTTATAAGCAAATACCCTCTAATGCAGGCATAATTCTGGTAAACGTACACCCTCGCCTAATCCTCTACATCCTGTAAGGGAGCGACCAGAACTGCGTTCAGTTATCCAAATGTAGCCCCACCAACGTCCTATAAAGTTGCAACATGACCTCCTGCCTCTTATACTCAATGCACTCTCCACACCCCTGTGAAAAAAAAATCTTTCCCTGCACATTTCCTATAAACATTCCCCCCTCTCACCTTGAAGCTATACCCTCCAGTAGTTGATTTGTCCATCCTGGGATAAAGGTTCTTTCTGTCTATCTTATCTTTGCCTCTCATAATTTTATACACTTCTATCAGTCTCCCCAAGAACTGTCGACGATCCTGAGGAAATAATCCAAACTAGATGATCATTAAAAATGTTATGGAGAAGCACAAAAGCTATTGGATGTTGACATTTGTTTGGAGGACTGGAATAAAAGTGTGGGATTGGGAGAGATAGGAGCATATAAATACATTGTGTGTGTATATATACACACTGAATTTTTTTTCTCTCATTTATCACATTGTTCACAGTGTACTATGTTTACATATTCTGTTGTGCAGCAGCAAGTAAGAATTTCATTGTTCTATCTGGGACATATGACAATATAACACTCTTGACTCATGACAAAGTTGTACAATAGCTATTCAAAGGTGTGCCGAGTCGTTGCTTGCTGTGGTTTCAACAGTTTAGAACAACACACTGCATGAAGGAAACCCTTATAGAGAGTGCAGTGTACATTTACTAGTTTAGTATCGGGTCCCAAGGATTAAAATACATGAGGATTTTATACAAACCCTGGCTTCTTGTAATGTAAAAAATAGGCAGTGATTTGAATGAAGTTTTCATGGGAGATAGATTTTTTTTTTAATTAGTAGGGCAAGTTTAGCAGGCAAGAGGCTTAATCTTAAATAAGAGCCAAACCTTTCAGGAGTGAAATAGAAAACACTTGTGTATACAAAGAATAGAAATCTGAAAAATAGTTTCAGAAATGACAATTGTGGATCATGCAACAGACCACCTACTGAAATCCTCACTTGTGCATTGAAAAATTCCACTATTCTCACTCACTCCAACCTCTATAAATCTGAAGTCCTCCCAATTCTACTGCCTGTCTCCTGATTTGCCCCATTCAGTTAATTCATCATACGTGCATTGTTGCTGGTTAACCTGTATGTGTGACTAGCATTGACACTGGCCCCTCATTATTAAAGCCACCATCTTTTGTTTTGAAACACCCCATAGCTCTTCTGTTTCATGACTTTATAACCTCTTCCATGGAATACTGATAAACCTTTTGGAAATAGAATTTTGGGGTCCAAAAAGCTTGCATTTCCAGACATATAAGCTTTACTGTGCACATAATTTGGGTATGCATTTATATACCAGTGGTTCTTTTCTAATGCTTATTCCCATACACATTGGATATAAGGCTAGTGATGAATTGGGGATTACCACTTGTATTGGGCAGAATTGGTTTTAGTGAGATTTTGATCCGGAATGAGAGAATCTACCTAAGTTACTGTAGACATTTATAAGCAGAAAATTAGCTGTCTTGGATTTAAACAATAAAGGCGGGAAAAAAACCTGTTTGTAGAAATCAGACACCACTGTCGTTTAAGAACACAGCTGCTCCTTAACCGCAGATGGCCATTAAAATTGATAATTGATACGTGCAATGATACTCTGTTAAACAATGTATCACATAGACGTCAGTATTTTTAACTTTATTGCTATTAAAAAGACCTTTACATTTGAAAATTTGATGAGAAATATAACTTTGTTATTACTAGTCTGAAACTCTGGCGCCTAATCCCCATTGACATAATTGTCTTCAGAATGATATCCTATAACACAATGTTTCTTGGGTTCACAACTGCGTTGTAGCAGAACCACCTACATTTTTATAAAATACATTAAAAATTTCAGTGTATGTGACTTTTTACAAACAATGCTGACCATATAAAATAGCATACTACAAAATAAAATTGAAGATTTTAGTTAGTTGCAGAAGCTCTTAGTTAAAAATTTATATTATTTTTTATTAAACTGAACAAAGCAACAAAAACAAATCTAGGAATCGTAAAGCCAATGAAAAGATATTATGAGTACATAATTAGCTGGGATATTTAAACCTTTTGTTTTGTCTTCACCGTGAAAAATGTCCATGGTGCAGAAATAGAAGATAGAAGAAAATCAATGACTGTGAGGAACTTTAAAAGTAAGTAAAGCCATAAAAGATTGAACATCAGTGAAACAAACACATCCAATGGTCCCGATACCCTGTGTTGCAATGTTCCAAAAGAATTAGCTGCTACTATAGCGAATGTATTAGTGATGAACTTTTAAAATTCCTGAGATTCTGAGAATGTGGCAGCAGATTGGGAGGTAACAACATGATACATTTTCTCGCCTCCCTTTTAAGCAAATTAGCAAACAATAGATTGGTTACTCCAATGTCTATTGTTGCAACTCAGACACAAGAGACCGCAGATGCTGTAATCGTGAGCAAAAAAAGACTGCTGGGGGACTCGGCATCATCTGTGAAAGGAAAAAGATACACATTGTTTCAGGTCGGAATCCTATTTGGTAACGTACTGGATAATTAGTGAGTCAATGCGGTTTTTGGACGAGAAAGATATTGTTTGACAAGTTCTTTTTGAGGCTGTCACGAGGAAAGAGAAACCTGTGAAAGAAGGGATTTTAAAAGGATATATTCGATAAGGTACTGCGCAAAGGTTGTTTTATATAGTAGGCTTGTGGTATTAAAGAAAACAGCACGGAAAGATAATTAATTAAAGGATGGAATAAATGGGGTCATTTTCAACTTGGCAGACTGCTGGTTGTGAGGTGCTGCAGGGAACAGTACGGGTCCCTGAGCTATTCATTCTATATTAATGAGTTGGAAATGCTACACCCTTTTCTCATCCAAATTCACTGTTGAAATAAAACCTGGTGGCAAAATGAACTATGAGGAGAAAGCTGAAGGTAGACACAAAATGCTGGAGTAACTCAGCAGGTCAAGCAGCATCTCTGGAGAGAAGGAATGAGTGACGTTTCGAGTCGAGACCCTACTTCAGGTCTGTAATGACCAAAAACTAAAGATCTGTAATGAATTTTGAATTGGTTGAATGAGTGGACTGTGAGGTGGCAGAAATTTGAGGATGTGCAGTTTGGTATGTAAGAATTAAAACCACAGATGCTGAGAAAATAGTAAATATTTGTGTTATAGTGGTGGTTAGTGTGCTCGTTCAAATTTTTGTGGCAAAATCTTAGCTCTTTTTATTTGGAAATGCTTCTTTAAAATATCCCGCTAAAATTGGATCTTATCCAAAAAGAGAAAATGCCGGTAACACTCGCCATGGCAGGCAATATCTGTGGAAATTGAAACCATTAAAGTTTCAGGTCCAGGACCCTACGTCAGACTTGGGCCGGAGAGTAATCAAGTTAGTATTCAGTAGCAGAGAAGAAGAGGGAAGAATAGATCGAACAAAGGGAATATCTTTGACAGGGTGAGAGTAAATGTGTCAAAGTAAATGTGGGTGGAGCAGTTAATATGAAATTGTTCTTCGTTGTGTAATGTATTGCTAATAGCAAGGCCTTGGATATGCCCAGCGTGCCAGAGTATGCAAAAAAGTGAACTCAGGAAAAGTATGCGTCCCTAAAGCTGGAAAATTTGATATTGAGTCTGGAAGGATGTAACATGCCAGGCGATTCACTAGCATTTCCAACTAAGATTCTGCATTTGGTGTTCACAATGTGGCCTCCTCTAGATTGGAAAAACAAAATGCAAATTGGCCGATTGCTTCGCAGAGTACTACATACAGTCTGCGGAAAAGACCAAGATTCCCCGGTTGCCTGTTTGGTTAATTCATAGAAACATAGAAAATAGGTGCAGGAGTAGGTGATTCATCCCTTCGAGCCTGCACTGCCATTCAATATGAACGTGGCTGATCATTCAACTCAGTATCCTGTACCTGCCTTCTCTCCATACCCCCTGATCCCTTTAGCCACAAGGGCCACACCTAACTCCCTCTTAAATATAGCCAATGAACTGGCCTCAACTACCTTCTGTGGCAGAGAATTCCAGAGACTCACCACTCTCTGTGAAAAATGTTTTCCTCATCTCGGTCCTAAAGGAATTCCCCCTTATCCTTAAACTGTGACCCCTTGTTCTGGACCTCCCCAACATTGGGAACAATCTTCCTGCACCCCAATCTAGCCTGTCCAACCCCTTAAGAATGTTGTATGTTTCTATAAGATCCCCATTCAAACTTCTAAATTCCAGCGAGTACAAGCGGAGTCTATCCAGTCTTTCCTCATATGAAAGTCCTGACATCCCAATAATCAGTCTGGTGAACCTTCTCTGTACCCCCTCTATAGCAAGAATGTCTTTCCTCAGATTTGGAGACCAAAACTGTATGCAATACTTCAGGTGTGGTCTCACCAAAACCCTGTACAACTGCAGTAGAACCTCTCTGCTCCTATACTCAAATCCCTTTGCTATGAATGCTAACATACCATTCGCTTTCTTCACTGCCTGCTGCACCTGCATGCCTACTTTCAATGACTGGTGTACCATGACACCCTGGTCTCGCTGCATCTCCTCTTTTCCTAATTGGCCACCATTCAGATAATAGTCTACCCTCCTGTTTTTGTCACCAAAGTGGATAACCTCGCATTTATCCACATTATACTGCATCTGCCATGCATTTGCCCACTCACCCAGCCTATCCAAGTCACCTTTCAGCCTCCCAGCATCCTCCTCACACCTAACACTGCCCCCCAGCTTCGTGTCATGCGCAAACTTGGAGATGTTGCATTCAATTCCCTCGTCCAAATCATTAATATATATTGTAAATAGCTGGGGTCCCAGCACTGAGCCTTGCGGTACCCCACTAGTCACTGCCTGCCATTCTGAAAAGGATCTGTTTACTCCTACCCTTTGCTGCCTGTCTGCCAGCCAGTTCTCTATCCACATCAATACTGAACCCCCAATACCGTGTGCTTTAAATTTGTATACTAATCTCTTATGTGGGACCTTTGTCCTCCTCTGCTGGACTCTGAATTTCTCCCAGTCCTCTGGTAGGTTGCTTTTTCTGGCTATCCCTGTCCTTCCACTCTGACCTATTGCTTGTGATCTTCTGCACTGTTATACTGAGATTTGATGTCAGCTCCAGAAACACGAATAGGACAGGTTTAATAGGTTATAAAATCTTGGGCTGAAGGGCCTGTTCCACACCCTGTCTCTATATAACATATCTTATTCGTCCATTGCAGCCTTTCAGACTCTGGAGCAGTCCACTTATAAGTAATGCAGACTTCCTGTTTGTTTGTATCAGAGCTGGTATGAGAACAGTGTGATCTCCTGAGCATGAACCACATAATTGATATTAACAACACTGCGCAGACATAGAAGCATAATCTGATCCTAATGGCTACATTTACTTGTTTGTATAAGTGATGCTACCTTTTAATGAGATGTTTCCCGATACAAGCAACTTTCTAATTTTCAAATATCTTGTTTTCAAATGTTTTGTTTCCACCATAACACCAGTCCCAAAACCATTCATCCTCTTATTTATTTTCCAAGTTTGACTTCTTGAGCATTCCCCAGTAATCATGATAAGGTTGGTGCCTTTGCCCTCAGCTTCTTAATGCGCTAAGTTCTGTAATTCTCTCCTCACATCTCTGTGCCACTAAACCATTACTTCCTCCTGGAAGATTTACTTTGACCAAGCTTCTGGTTGCCTGCCTCTTAATATTTCCTTGCCTGAATCAGTGCCAAATATTGGTTGATTGACCTCTTGGGATTCTTGTGTTCTGTTGAACGTATTTTATAAGGTGGCTTTTGGCATTGGGTAAAAATCAATAAAACCTTCTGTACTGATTTAGTTGTGCATATTAGCTACAAAGTCATTAAAGTTTGACAGTATATATTATTGATTAGGTTATTTTTGAATGGATCCCTTAAAATGGTGTATAACATTTATTCATCGTTATATTTTTATCCAGGTTATATATTAATTAAATTATAGCCTGAAGCTATGATCAGACTGCCCGATGATGGGGTGGGTTGTAACTTGGGTGATTTTAAAATCCCAAATTTTTACGTAACTTTTTTTTTCTGTTGACCATAGAGAACACAGTAAACCAAATTAACTGCAGCTTTCACATGCAATGTGTGAAAGCTGACAAGCAATTTGTCTGATGAGAGCCAGGGCAAATTCTGTAGTTTTACATCTATTAACTGCAGATGGTTGCACATAAAAGTTAGTAGTAGAATGCAGCCTGTGCTGTATTTGCTGATTTCAGCCAGGAAACCTGTTGGGTTGTCTCAGATGTCTTCAACACATCTGGTGTAAGGAAAGGAAAGTCACCAAGGGATGCCATTCTTGATCATTATCTGGCAAACACTTTTGGAAAATGTGCCAGTTTGAATTTTGGATGAAGACATTCAGGTTGCAGCTGGCTGCCTAAGACCCACGTATCAAAGCTTGTACAATTGGTATGGGTCTCATACAATATAAAACCAATTTGTAAGTCTGCTTCTGAAATGAGGGAGCAAGATTTATTGGGATGCATGCCAAAAGCTAGCTCGCAGATGTTGAGCACACAGATTGAAATTAAAATGAGGGCCGTATGAAGCAGCTATATTGTCACGCAACTTATTATAATAGTGCACACCACTGTTCAGGAAATCAATGGATGTCATTATATAACAGGATAGTTGTGAACCATAAGCTCTCAGCTTTGTGAACCTTATTGAAATTCACCAATGCAATGACAGAATTGCCATGGTAACCTGCACGGAACTGGATTGTCTTTATTTTTCTTCTTGTAGAATGTTTCTTTTGTACTTGACTGATCAGTAATCTAACGATAAATCTGTCTGCAGTTCAGAGCCAGAAAATGCAGGAGTGGAAGAAAAGACGAAGAAAAGTGGCAAGTTGCTTAATCAACAGTTACAATCTTTGAACCTGGAAGCAGAAATCTTTGAAACTAAAAAGAAAACTAGTCTGACCAGGTAAATGGTGCTTGACAGTATCTAGCAGTAAATAATGTTGTTTGCAGAACACTTCACTGGGTTCAGTGTTTTAATTCTCAGTAATGTTATTCACGTTGAGCAATATTCTTCCATAAATGACATGTCTTATTGAAGCCTAAATTTTGTCTCATTCATCTTCATATACACAAAAAATGAACTTGCTCCAATTTTCAGTATACAACTTCAGAATCAGAATAGTAATTAAAATATTAGATTTCTGTTTTCTCCCATCCAACAGAATTATATGTAACATAGACACAAAATGCTGGAGTAAATCATCACGACAGGTAGCATCTCTGGAGAGAAAGAATGGGTGATATTTTGGGTGGAAACCCTTCTTCAGAATTACATGCAATCAGTTTGATGACTGTCAAATAGGGAATGGTCACTGCTTCCCAAACCTTTTTCTGTTCAGTAATCAGAATGACAAAGATTTAAATACGGCACTTTGACCACATTAATTTTATTTAAGTGAGACCCACCAGTGAATAATAATGTCAAAGAATAAAACTTGGCAATATTGTATTTTAAAAAAATCTGTGAGTAAGCAAATTGTGTCACTAAATTTTATAATGCACTGAAAGCAGGAAGCTAGTGACAGAATTGGTACTTACTTTAGTTAGGATATTAGCATGAATTTCCATAGGCATTTATTTTGCAGTTTAACTTGTTAAGCATAAAGCAGCATATGAGCAGGCCCTTTGGGCTCCAATTTCAATGCTGAGCATTATGCCAAAATAAACCAATCTCATCGTTTTTTACATGCTCCTCATCCCTCCATTCCCTGCGCAACCACGTGCCTCTCTAAAAGCCTGATAAACGCCACTATTATATCTGCCTCCACCACCACTCTTAGCAGCGGATTCCAGGCTCTAAATGTTAAAAAAAAACTTACTCCACCTTTTACATGTTGTATTTTCTCCTTAAGGCTATGGCCTCTAGTCTTTGACATTTCCATCCTAGGGAAAAGATTCTGACTGTCTATCCTTTGCCTCTCATAATTTATATACTTCTATTAGGTTTCACTGCAACCTTGGGTATTCCAGTGAAAACAATCAAAGTGTGTCCACCCTCTCCTAGCTAAAGATAGACACAAAAAACTGAAGAAGGGTGTCTACCTGAAACATCACCAATTCCTTCTATCCGGAAATGTTGCCTGTCCCGCTGAGTTACGCCAGCTTTTTGTGTATATCTTTGGTTCCTTTGACCAGAATTCTACACAAGACTCCCAATAAGACCTAACCAAAGTCCTGTAAACCAGCATTAAGACTTCATGACTCTTATGCTCAATGCCTTGACCATAAGCATACAATATGCTTCTTTTCCACTTTTTATATACATGTGTTGCCACTGTCATTGTGTGTAAATCAAGCCAGTGGCTAAACTATTCTACATTTCCTTCCCTCCCCTGTCTAACGCATCTTCTGGGATGTTTGAATATATTTGATTTGTGTACTAAAAAGCTTATTTCATTGTTCAGATAATACTCCCAATTATTTAGAATGCAGCAGGTGAATTTGATGGCCATTCAATTACACACACAATTTTATCAGTAAATTATTCTCCTTTCATAAACAAAAGCTATATTAGACAGGAATAATTGGCTGCTGTTTCAATTTTGGGATCAGCAGGAGTGGAATGTTTATTTGGAACTGAATTTTGCAGTCATGCAGCAAAGGAACGATACACTCTACTGATTTCAGAGTTGTTCAGAGGTTGCAGAGACTGTTTCCACTCTGATGTATATTTAGACTGGTACTATTAATGGGGGTTCTGTGAAAACATCAAAGCTTGACACATCAGATTAAAGAGTTCACAGACTGTAAAATAGGAATTAAAGTACTGATTGTAATTTGCATTTTTAATCATTTTACAGAAAGGCGAGATAAAGACTATGTATTATGCATGGCATAATGAAAAGCTAAAATATCATATTTATTTAAAAAAATAGAATGGATGAAATGAGTCTAAACTTCTATCAATTTTTTAAGACTAGCAGTATTGATCAAACGCTTTCATGGTGAAAATACCTGTAAATAGTAAAATTGCATCAAATCGTTAATTTTGCAGAGAGTTGAATCTGCAGATAAATGCATTATGTCTGACAACTGCTTCTAAATTTCTGCAATTAACTGGCTGTGCTGTCACAGAAGTTGTTGACATTTTGCAAAATAAGGATATGATGCTGACAGTTTCATCATCATTACAAATTCTGAGCCACTATTTGTCATTTATTCCATCAACGCCCATTTTAGCTTTGGGCGTGTAAAAGATGTTATTCCAAAGTGACACTACCTCAGCTGCTCTGAAATTTGGTTCCATGGGCGTCGGCTTGTTCTGATGCCATTGTTAAATAAGACTTTGCATGCATTACTAAGTGAACTATTGTTTATCCTAGAATTGTACAGCAAATACAATTAGGTCTTTTCGGCCCACCGTGTCCATGCCAAGCATGACACCTATCAACTCTCAGCCCATTTGCCTGCATTAGGCATGTATCTCACTCCGTCTTAACCAAGTTGATCTCCCGGTGGCCCAGCACTTCAACTCGCCCTCCCGTTACCAATCTGACCTTTCTGTCCTGGGCCTCCTCCATTGTCAGAGTGAGGCCCAGTGCAAATTGGAGAAACAGCATCTCATATTTTGCTTGGGTAGTTTTCACCCCAACGATATGAACGTTGACTTTTCTAACTTCAGATAGCCCTTCTTTCTCTCTCCATCCCCTCCCCCTTTCCAGTTCTCCCACTAGTTGTACTGTCTCCGCCTACATTCTTTCCTTGTCCTTCCCCCTCCCCTGACATCAATCTGAAGAAGGGTCTCGACCCGAAACATCGCCAATTCCTTCTCTCCATATATGCTGGCTCACCTGCTGAGTTACTCCAGCATTTTGTGTCGACCCCAGCTTTACTAAGTACCTCTCAAAATGCCTATTAAACATTGTAATGTATCTGGTTCTGTGACTTCATGTAACAACTTGTGCCAAATAATCACCAGCCTCTGTGTGGAAATACCTACCCTGCAGAACTCTGTTAAATTTCTCTCGCCTTAAGCCTGTACCCTCCAGTTCTACACTCCTCTGCACTGGGGAACAGACTCTATTGATCCTCTCTATGCCCATAATAATTTTATAAACCCTTTTATAAGTAGACCGCTCAACATCTTATATTCCATAATAATAAACCCTCCATTTCTGAAATGTGGTGACCAGACCTTGTCACAATATTCTAAGTTTGGTCAAACCGTTGTTTTATATGGCTACTACACAACATCCCAACTCTTTATATTCAATGGTACGGCCTAGAAAGGCAAGAATATCAGATGCGTTCTTCACAACCTAGGTTCCTCTGTACATCAATGCTCCCAAGGTCCTTGCCATTTCCATTTTAGAACAAGAAGACTTCCGGTGGCGCTATGGAGTAGGAGGAACCAGCGCCTTCCAGCTCCGTAAAAATTGTATTAAAAATGGGGAAAAACGGGGTTATTTATAGCTACTTACCAGAGAGGAGCGTTTGTGAACGGCACCAGCAGCAGATAAGGCCCGTGACGTCATCAGGCGCGCGACTTTTAAAGTAGTAATGTCGATGAAAAGAACTCCCCCTGCCAAACAGAGAAAATCAGAGCTGAAAAAAGGGGTAGGCCCAGTTGAAGCCTCGACCTCGAGTTTGACTGGCTCTCTGGAGGATATTCCAAGGAAGAAATCTGAAATGGAGGATCTGAAAACTACCATTATGGGTGAGCTTAAAAATATGAAGAAAGAATATAAGGAAGAATTTAAGCTGCTCAGAGCTGACACTGAAATATTTAAAGAACAAGTTAAAGAGGAGTTGAAAAATGAAGTTGTAACCACAGTAAAAATTATGATGGATGAATGGAAGATAAAAGCAGATGCTGATCTAAAACAACAGATGGATGAAGTTAATCAGAAAGTTGGTGGTTTGGAACTCTCAGTTGATCGCAAGTTGGAACCTATTATGAGAACACTTGATCAACAACACGAAGCAATAAAGGAACTGACCAATATTGCGGATTCAAGTGCTAAGGCGAATGAGAAACTTCTCTCCGAGAACAAGCGTTTAACAGATTTATTGAATAAAATAACTGAGAAATGTATTGACTTGGAGGGAAGGCAACGACGTAAGAACTTGCGTATCATGGGTGTGCGTGAAGGCAAGGAGGGAGCTCAAGACACCAGAGAGTTTGCTGCAAATCTTCTGAAGAATGTCTTGAATCTGGATCAAGCACCCCTACTTGGCCGAGCGCACAGAGCACTGAGACGACGTCCAAAGACGGGTTCGCCACCAAGACAACTGATTGTGAAAGTGGTTTACGATCATGTTTTGGAAGATATGATGAAGATAATAATTCGTAAACAGAATCTGTTTTATGATGGTGATAAGATCAGCATATTCAGAGATTATCCTGCGTAAGTTGCCAGGAGAAGTGCCCTTTTTACTGAAACAATGCACATCCTCAGGAATATAAAGGGCGTGAGATATGGCCTGATGTATCCTGCCACACTACGAGTGAGCTACGACAATAAAGAGCACCACTTCACTAAACATACCGAAGCTCTGGAGTTCGCAAGTAAAATCGAGAAGGAGTTGGATGAAGAAGAAGAAGCAGAAGGAACACAGAGAGGAGAAGATGATGAAGAAGAGGAGGAAGAATAATGAACTTGAATTATACTCAACACTTACCTGATGCCGATCCACAACCAGCATTAAGGAGGAAGAATGATGAACTTGTAAAATTATTGGACTTGGAGAGTTCAATGATTATTAACAATAAACTAATATATAATAGTATTAGTTCAGTACTAACCATTATTAATAAATATATGCGATACCTCCTTAAATAACCTAAAACGATAACAGCAAATTATATCAACAAAGTATTAATAAGAATGGAAATGTAACACCCCGCCCCTAAATATATTGCCCTTAAGGCATTTACGGAACTGGAAATACAAACATCTTTTTTTCCCCCCACGGAAGTCCGTAGTTTAACAGCCACGCTAGTGTGGCTTACACTAACACCACTTTATGTAGCTTTAGACACTCTTTCTTTCCTGCACCTTTCCAATAATATTACTAACTTTTTCTTTTCTCTTTTTTATATATTTTTTTAATATATTATATGTGGAATTATATTACTTTACTTTTGAATGGAATTATGCAGTAGACTGGAGGGGATATGTATGTCAAATAATGTTATTAGTATTAGTTGATCATAAACTAGGGTGCGAAATTGGGATATATGTGCTGAGACATCTACCTCATTATAATCCACCATAACATCCAAATGCAAGATACTAACAAGAAAAAGGGGGGTGATGGAATCACCTTCTGTAGTTGGAATGTAAAAGGTATTAATGAACCAATCAAAAGAGGTAAGGTTTTGGCGCAATTAAATAGAATACAAGCTGATATAATCTATCTTCAAGAGACTCATCTAAAAAAGGAGGCACAATATAGGTTAACGGCAAATTGGATTTCTAGGGTGTATCATTCATCATTCACTCATAAATCTCGTGGAGTTGCCATTCTTATCCGTAAAGGTATTCAATTTAAACATAGTTCAATAATAGAGGACCCAGAAGGTAGATATATAATAGTCACGGGTGAATTATACTCGAAGAAGGTTGTACTTATGAATATATATGGCCCAAATTTTGATAATCCACTATTCTTTAAGAAAATATTTAACACTATCCCTACAGTAACACAGAACAATCTAATAATTGGGGGCGACTTAAATTGCACTTTGGATAATTATTTGGACAGATCTTCAATCAAAAGGAAGGTTATTTCTAAATCAAGCGAATTCATAAATTCCTTTATTAGATCAGCTAATGTCAAAGATATTTGGTGAAATGTTAATCCTAATGGCCGAGAATACTCATTTTACTCGCCGGTATTTGGAACATACTCCAGGATAAATTATTTTCTAATAGATTCAAAACTTGTCCCATTTACGTATGACTCAAAATACCATAATATTATTATTTCGGATCATGCTCCATTAACATTTAAGATTAACTTAAAGGGTATAACTAAAGGATATTCGCAATGGAGACTTAATCCTCATATATTAAACGATAAAAGGTGCTCAGATTATCTGGTTAAACAGATTGAATTATTTTTTGAAACCAATGATAAACCTGGAATTTCATCATCTCTTTTATGGGACACATTTAAAGCTTTTATACGGGGTGCTACAATCTCAGCGCAGGCATATCTGAATAAAGAAAATAGAAAGATTCAACAGAAATTGGAAAATGAAATAAGGCAGTTGGACATGGAAAATGCAATTTCTCCATCTAGGGTTATACATAATAAAATTGTACCATTAAAATACAAATTAAATGAGATACAATCAAAGTATGTTATTAAACTTTTTCAAAAGACCAAACAAATACATTTTGAATTTGGGAATAAACCGATTAAATTGTTAGCTCGGCAACTAAGAAAAACAGAAGAATAAAAAATGATATATAAGGTCAAATCTGAACAAGGAGATATATTAACTTTACCAAAAGATATTAATGATAGATTTCAACAATATTATCAAAAACTTTATACATCAAAAGTGACGGATCAACCCGAGACAATAGAAAGGTTTCTCCAGAAATGTAACATTAATGGATTAGATCGGGAAGGTAGAGAATTATTAGATGCCGAAATATCAGCAAAAGATATTGAGGAATCAATTAGATCATTGAAGAATGGTAAAGCTGCAGGACCCGATGGTTTGGGGGTTGTATTTTATAAGAAGTTTCATGATTTGATCGTCCCCCGGTTACAAACTATGTACAAAGTTGCCTACGAACAAGAACAACTTCCAGAAACCTTAAAAGAATCCACAATTACACTTATTCCTAAGGCAGACAAAGATCCAGAAGACCCAGGATCATACAGAGCAATAGCTCTTTTAAATACAGATCTTTTTTAAATTTAATTTTAAATATTAACAAAATTTTTACCTCAACGGTTAAGTTTAGTGATCAATAGAATAATACATCATGATCAAACAGGTTTTATTCCTAAACGTTATTCCACTTATAACTTAAGACGTCTGTTTAATATTATCTACTCAAAAAGAATGACTGATGTTGAACTAGCAGTTATATCCCTGGATGCGGAGAAGGCGTTTGACCAGGTTGAATGGCCTTATTTATTTAGGATAATGCAGAAATTTCAACTGGGAGAAGGATTTTGCAAATGGGTTAGAATTTTATATTCAGGCCCAACAGCAAGAATCCTAACAAACCAAATGTTATCAGCAAAATTCAATCTTTCTAGGGGTTGTAGACAAGGTTGCCCGTTATCACCGTTACTATTTGCACTCGCTATAGAATTATTAGCCGAAAGGATTAGAGTAGAACCAGAAATTTATGGATATAATACTAAAACTACAATTAATAAAATATCTTTATATGCAGATGATGTTTTATTGTATATAACAAAACCAGAGGTTAGCATCCCTAAAGTACTTGAAGTGATAAATGAATTTAGTGAGTTCTCAGGATATAGAATTAACTGGAACAAAAGTGAAATTATGCCTATAACAGGAACAGGAATTGAATAAATTACAAAAATTTCCATTTAAAATAGCTAATAATCAAATTAAATATCTTGGAATTAATGTATCAAAATCTTATAATTCTTTATTTAAATCTAATTTTCCTCAATTATTAAATAAATGAAAAACAAATATTTTATATTGGAAAACATTACCGATATCAATGATCGGTAGAATAAATGCCATTAAAATGATTTTTCTGCCTCAATTACTATATTTATTTCAAGCCATACCATTATATCTTCCTAAAAAATTTTTTTTAAACATTGATGCTATAGTTAATAGCTTCATTTGGGATTACAAAAATCATAGAATAAGTAAAACACACTTATGTAAATCTAAGATAAATGGTGGATTAGCTTTACCTAATTTTTTATATTCTTTTTGGGCGGTTCAGATTAAGAACTTTAATTATTGGTTGATACAGATGGAACAAGACCCAGCTTGGTTAAGAATTGAAAAGGAAGATTGTTTCCCTTTCGACATAAGCACAATACTCCTTGCCCCTGGGGTGGTACAAAAAAAATTATATAAGGAAAACCCTATAATTTTAAATAATATACGTACCTGGAAACAAATCATTAAGACTTTACATTTAGAAACTATACCACTTTGTTTACCAATTATGAATAATCCTATGTTTAAACCTTCGACATTGGATGTGGGGTTTAGACATTGGAAAAACTTAGGAATAATAAGGATAGAACATCTTTACAGGAATGGGAAATTCCTCTCATTCCAGGAGTTGAAAGAGATGTATGGACTGCAAGCAAATAATCAATTTAGATATTTACAAATTAGAGATTATGTCAAATTAAATACGCTAAATTACAGAAATAGAGAGCCAGGTATACTGGATGAAGTACTTAACAAGCATCCAACAACAGAAAAATTAATAGCATATATATATAATATTTTTTTGGACAGGGAAATGCCAAAAACGGAACTATTCCGACAAAAATGGGAAAATGAAATTGGTTTACCTATAACAGAAGATTTATGGGAAGAAAGCTTACAACGAATTCATCGCTGTTCGTTAAATGCCAGACATACTTTGATACAATTCAAAGTAATACATAATTACACTACTCAAAAAAGAAATTAAATAGAATTTTTCCTACTATATCACCATTATGTGATAAATGTCAGGACATAGAAGCCGATTTAAATCATAGTTTTGTAATATGTACAAAACTTAAAAGTTATTGGACTGAGATTTTTAAAATTATTTCCACAGTTTTAAAGATCACATTAAGCCCTGACTCAAAATTAATTATATTTGGGGTTTTAGATTCAAATCAAATTTTAACAGTAAATCAAAGAAATTTTCTGGATTACTGTTTAATAATTGGAAAAAAATTAATATTACAATTTTGGAAGGGACCATTATCCCCGACAATTAAAATGTGGACAGTGGAAATGTTGGAGACATTACAATTGGAGAGAATTAGATTTATCCTAATGGATAAACCTGAGATTTTTGAACAAATATGGTCTCCATTCACTGATTATATGAAGGGGTAGCTGGGCTCAGCATCGAAACTCAATGAGCACCTGGTGGAAAGATCAAACAAAAATGTTTAAGATCAGATTTATATACTTGTCTCTATATATTATAATTAGAAATTGTTCCACTCATTGATAAGTTGTATACCGTTTTCTTTCCCACAAGTATTTTTTTTTTGTTTTTTGTTTTTGTTTATTTTATTTTATTCATTTTATTTTCTTCTCTCTTCTTTATATTAATCAACTATAATCATACTCTTATAATTATTCACTATTCTTTCTTTATACTTTTTTCACTTTATAAAAAAAAGTGAGGCCAATATATATATATATATATATATATATATATATATATATATATATATATATATATATATATATATATATATATATATATATATATATTTGTTAACATTTATATAATTTTGGAAAGATGTATCAACTATATTTGGAAAAAAATGCTATATTATTTGTTATATGTATGGCCTCTAATAAAAATATATTTTAAAAAAAAGAGCTAGAAGACAACTGTTTATTTATTTCACATAAAAATTCCTGTAAATGCTAATCAGCTTAGAAATAATTGAGAACTTTTTGGTTTTCAGATCAAAGACTTATGATTCAGTTTTTCCATCTAGTCCTGCAGACTTTGAAACAAAATCTGAAAGGAAGAAAAATTCCAATGTGAGTATTTTACTTTGATTTAAGTTTATTTATTATTGCCACATGTATCGTGGTACAGTGAACAGCTTTGTTTTGCATGCTATCTAATGAAGTCAGATAAATACAATCAAGCCAAACTTGATGGTGGTGTAGCGGTGGAGCTACTGCCTTACAGCGCCAGAGACCCGGGTTCGATCCTGACTGCAGGTGCTTGTATGTACAGAGTTTGTTCGTTCTTCCCGTCACCTGCAAGGTTTTCCTCCAAGATTTTCAGTTTCCTCCAACACTCCATAGACGTTCAGGTTTGTATAAATGTGAAATGTAATAAGCTTGGTATAAATGTAAAATTGTCCCTAGTATATGTAGGATAGTGTTAATGTGCATGGATTGCTGGTCAGCACGGCCTCGGTGGGTAGGACCTGTTTCTGCTCTATATCTCTAAACTAAATTAAACTAAACTTAAGTACAATAGGTAGAGCGATGCAAGGTGACTTGGATAGGTTGGGTGACTGGGCAGATGCATGGCAGATACAGTATAATGTGGATAAATGTGAGGTTGTCCACTTTGGTGGCAAGAACAGGAAGGCAGATTATTATCTGAATGGTGTCAGATTAGGAAAAAGGGAGGTGCAACGAGATCTGGCTGTGCATCAGTCACTGAAAGTAAGCATGCAGGTACAGCAGGCCGTGAAGAAAGCTACTGGCATGATGGCCTTCATTGGGAGAGGATTTGAGTTTAGGAGCAAGGAGATCCTACTGCAGTTGTACAGGCCCTGGTGAGTACCTGGAGTATTGTGTGCAATTTTGGTCTCTTAATTTGAGGAAGGACATTATTGCTATTGAGGGAGTGCAGCGTAGGTTCACCAGGTTAATTTCCAGGATGGCAGGACTGACATAGGATGAAAGAATAGGTTGATTGCGCTTGTATTCACTGGAATTTAGAAGAATGAGAGGGGATCTTATAGAAACATATAAAATTCTTAAAGGATTGGACAGGCTAGATGTAGAGAAAATATCCTGATGTTGGGGGAATCCAGAACCAGGGGTCACAGTTTAAGAATAAGGGGTAGGCCATTTATGACTCGGATGAGGACTTCTTCACCCAGAGAGTTGTGAATCTGTGGAATTCTCTGCCACAGAAGGCAGTGGAAGCCAATACACTGGATGTTTTCAAGAGACATTTAGATTTAGCTCTTGGAGCCAAAGGAATCAACGAATATGGCGAAAATGCAGAACGGGGTACTGATTTTAGATGATCAGTGATGATCATAATGAATGGTGGTGCTAGCTCGAACACCCAAATGGCCTACTCCTGCACCTATTTTTCCATGTTTCCAACACTAGTTCTACACACACTAGGGACAATTTACACCAATACCAAGCCAATTAACATACAAATCAGTGCGTCTTTGGAGTGTTGGAGGAAACTGATGATCTCGGAGAAAACCCACGAGAAGAATGTACAAACTCCCTATAAGCAAACACCTGTAGTCAGAATCAAACCCGGGTCTCTGGCGTTGTAAGGCAGTAGCTCTACCGCTACGCCACCGTGCCATGTCATTAACAAGGCAGTTTGCTTCCTGTACTGTGCTCAACTCTTTTTTGGAAATAATGTAGTCACATGTTGTTGCTTTTGGTAAGTTTCTTCACTCAAAATGACAGGGCAATGAACTGCACTACTTCAAGAGATTGTCAGCACATTTCAAGAAGTCAAGGTCCATACACACACAAATAAAAACCCCATCTCACTTTTGAGTTAGTGAGAAAGCAATATAAACTGTCTTGTTAGGTAAACACAGTATAATTACTGCCATTGTCTTAAAATATTAATGTGTCAACCTTTCTGAGTGCCAAGGTTATCACTGCACTTAAATGGAAAACAATTTAATAAATTGTTGCTGGAAAAACAATTTATAAAGAATACGCATTAATTTCAACTAATTTTGTTCCCCAAGTCTGTGAATGAAATATACTCAGCAAATCATTTATCACAGACAATACCCAAGGACACATTTCTTGTGTACCATTTTGGTTCTTCAATGGATGGATAACTGGGATACGATGAAAATCCTGGATCCAAGATGGTGCCTGTCTGTGGTGACACACAGCAGAAAATCATCAAATATAATAGTTCTCAGCTTACCTGTATTAAAGAAACAGCGGAAACCAGCGATGCAGCTGACAAGCTGCTAATGCATTTAAACGCATTCCAGCAGCAACCGCGCTGCCGACTGTAAGGGAATTCCCGATCACAGGGGAAACCCCGACCTGGTGGAGGATCGCAGGAACAGTAAGTACAGTACCTGGAAACACCGGAGGCCTCCATGGTGACCGGAAACGTGGCCGGCAGGCAGGACTACGTCAGACTGAAGCGCAGGAGATTTCGACCCCCTCTCCCGACCATCCTACTAGCCAATGTACAATCACTGGAAAATAAAGTGGAGGACTTGAGGTCAAGGCTGCTTTACCAAAGGGAGCTGAGGGAATACTCTGTGTTCTGTTTCACAGAGACATGGCTCACCCCCAGCACCCCAGACTCAGCCGTCCAGCCTGAAGGTTTTTCCATCCATCGTATGGACTGAACGCAGGCATTTGGGAAAGGAAGAGGTGGGGGGTGCCTGCCGCATGGTCAACTCTTCATGGTGCTCAGAGATGGCAGTTCTGTCTAAACCCAGCTCTCCGCACCTGGAACATCAGGCAGTGAAGTGCCGCCCCTTCTACCTCCCGAGGAAACTGACCTCCATCAGCCTGACCTCCATACATCCCACCCCAGGCAGACGTCCACCGACATGGGAGGAGCTGCACGCCATGGTCGACAAGTGCCAGACATCGTACCCCGAAGCCTTTACCTCCTTTACCACCATAGCCGGGGGGGCTTCAACAAAGCCAATCTGAAAAACTCCCAAACTACCACCAAAGTTTCACCTGCAGCACCAGAGGATTAAACACCCTTGACCACTGCTATATGACCATCAAGAATGCCTATCGCTCTATCCCTTGCCCTCCCTTCAGGAAATCCAACCATTTAGCGGTGCTGCTTCTTCCTACATACAGGCAGCAACTGAAGAGTGCACCCCCAGAGGTGATGACTGCACAGAGCTTGTCTGGGGAGGCAGAGGAACAACTACAGCTGCTTGGAGTCAGTAGACTGGCTAATGTTCAAGAACTCGGCAATGGACCCGAATGAATATGCCACAGTCATTACAGACTTTGTAAGGAAATGTGTGGAGGACTATGTTTGCTTGCAGTTTGCCTACCATCACAACAGGACAACGGAGGATGCAATCTCACCGGCTCTCCTCTCCGCACTAGACCACTTGGACAATAAAACCACGCATCAGGCTGTTGTTATAGACTACAGGTCGTGACTCAAAACCATCATCCCCTCCAAGCTGGTTACCAAGCTCACGGAACTGCTCTACTCACTCTATACTCTTGATTGTGTAGCCAGACATAGTGCGAACTCCATCTTCAAGTTCGCCGACGACACCACCATTTTTCAACGAATTACAGATGGTGATGTGTCAGAGTATAGAAGTGAGATCGACTGATTGAACAAATGGTGCCAGTACAACAACCTGGCTCTCAATATCAGTAAAACAAATGTGAAATGATTGTGGACTTTGGAGGAGGAAGGATGAGGACCCACAATCCTGTTTATATCATGGTGGAGAGAGTCAAAAACTTCAAATTCCTAGGCGTGCATATTTCTGAAGATCTTTCCTGGACCCAGCACACTGATGCAATTATAAATAAAGCACATCAACGCCTCTACTTCCTGAAAAGATTACGGAGATTTGGTATGTCTGAGACGATTCGCTTAAACTTCTACATGTGTACAGTAGAGAGGATATTGACTGGTTGCATCATGGCCTGGTTCGGCAACTTGAACGCCCAGTAGCGAAAAAGACTGCAAAAAGTTGTGAACACTGCCCAATCCATCACTGGCTCTGACCTCCCCACCATCGAGGGGATTTATCGGAGTCGCTGCCTCAAACAGGCAGCCAGCATCATCAGAGACCAACATCATCCTGACCACACACTCGTCTCACCCTGCCATCGGGAAGAAGGTATAGGAGCCTGAAAACTGTAACGTCCAGGTTCAGGAACTACAGCCATCAAATTATTAAACATTACTACCTCAAACAAGCTCTGAACTTCAATAGACTATTATTGCACTACTATTGTTTATTTTTTGAGTATATGTGTATGTATATATGTGTATATGTATATATGTGTGTGCGTATGTATATATGACATCGCCCAGACTTGCATCCGACCAGGATGCATTACCCATGGTCAGTCATGACCGAGGGGGGCCTACTACTACTACTGCTACTACTATGTATGTGTATATGTGTGTGTGTACTTGTGAGTATGTGTGTGTGTGTGTGTATGTATATACACACACTGAACTTTTTCCCCTCATGTATCATAATTACAGTGTACTGTGTTTACATATTCTGTTGTGCTGCAACAAGTAAGAATTTCATTGTTCTATCTGGGACATATGACAATAAAACACTTTTGACTCTTGACTCAAATGGTGCATCCAGATTTTAATGAGCTTTCTCTCTTGATTTCACATATTTCTCTCCAACCATTTACATTAAAGAGGAATAAGAATTAATTATTTTTATCTCATTGATTTTCCTCCAGCCTTCGAAGACAAATGCAACCTATCATAAGATCTTTAAAGATATTGAAAAGGATGAATCGTTAAAACAAAGTAAGTAGTAAACTTACCTACATCTTGTGAGCTCGATGTTGTAAATGAGCCTAACAATTATCATCAATGGAACACTGGCTTGAATCACAGTGCTCCATTCTAAATGAATTTGATTGAGGGTTATTCTCTGTATATATTAAATGTGTAATGTAATAATGCCTGTGCGTTAAAGTCCACATCTGACATTTTGATTCAATTGGCCTTGATGGAACTGAATTTCAGAAGTTCAATTTAATATGCATTTTATATGTTTAGCATATACAACAAAATAACAATTTATTTCCCACTCTGTTCTCCTGCAAGGTGAAATAAGATCAAATTGAGAATGTTCACATTTATCTTTTTTTCTGTAAAGCTTGGCATATAGCACATGCTTTCATGATTAGCCAGCATCTCCTACTTCTCATAAGTAAACACTGTGAACATACAGAAGTTGATGCAGCAGTTAATTTGAAATGCACAGCTATGTTTATCATTGCCTTTCATTGCTGACACTGCTGTTCTTGGTCAGTTGGAATCACTTGAGCCCATAGCTTGGCTTCCTCTCCCCAGACATACAAGATTAATCAATTTTGTTTCTTTACTTGTTCTACCCCAACTGCGAGCACTAACTTGCCTGAAGCCAAAGTAGTTTCTGTGATTCAGCAACATCAGTTAGATGTTTGTTCTTCAGTGGACTTTTCCCCTATTTCCCCCCCCCCCAAAAAAAAGTTGAGGAAAACAAACTGAGAACAATACAACATTTTGTTAGCTTAAGAACCAGAAAAGCAAGAGTATTATGTTTATTTGCCTAATGAATAAACCCTGCACTAAACTTTATTTTATTTTCTAGGTTTTACTTGTGCTTTGCAAAAAGACATTCTCTACCAAGGAAAATTGTTTGTGTCTGAAAACTGGATTTGCTTTAATTCCAAAGTCTTTGGAAGAGATATAAAGGTTTAAAGTTTTTTTTTTAAGGGGAGAAAGGAACACCTTGCTACAACTGGCCGTTAAAATTACATTTATTCAGAAATGCCAAGAGAACAATCTTCAGCGAGACATCTAACACACTGTTACTGTACTAATTAGTGGGTATTAAATCCCAGTTTCTAAATATGAAAAGTAATTATCATATATTCTAACTATTTCACTAAGTTTTGGGTTTCATGTCCATCCGATTTGACAATTATCTCAAATTTTCCCTCAACCTTTTGGAATTAATTCTCAATCACCAAACTTTGGGCATAAAGCTTTGTTAGGTGGGAGCATAGGTTGGAGATGAGCATTGGAAAATTTATCCCTTAATTTTCGTGGCTTCGAAAAAAATTAAATGTAACTCAGCAAAATATTCAATTATTTCAGTATTTTGATAGCTGATAATAAACTGTACAATCGTAATTTCGTGTTGCTTTTTCCATCTCAGATTACCATACCCACCTTCTCTGTGACTCAGATTAAGAAACACAAAACTGCCTTGCTGGTGCCAAATGCTCTATGCATAGCCACTGAACTTGAAAAGGTGAGTCTCCAGTTATAAAACAACATTTTACAGAATAATTTGACTGGTCGCATAAGACTTGCAAGTAAATTTCGATCTTCCTAATTCGCTGAAGTTTGATAACGCTGCCTCACACTTTTTATTGCAGTTTATGTTTGTTTCACTATTGTCGAGGGATGCAACCTATAAGCTTCTGAAATCTGTTTGTTTACAGCTGGAGGTGAGTTCCGATAATTGAAACTGATAATTTTACGATTTGTTTACTGGAGATTAAAGAGAATTTTTAATGAAACACAACCTCAAACTTTACTTCACAGAATAGGTAGAGGATATGGGGTGGAGATGACAGCACATGCCCACTAATCACCGTCCTGACTCAATCAAAACTCAGTGTCAGGTTGACTTATTTGACCTGAACAGGTGCCTTGGCCCTATTTTTTGTTTGTTCATTTGAAATAGTCCCTAATCTTGATTCCTTGGGAAAACGGAAGCAGCAACTGACAGCTTTACACTAACATTGTAAAAACTACTCATGCTAAAAACATTCAGAACAAACATTAATGTCAGAAAAAGGAAAGGAGTCATTAGTCAGGTATTTATCCTTTTTCCTTATTTTCCAACAAAAAAAAGTATTGGGGAAAAGCAACCTATTAAAACAATAAAACAGTTGTTGGCTTATAAATCAGATGCTGACAGTGGTGGATTTTCCTTCTAATATAGTGATATTTTTTTTTAGAAATCTTGTTTTGCAAGTATCCAGGTGGTCTTGCATTATTATGTTGCATCCCAATATTTCAAATATGTATCCACTGTTTTTTTTTAATTTGAATTCTGTGGAATTTTGATTTCTACTAGGCTTCACTTTCAAGTCCTGGACTCGTATCTTTGATTTAAGTGGAGAGAAATAAAGGCTATTTATTTAGCCTTGCCTTTAAAATATCTCCAACCCTTCATTGGGACATTTCTCTAGTTGCATCAGAATCATCCGTCACCTACACTTGATCCTTGCAGTTTCTTCTGCTGTGGCTCCCGGCACCATCTTTTGCTGGGAGGCAGGACTCCAGCATATTAGCATATGCCTGCGCAACGTAACATAGCGGAGAGTCTCCCTCAAACAAATAGCTGGCACAATAGCTTTAATGCCCAGTAAAGACCCCATGTCCAGACTCGCCATCTGCCAAAGTTGTCACTGAAAATGAATGATTGTGAAAGTCTTTTACACATGAAGTATTAATAAATGTTTTAAATTACTATTTCAACATACAATATAAGCCTAAACAACAGTTTTAGTCAAGACAAAAATAAGTCTGCTTATTGTCCCAGCAGCCATTTCTTCCCACCTGATTTCAAGGGCACAGCTGCTTTTGCACTGATTTACTGATGTGATTTCATCAACAAAACTTTCCATCATTATAGCTGGGGAGGTTTGTTGAAATTTGAATTCCATGAGGATTAATAGCTACAACATTATACCTGTTCCAAGGTTCAAGCCATAGTGCTTTTCCTCATCTGAAATTCTTGCTGGTTAAAATGGCACATTTCAGATAAATTGTATTTTATTCTTTGCTTCTTAAAACAAACCATTAAAGATAACAATTATAGGCATTGTGATTACAGCATCTGTGAATTTGAATAAATAAGCCATGCATATAGCAATAGAACATTTATTTTTATGCATAAGGGATAGAAGCAGGGATTGAACCCAGATCCCTTGAACATTCCTTGAAGCCATTGTTCCTCAAACCATGGCTTTTCGGTCAGCAGAAAAGAACCACTGTCATATCCTTGAGTAAACATACACTTATCTCTGGGGCAGAGAATTTCTAATATTCACATACCTCTGAGAAATGTCTCCTTCTCTATCTCAATCTTAAGGGGCGGCCCTTTATCCTGAAGCAGTGTCCTGTGGTTCAGGACCATCGCCAATTGAAGCATCAACATTACCTAGCACCCTCAGAATTTTGTATGTCAATATATTATACATTTTGAACAAAGTTTGTACCAAATGCAATATTCTAATTTTGATTTGTACATTTAACTTTTCTCAGGAGAGACCTGATGATATCAGTCCAAATCCATCCCTTGCTGAAAATAATTTCAGGGCTGAACGACCAACATCATTGTCTCTAGTAAGTGGAACATTACAGTGTCCTGAAATGAGCTTTTCTACTTTGTAGTTTGAAGCAGGATCTTACAGAGCTGCCAAGTAGGACGGATTTTTCCGCATTTCGTACGGAAATGCGATAAGAATACTGATGTACGATTTTGCGTTGTTAGATACAAATTTTTCTTTAAGCGGCCCGACCTCCTGTTTCATTATTCTTGCCATAGAGGGAGTACAGAGGTTCACCAGACTGATTCCTGGGATGGCAGGACTTCCATATGAAGAAAGACTGGATAGACTCAGCTTGTACTCACTGGAATTTAGGAGATTGAGGGGGGATCTTGTAGAGGCTTAACAAAATTCTTAAGCGGTTGGACAGGCTAGATGCAGGAAGATTGGTCCCAATGTTGGGGAACTCCAGGACAAGAGGTCACAGTTTAAGGATAAGGGGGAAGTCTGTTAGGACCGAGATGAGAAGATCTTTTTTCACACAGAGTGGTGAGTCTGTGGAATTTCATTTCGGAGTCACGTGAGTGACTTCGTGAAGAGCCCGCCGGCGCGCATGCTCGACATATCGTCGTATCGCGTTGCTGCGACGGCTGACGGAGGAGCGTGCTCCTCGCCAGCCCTTCATAAGGGAACCACGCAGGTAAGTATGCTACCTTAAGTTGGTGGTTCTTGTTGTGTTTGCTTCACAGCAAGAACATGGATGGGAGTCTAAGAGGCCGGAGTTCGAGGAGAAGTCGCCGGCCAGCAGTTCCGGAGCGAGAGTTGTCGGGGGTACCTGCAACGCAGACCGGAACGAGGGCGGAGATGTCGGTGAGCTCTGTATTTTCAGGTCCGGTCCCGCCCGCACACCACAGCTCGGAGGAGTCCGACGAGGAGGAGTGTGGTGTGCCGCCAGAGCAGGACGACCCTGCCATGGCAGCCAGGTCGTCAGCAGGCTTGCTGACGGCTTCGAGCAGAAGGGTCCGTGCGGCTGCACGGCCCGTTTCACGCAGCCCTCTGAGAAGGGGAAGGGCAGGAGCCCAGCAGCCTAACCCTGTCGGGGCTAAGGCTCTGCCTGCCGCCAAGGAGCGGTCAGGTTCCAGGACGGGACCCGGGGCAGCTGTGAGGTCCAGCCGTCGCCCCCCAACTTTCGACGCCGGGACGAGTCAGTTGGGGGTCCCGTCACAGTCGCCGAGCCCCCCATGGATGGGTGGGCGAGACCATGCGTCGGCAAGGTCCACGATGTGGGCAGCTGGCAAGCCTGCACGGGCCCAAGGTATCCAGGCTTCGGCTGGTGCCGACACCATGCCGCATCTGTCCATAGAGGCAACGGCTTCCGCTCCCGCTAAACGGAGGCGGTTGAACACGCCCGTGCAGGAATCGCGCAGTTTCGCCTCGGCGGCTGTCGACGACAACTACCGGCACCGGCAGGGCCTCGACGAGGTGCGGGACGATGACAGGAGCCCCGGCCAATTTTCAGAGCCGGAGGACTCCGACCACCTGAGTGTTCAGGGTGAAGGGCGTATTGACCGGATGGAGCGGCTGCTGGAGCTTCTCCTACAAGGTCAACAACAACAGGCATCCAGCAGCGACAGGCACAGGGCTTCATCACCAGCTTCGTACACCAGCCTGGAGCAGCAGGACGAGGAGGCCGTGGTTGACCCCATCCCACCCCCGCCTGAATTACCGGCGGAGGACCTCCTCGATGTGGCTACCAAATTTGCAGCCCCTCATTCGTTGGGGCTTCCCATCAATACGAAGTTTGCAGCCACAGTGGACTTCCTAAATAATCACCAGCTTCAGGAGGAAGTCCTACTACAAGCCATGAGCCGTCACAAGGCTCCATCAAACTGCAATTCCCTCAACGTGCCTGTGGTCAATACGCCAATATGGGGCAACATCAGTGCGGCTATCCGTCAGCAGGAGCTGAAAATTCAGCGGATCCTGAAACTCCTCATGGCCGGGATTACTGCCTTTGTGCGGTCGGTCGACGGAGAGGAGCTTAATTTGGACCAGGAGGATGCTCTGGCGCTTCTGTGCGCTACTCAAAACGAAATAAACGGCTTTCGCAAAAACAGCATCCGCCCAGCGCTCAACCCTAAGTTTGCAGGGTTGTGCAAACCACCGCCGCCGCCCCGTCAGCTCTTTGGCGAAGACCTCTCCAAAAGGGTCAGAGAGCTGGATGAACAAGCCAAGACCGTGGGGCTCATGCGCTCTCACAGTGCCCCCACACCATCAAGCTCGAAAGCCCCACTTGGCTGTTCACGAGGGTCTGTCAGCACTTCCACCAGGAATTACCCTCCAGCTCCAAACCGTTATCAGCCACCCCAACCCCAGGGGTCTTTTTTAGGACAGGCTCGGCAGAAGCCGAGGTGGAAAATGAGGACGCCACGACCTCAAACCAACCCAGCACCTCCACGACCACCCACTCGTGTCAGGGACCGCCGGTAACCACAGAGGTGAGGCGATCTGGTTCTCTTTTTTCTCTTTGTTTAACTCCACATGTTGGTGGGCGTTTGCGGTTGTTTGCGGGTGCATGGGGTGACATTACCAGCGATGAGTATGTGTTACGGAATATTCAGGGCCATAGTATTGAGTTTATTAATGGGGACATCCCTCCACCTCAGCATAGACCGGGTCGTACTTTCAAACTAACGGCTGCGGAACAGTCAGTAGACTATAAGGAAATTTTAAGGTTGGAACAGAAAGGGGTCATAGAGAGAACGGTTCATGAGCCCGTTGAATTTGTTTCCAATATTTTTACTAGACCTAAGAAGGATGGAGGCTGTAGAGTCATTATTGATCTAACCACTCTGAATAACTTTGTAACATATACTCATTTTAAAATGGACACGTTTGAAACGGCCAAATCATTGATTTCACAAGGGTGCTTTATGGCATGCATTGATTTACAGGATGCGTACTATACCGTACCTATGAAAAAATATTACAGAAGGTTCTTAAAATTTATCTGGATGGATCAGCTGTGGCAATATAGGGCGTTGCCTAATGGGCTCACCACAGCCCCTCGCTTATTTACTAAATTGGTGAAGCCAATTATGGCTTATTTAAGACAAAGACATCATATTGTTATGGCCTATTTAGATGATATTTTAATTGTCGGCCACACCTTGGAATTAGCACAACAAGGGGTGGCAGCTGTGGTCAATTTGTTCCAACAGCTTGGGTTCATTGTTCATCCAGAAAAATCTAAGTTCTGCCCCACCCAGGTAATTAAAGGGTCTGAAGAAGGGTCTCGACCCGAAACGTCGCCTATCTCCTTCACTCCTTAGATGCTGCTGCACCCGCTGAGTTTCTCCAGCTTTTTGTGTAACCCCAGGTAATTAATTATCTGGGGTTCCAGGTGAATTCCATTAGCATGAGAGTCACCATACCAATTAACAAAATTGAGGAGGTAACACAGGTGTGTACAGACTTGATTAATACTCGTATACCATCGATTCGTCACACAGCTACTGTCATTGGCAAGATTGTGGCTTTGTTTCCGGCAGCCCGGTATGGACCTCTGCATTATCAAAACTTGCAGAGAGCCAAGATCGCTGCGTTGCGACGGCATGCTGGTCATTATGATCGATCAATGCGGCTGCCGCCTGCAGCATTGGATGAATTACGATGGTGGGTTTGCCACATTAGTAAATCGTTCAAAACTATTATTGAGGCGAAACCGATGATATACTTACAAACTGATGCGAGCTCTGATGGCTGGGGAGCTACGAATCAATTCTCTAGTTGTGGGGGCCGATGGGATACCCTTGAGAATACGATGTTGGTATCACAAGGGATCAACTATTTGGAGCTGCTTGCAGCGTTTCACGGACTTTGTGCATATTGTTCCAAGATCATTGGAGCACATGTCCGGCTCCAAATAGACAATACCACAGCGGTGGCATATTTAAACCACATGGGCGGTGCCAGGTCAGTTTCATGTGATAAATTGGCTAATTCAATTTGGCTCTGGTGTGTCAAGAGAGACATTTGGATTTCAGCTACCTATTTGCCAGGTGAGCTTAATATTGTGGCGGACGCCAGGTCACGCAAGTTCAATGATAATATTGAATGGATGTTACATCCTGAAATTTTTGCAAAAATCACAGCCAAATTTGGGAAACCGGACATTGACCTTTTTGCGTCCCGGTTGAACCATCAGGTACCAACCTACGTCGCGTGGGAACCAGATCCTGGGGCTATAGCGTTAGATGCATTCTCGCTAGACTGGGGGAATTGCTTTTTCTATGCATTCCCCCTGTTTTGCCTCATCAGTCGGGTATTACGCAAAATTCAGATGGACGGTGCCAAGGGCATCCTTATCATACCCGACTGGCCTACACAGCCATGGTATCCGATGGTCTTTGACACGCTCAGTGAACCTTGGGTCCGTTTGCGGGGTAGCCCAGAATTAGTTACTCACCCTGTTTCAGGGGAGCCACATCCCTGCCATGGCTATTTAAATTTGTTGGCTTGCAGATTCTGAATCGGCCTTTACAACAATACGGCCTTTCTACCCGGACCATGGATACCATTGCGGCGTCGTGCCGAGAGTCTACAAGGCGAAGATACCGCTCTCACATCAGGAAGTGGGAAGCCTTCTGCAGCCGCTCTCGCATCACGTACGATGCCGTGACTATAACCGACGTCCTGGAATTCCTCGCGGGGTTGCACCATGATGAACACTTAAGCTACAGTGCTATCAACAGCGCCAGGAGCGCTCTATCATTCTACCTCAATATTGAGGTGGGATCCAACAGGCTAGTGTCCAGGCTCATGCGGGGTATTTTCAATACGAATCCGCCTACACCACGTTACAATATCACCTGGGATGTCAGGGACGTTTTAACTCTGCTCAGGACGTGGTCCCCCATGGAAGGGCTCCAGCTGGACAAACTCACCATGAAGCTGGTGATGTTACTAGCGCTGACTTCAGCACAGAGGGTACAGACACTCCACAAACTACGTGTCGACAGAATGATGTCTACCCCCACAGAAGTAGTTTTCTTTGTTGACGAGCTACTGAAGCAACACAGACCTGGGTGCACAGGGCTGCAGCTGAAGTTCCCGGCATACCCCGCCGATGCTAGGCTATGCTTAGCCTCCCATATCCGTTACTACGTCAAGGTGACGGCAAGCATCAGAGGAATGGAGAGATACCTGCTTGTCCCTCATAAGAGACCTCACCATCGAGTGACAACACAGACGATATCCAGGTGGCTTCGAGTCGTCTTGGGTAAGTCAGGTATCGACACTAATGTGTTCAAATCTCATTCCACCAGGGCTGCATCGACGTCGGCGGCGAGGGTCATGGAGGTGCCCATGGACCATATTCTCGCCACAGCAGGATGGGCTAATGAGACGGTGTTCCAGCGGTTCTACAACCGGCCCGTTGCTGCGCCTCTACAGTTCGCAGAAGCCGTGCTAGATGCGGGGCAAGAACGTGGAGATGTCCCCGAATGAGGGGTTTTGATTTGTTTGTTAATAAATATGCTTTGTTTTGCAGTATGGACTAGTCAGCAAGTTATTCCTCCCATCCATCCCTGGTAGTGGTGTGACAGCATGGACGTGGTCCAGGGCGTGTCATCACAGAAGCTTTGAAGTCTTCACGAAGTCACTCACGTGACTCCGAAATGAAATAGTAAGATTGAACGAGAACTTACCAGTTCGAAGGTTGGTCATTATTTCATGAGGAGTCGAAGTGAGGGATTTCGTGCCCTCCTCGCCCAACCCTCAATCACCTTCAGCTGGTAATCTTAGTCGTTTCATTCTTACTATGTGAAGTCATTTCTTGATTGGTTTCTGTGATTCCACGCCGCTACTTTGAAGTATGTCGAGCATGCGCGCCGGCGGGCTCTTCACAAAATCCCTCACTTCGACTCCTCATGAAATAATGATCAACCTTCGAACTGGTAAGTTCTCGTTCAATCTTACTATTCTCTGCCACAAAAGGTAGTTGAGGCCAGTTCATTGGCTATATTTAAGAGGGAGCTAGATGTGGCCCTTGTGGCTAAAGGGATCAGGGGGGATGGAGAGAAGGCAGGTACAGGATACTAAGTGGGATGATCAGCCATGATCATATTGAATGGCGGTGCAGGCTCAAAGGGCCGAAAGGCCTACTCCTGCACCTATTTTCTATGATTAACATACCACTCGCCAATGGAAAAGTAATAACCCGGTGAAATTGAATTGAGATCTTGCTGCTTAAAAAATGCAAGGATATAAAAGTCATACTGTACCTCTAAAAATTATAGCAAATTTACTGGTATTTTAAATTTCAAGGTCTGGATGATTATTTTTGTAAGTTTTGATCTGCCTGTCCCTCTCCAAGTTTAAACGGAGCGCAGTCAATTTAACGCATGGGAATTTAAACGAAGTGCAGTCGGCTACAGTGCTATGGGTTCTAAATATAGCACTACTGGCTGGAGCGCTATGGGCTTTAAACATAGCGCTTTGGGCTTTAAACATAGCGCAATGGGCGCAGCGCTATGGGTCATAGACTGTTCGGGAAAATGCTCGTATAACAATGAGTCTTTGGTATTCTCTTTCTCAGTGGAAGTTGAGCCTTTGCTTATTTTTCAGGCAGTGGTAGAATTCTGGATAAGCCTAGGGTGAAAGGTCACCAGTGGGATTGCAGAGAGAGAGAGATAGAGAGATCAATTGGTAGCAAAGTTATGCATTCTTGTACTCTTGCATGGGTATGACAGCACATAAAAAATAATTTTGATTTCAGCAAAATGGTTCAGCATAAAAATACAAATTTCCTCGGCAAAATCCTGATTTTCAGGTACTAGAATACTGAAACGCTCTGACAAAACTTGGCAGCTCTGATCTTAGCAGAATGACTGATTCAGGGACTGGTTACTATCGTTATATCTTGTATGTCTGTGCTCATTGAGATCCACCTCAATGTATTTCACATATAGGATTTTTTAAGATATTTTAAAGTCAAAGAGCTTGGAAACTGTGCCTTCAGCTCCACCTGCCCACACCGACCACTTGTCCTATCCACACTAGTCCCAACTGCCTGCATTTGGTTCGTATCCCTTCAAACCTGACCTAACCATGTACCTGTCTAATTGTTTCTTGAAAGTTGCAATAGTCCCTCACTCAACTACCTCCTCTAGCAGCTTGTTCCATACACGCCCTACACTTTGTGTGAAAATGTTACCCCTCAGATTCCTATTAAATCTTTTCTCCTCATCTTAAACCTATGTCCTCTGGTTTTCAAACGAGACCTTTTATGTCTACCCGATCTATTTCTCTCATGATTTTATATTTAGACTCATTTAGATAGATGTCACTTCAAACCCAATTTTAAAAAGTAAACCTGAAAAATGCATTAGGGTTAGGTAAATGAGATTGGAAGAGGTGCAAGTGAACCTCTGCCTCACCTGAAACGACTGTCAGGGTCCTTGGCTGGATTCAAGGGGAGAGGTAAAGGTTGCAAAGGAAAGTACCTGGGGAGGGGGTGTTTTGGGTGAGGAGTGACAAGTTGTCCAGGGAGTTGCTGAGGGAATGGTCTCTGCGGAAAGTGGAAAGGGGTGTAGATGGGAAGATGTGGCCAGCAGTGGGATCCTGTTGGAGATGGCAAAAATGTAACAGAGGATTATATGCTGTATGCGATGGCTAATGGGTTGGAAGTTAAGGACAAGGGGGACTATGTCCCTGTTATGGATGGGGGGGGAGGGGGAGCAAGAGCAGAGCTGTGGGAAATCGAGGAGACCCTAGTGAGGGTCTCATCTATGATGGAAGAGGGGAACCACCGTTCCCTAAAGAATAAGGACATCACCGATAACCTGGTATGGAACACCTCATCTTGGGCGCAGATGCGGCATACTCGGAGGGATTGGGGATAGCATCTTTACAGGACGCAGGGTGGGAAGAAGTGTAGTCTAGATAGCTATGGAAGTCAGTATAGATGTCAGTTGATAGTTTGTCTCCTGTGATGGAGATGGTGAGATCAAGAAACGGTAGGGAGATGTCCAAGCGAATTTGAGTGCAGGGTGGAAATTAGTAGTAAAGTTAATAAAGTCAGTGAGTTCTGCATGGGTGCAGGAGGAAGCACTGGTGCAGTTATCAATGTAATGAATAAGAAAAGCAAATGAATCAGCTTAGCTTTACAGAGTGGGCTAAGAATATATTCCTTGTCACCTTCCCCTCAGCTTACAATAAACCATGCTTCATTTCCTTAACATCATCTACTTTGATTTGTTGTTTTCACACCTTAATCCTCTATATGTCTAGACTCCCTCGCGTCTGACTCTCAGTCTGAAGAAGGTTCTCGACCCAAAACTTCACCTGTTCCTTCACTCCGGAGATGCCCCCGTCCCGCTGAGTTACTCCATGATTTTGTATCTATTTAAGAATACATATTCAATCTTGTATAGATAAGTAAGTCAGAGGATCACACTAGAAGTATCTTGAAGATTTACAAATTATATTGATGGCGTGTATAAATGCTGAGTGCTGTTGGATTTTTTAAACAGCAAAAATAGTCTCTGCTATGGTTATTCCATTGTCAAGTGAGGTCAAGCCCGAGCTGATCAGCAAAGCCTGTACAGTACAGGCTTGCCTGTCTGAAGATGCAATAGCAGGAAACCTTTCAACAGTAGTAAACTGTTATTCCAAACTTAGAGAGCTGCTGAAGATTTTCTGGAGAGGAGAAAATAAATTGAGCGGTGCTAGGACTCTATATCTTGCACGAGGGAAAATGCAGTTTTGTAGAACTGGCTTTACAATTTCAGCAGGCAGCCATCCTATGCTGCCAATTTGAGTTATTTCTCGTTGATGCAAATTTACATTTATCGGTGGGAATTGAATTTGAATGAAATAGGGAAAGGAGGTTGTGCTTTAAGTTTATACATTTAAGCCTATGACTCCGTTCATGGTTTGAATGCTCAAAGCTTAAATGTCATCAGTTTGGCACAAGCTGCAGTCTCCAGTCTAAATCATTTCCAAAACCTCCTCACTTAACTTTCAACTATTGCTTTCTGTTATGTAAAACACGAAATCTCCTTTCATAGGATTTCCTCTTCTACAATTCATGAGGGTTTTGCCTTTGAACATAAATTCTGCTCCATGATGAGACCATGTAAATTGGTCCATGTAAATTATTTATGCAACACTTGGCTTTATACTTTTTTCAGAAAAACTTTTGTTTCTGACTTGCTACTTGTATCATTAAGCTTCTGTGTGGTTTTCTTTTCTCCTTTTTTGCAACTTTGTGCACATTTCTGATAATGTCTACCATGTGGTTAGCACAGCGAGATGTTGCAAATTTGTTATTCATTACAACTTGTTGCAAAATTGTGTTATTTCTTCTATACGGCTGCCTGTACCCCTGCTCTCTAGAATCTAATCACATGCACAGTCTTGTTATTTGCCAGTTTGTCATTTTCCTGAAATGCAGGAACTGCAGCGTTCACAGCTTATGGGCTGCCCTGAAGTCCACTGTAATTGGCAGCTATTTCTTTACCAAGAACTGTTACGTTAGCACTGGCCAGGAGATTGAAGAGATAATTAACATTGACTTGAGGTTGAACTGAATGCTCCTCCATTTTTTCAAGGAAACAAAAACTGCTTTTACAGCTATCTGAAGCCAGAGGTCCTGCAGAAAATCCAGGACTGAAGACACACATAATGGCAAGAGAGAGCACGGGAAGCTCATTTTCAGTCGAGATGTACATGGGTTCTTGAACGCTGTCAAGACCACATATGGCACCCATGACCAAAACCCCACCCCACTGAGAACCAAGAACACAGGAAATAACAGTCAGAGAGGTAGTCAGTGCGCATTGGAAGGAGCACTTTAAAGACCTCCTTGGCTTCAATTCTGTCCTTGACGTGAACTTCCTCTACTCCATCCCACACCAATTTATTCCCACCCAATTTTTATGCAGTTAATGGCAAGACCTTTAAAGCATTGATGTGCAGAGGGATCTTGGAGTCCAAATTCATAGCTCACTACAGGTGGCATGCCCAATCAGGTAGGGTGGTAAAAAAGGTGTATGGTATGCTTCCCTTCATAGCTCGGGGCATTGAGTATAAGAGTCGGGAAGTCATGACCCTGTTCTTCAGGACTTTGGTTTGGCTACATTTGGAGTATTGTGTGCAGTTTTGGTTGCCCTAATACAGGAATGATGTGGAGGCTTTGGAGTGGGTGCAGAAGATGTTCACCAGGATGATGCCTGGATTAGAGAATTTAGCTACAGGAAGTGGGTGGATAGGATTGGATAGTTTTCTCTGGAATGTTGAAGGTTAGGGGAGACGATAGAAGTATATAAAATTATGAACGGCATCTATAGGATTGACAGGATCATTTTCTCAGGGTGGAAATGTCCAACATAGAGGGCATAGCTATAAGGTGAGAATTTAATGGAGATATGCAGGGCAAGTTTTTAAACCAGAGTGCCGGGGGCCTGGAATGCATTGCCAAGGGAGTTGGGGAGAAGGAGAATATTTCAGCGTACTGCTGAGATTAAGTCTTCAAGAAAAGGGTTACGTCCAACTGATTCTTTCAGACGGTCTCCCCACTGTGTGCCATAGTTCAGAAATATATATATATATGTGTGTGTGTACATATATATGTGTGTGTGTGTGTGTGTATATATATATATATATATAAATATATATATATATATATATATATATATATATATATATATATATATATATATATATATATATATATATATATATATATATATATATGTGTGTACATATATATGTGTGTATATGTGTATATATATAATATATATGTGTGTGTATATTGAAATATATGTGTGTGTGTATACACACACACACACATACATATATATCTATATCTATATATATATCTATATATATGTGTGTGTGTATATATGTATAGATAGAGCGATATATATTTGCCATTCCCAGGCAATTATATAATATTGCTGTTTTAAGAATTGTTAAAAGATTGTTCTAGCTGTATTATTGGTTGTAACTAACATTAATATCCTTCAATATTGCAGCTTAGTACACAGTTAATTCCAGTTTAAGCTACTGAGTTGTTTCAATGTCAGCCAAAAGGTTAGCATCAGAGAAGGATTCAAGGCAGGACCTTCAGTAAAGGTTTTATTGAAGCAGAACTCTATAGTATCTGAAGACACCAGAATCTGCAGATGTTGAAATCTCGACTAAAAAAAAAATGAAGTGCTGGAGAAAGTCAGGACTCCTCTTCAGGCTGATTGGAGTAGGGGGGAGATAGCTGGAAAAGACAAGTTTGGTTGAAGCAAAGCCTGCCGAGCGATAGGTGGATATAGGTGAGGGACGGGGTGGTTGGAGAAATTGGCCCTGGTTCTTCTAGTGTACTTGCAGCCTCAATCTGGCAATGTAGGGACCTAAGGACAGGAGGGTCAGTAAAGGAAGGAGAGTTAAAATTCTTTGAGTTTTTTTACTTAAGGTTCCAGCATTGACAGCTTCCTGTGTCTCCATTTTACTGTTTCATAGCAAAATCTTCTCATGATCACCTACTTTGGAGTTCTCCTCTTATATCTCATGGAAGTTCAGAGACCCCCCCCTCTCTCAGTGCTCCGCACTTTCCTTGGCCGCCATCTTGTCCCACTTGGCTTTCAGCTCCATTTCCAAGGCTCGCAATTGGGGCTCAACCAAGATCTTGGGTACCTACACTTCATTGACCGCTTCTGACTGGTCCTCCCTCTGTACAATGCATTCTACATTCTCTGCCATACAGCAGTAGCATCACATCTTAATTCCTTTGCTCCCACTGTACTGGGACTTGCTCCCTGTGCCATGGGCCTTAACAGCACTTCATCCTCTGTTTCCATGCTTTCAACTCGTGTTTCTTCACCTACCTAGCATCTACCAAGGACCGCAACCGTCCCATTTCCACCCTGGAACCCCTGCACTAACACTTGCAGTTCTCAACCTCGATCCCAACCACCACCAGACAAGTGGCCCTACCACCAAATCACACCACGGGCCCAGCTGCCTCCAACATGGGACTCACAACATTATTGTTGCTGGCACAGGCAGTGGCCCCAACACCCACAACACCAAATACAGCTGCTTAATCAGCTGCAGCTGCTTAATAGCACCAGCTCTCACCACCTCCCAGACTGCCCCCCCCCCCCCCCCCCCCCCCCCCCAGCCATGGCCACTGACTTAATTGGTCCTTACTCCTCAAGGGCCATGGCTTCTGACTGTGCCAATCCTCTCCTCCCCCATGGCCACCTGTCAGAGTAGCCTTTGTCACTATTGCCACCCCTCAGTTAATTACTGTCTATCACCTATAACCACCTAACACTACCCAGGTTGTGCCCTACCCCCATCCCTTTTTCAACATTCTCCTAATTTCTCCATCAGTCTGGAGAAGAGTTCTGACCTGAAACATTGTCTATTCCCTCCACAGCTGCCGTCTGACTCACTTAGTTCCTGCACTGCTTTGTTTTTGCATACTGGCTGAAATGTTCTAAAGTTTTTTTTAAAATCCTACCTTAGGAAAATAAAACTTGTTAAAGCAACTAAAGTTAAAGCACCTTCTTCCATTAAAGTTTAGTTCAGAGGTACAGCGGGAAAGAAGCCCTTCGACCCACTCAATCCATGCTGTCTAACGATCCCCATACACTAGCATTATCCTACACACTAGGGACAATTTTAACATTTTTTTATACCGAAGCCAATTAACCTATGTACCTGTAGGTCTTGGAGTGTGGGAGGAAACCAGAGCAGCCAAAGAAAACACACGTGGTCGCGGGGGAACATACAAACACCATACAGACAACACCTGTAGCCAGGATCGAACCCGGGTCTCTGGCACAGTATGCTGCAGCTCTACTGCTACGCAACCATGCTGCCCCTAAGGAAGGGTAATTTCAACAAATTAAAAATTGGAAATGTCAATCTAAAGTGCTATAAACTGCAATCTCATTCTGGCAAGGATAGATGGTGTCACTGTGTGCAGGTGGCTTCTAAACTATGCATTTGATAAATGAGGTAATTACCAGATGTTGGTTGCTAATTTGACTGTGAATGCAGAAGACATTTGCACGATAAAACTGCAGTAAAACTCCAATAATCTGCTGCCTGACTGTTTGGAATTCCTGGGGGTTAAAGTTTCCTTTTAAACCCACCTGGTTCACTGCATAATATCTTGTTTCTATTTAAGTGAACTGAGCGTGTTGGAGCATTAATTGAAGTAACATGAAGTAGTCTGGAAAATCTGCCAGTAACTAGTATGCCAGATTAATGGACTTTTATTATACCTGGGACACATTGTGCCCGAATGGATCTGCGTTAATACATTTACTTCAGATGGAATCTTAAAAATTATATTTTTTTCGGAAAGGAATTTCATATAGAAGATTTGCCAGATATTCCAACAGAATGCAGAAGACGAGAATTGGAGCAATCCAGCAGTTCTGGTTCTCAAACTCCAGAGTCTGAAAATTCGCAAGGTTCGTATTTATTATTTAAAGAATTCCTAATAAGATGCCACTTTTGAAACAAGTACAGTCAGATCACGTAAAAATCCAGAAAGCAAGCAGCAAAAGGTGATATTTTAAATGTATGTAGTTCTGCAAAATGCCTGAACAGATCATTCATATTGGTGCAATATAGGATTGAAACACCCAGAGATGCTAGTAATGCAACTGTGTTGTAAACATGAGTACAAAAATAAAAGTTAATGATGAAACAGAAACCTATCCATCTTAAAAAGTATTAGAACCTCTTTTTGTAACGTGCATTAGTTTAATCGCTCACAACGATGAGGCAAGTGGACTTTCTGATGGAATCAGAAATCAGTGACTGGAATTAATCTGTTTCCCACAGGTACATGGAGCTGAATATTTACCAAGCAAGTGTGGATGTACTGTGTAGAATCACTTATTCAAAAGATTGCCAATATATTAACATAATGCTTCATTTCAAACTTTGTTTCAAAAATGTCTGTAATATTGAATACAAAAATGTTAAATTTGCTACCTGCTTAGAATATTGCTTCCTTTGGAAAATGTTCAGATGCAAATAACTATTCTGTCTGTTCAGAGTTTCCCAGTGGATCCCAAGCATTACTGAAAATGGAAAAGAATACCATTCCTGTGCATGCTGATGTTCATGTAAAAGAAATGTCCGACGTGAAGAGAAGAAGCTATCATGAGGGCAGTGAGTACTAGAAATCTTTACATTTGTTTTAATCGTAAACGCAGGTTCATTCTCAGTAAAGTAAGAGCAAAGTAACAGCATTTATTGTTCCTATAAGCTCGATCCACCTCAAAACTTCACAATATACAGTGCCCTCCATAATGTTTGGCACAAACCCATCATTTATTTAGTTGCATCGATACTCCACAAGTTGAGATTTGTAATTTATTTTTAAATCACGTGGTTAAAGTGCACATTGCCAGATTTTATTAAAGGATAATTTTATACATTTTGGTTTCATCATGTAGAAATAACAGCTGTGTTTAAACATAGGTCCGTGTGTTCCCCCCCCCCCCCTCCCCCCATTCCAGGACACCATAATGTTTGGGAAACATGGCTTCACAGGTGTTTATAGTCAAGAGTGAAACTCACTATGAAAACATGGAGGGGACGGGGACACAATATTTTGGCGGCACAGACACATGCGTGAGGGCTCGGAGGCTCAATCCAGCGCTAAACAAAGATACTGTGCTGGCTGTGGGCCTAGGGATACAGCTCTCGCCTGACTCCCGATCTCTCTGGCCACCCGTGGGGTGGGTGGGGGGGCACACGGGTGGGGACGGGACAGCGCCGGAGACCCGGCCGGGATCGATCATGGCTGCGGATGAGGCACAGGTCTTTTGGGGGGGGGGGGGGATGTCCCCCACCTCTCAAAACATGGGGGGGGAACGTGTCCCCTCTGGCCACCCCGTGTTGCTCAGGTGTGTTTAATTGCCTCCTTAATGCAGGTGTAAGAGAGCTCTCAGCACCTTGTCTTTCCTCCAGTCTTTCCATCTCCTTTGGGAACTTTTATTGCTGTTTATCAACATGAGGACAAAGTTTTTGCCAATGAAAGTGAAATAAGCCATTATGAGACTAAGAAACAAGAATAAAACTGTTAGAGACATCAGCCAAACCTTAAGGGCCTGTGCCACTTATGTGATCTTTTCGGCGACTGCTAGCATCCGTCATAGGTCGCCGAAAATTTTCAGCATGTTGAAAATTCAACGGCGACCAGAAAGAGGCTACGACTCTTTGGGTGACTAGGAGACCTCTCACAACCATACAGGCGACCGGGTGTCACCAGGGGGCATATCGCCAGGGGGTCACCTGTATGGTCGTGAGTTTTACCAAAATCAACTGTTTGGAACATCATTAAGAAGAAAGAGCACTGGTGAGCTTACTAATCGCAAAGGGACTGGCAGGCCAAGGAAGTCCTCCTTAGCTGATGACAGAAGAATTTTCTCTATAATAAAGAAAAAACCCAAACACCTGTCTGATAGATCAGATGTGGATTTGGCAATGACCACTGTCTGCAGAAGACTTCATGAACAGAAATACAGAGGCTACACTGCAAGATGCAAACCACTGGTTAGCCACAAAAATAGGATGGCCAGTTTACAGTTTGTCAAGAAGTACTTAAAAGAGCCACCACAGTTTTGGAAAAAGGTTTTGTGGACAAATGAGACGAAGATTAACTTATATCAGACTGATGGCAAGAGCAAAGTATGGAGGAGAGAAGGCAAGATCCAAAGCATATCACCTCATCTGTGAAACACAGTGGTGGGGGTGTCATGGCCTGGGCATGTACGGCTGCTGAAGGTACTGGCTCACTTATCTTCATTGATGATACAACCGCTGATGGTAGTAGCACAATTAATTCTGAATTGTATAGACACATCCTATCTGCTCAAGTTCAAACAAATGCCTCAAAACCCATTGGCCAGCAAGACAAAGATCCCAAACATACCACTAAAGCAACAAAGGGGATTTTCAAAGCTAAAAAATGGTCAAATCTTGAGTGGCCGTCAATCACCCGATCTGAACCCAATTTGAGCATGCCTTTTATATACTGAAGAGAAAACTGAAGGGAACTAAGCATAAGAGAAAACAAGCATAAGCTGAAGATGGCAGCAACACAGGCCTGGCAGAGCATCACCAGAGAAGACGCCCAGCAACTGGTGATGTCATGAATCACATACTTCAAGCAGTCATTGCATGGAAAGGATATGCAACAAAATACTAAATATTACTACTTTCATTTACTTGACATTGCTGTGTCCCAAACATTATGGTGCCCTGAAATGGGGGGACAATGTATAAACTGCTGTAATTTCTACATGGTGAAACTAAAATGTATAAAAATGGCCTTAGTTAAAATCTGACAATGTGATTTTTTTCTATTACAATCTCAAATTGTGGAGTACAGAGGCAAATAAATAAATGATGGGTCTTTGTCCCAAACATTATGGAGGGCACTGTAACCGACTGCCTTTTTACAAAAGGAGTTAAAATCTAGTTCAGAACACAGTTATGGAATAACTCAGTGGGTCAGGCAGCATTTCTGGTAGAAACAGACTATTTCATGTCAGGACCTCCCTCAGACCTGATCTGAAGAGATAGCCTTACATTTTGCTCCTCTTCTCTCCATATCTAACGCCCTTTTGCATCCTTCTCATCTCTAGTTTTTGTCCATCCATCTGCAGGTCACCCCCCCCCCCCCCCCACTACAATCAGTCTGAAAGGTCCCGACCCAAAATGTCACCTATCCATATGCTGCCTGATCTGCTGAGTTACTTAGCACTATGTGTTCAATGCAAGATTCCAGCATCTGCAGTTCCTTGTGTTTCGTTAATATCAACTTTTTTCCTCGATGTGGATGTAGGCATTGCTGACAAAAGTCAGCATTAATTCCTGTCCCTAACTGCCCTTGAAAGTGGCACATGTGAAGCAGGTCTCTTAGGATGACCAATTGCACATTTATAGGCTGTTTAACAATGCACTTAACAGCCGCCATGTTGCTTTGGATCTAGAGTCCGTATAGGCAGACTTGGTGAGGACAGAATATTTCCTTTACTGAAGGACTTTAGTGAGCTTAAATATTTTATTATGGTAATCTGATAGTTTTATGTTACAATTGCAGAAGCAAGATTCATTTAATTAACTGACTTCAAAAATCTAGACTGTTATGCCATGACCTGAACAGGTGTCAATTAATATTTTTTGTAAAAACCTCCTTGACTGTGGTCCAATAACTATTATGCTGCTTCAGTCTATTCTCTTTGTTCAGTTTACTGCACAAAGAGAGATGAACATTTGGCTTTGTGCATGTTTGGGGTAATGTTGTATTGATATTTGTTGTGCCCTTGCAGGAAATTCCTTGGTATGGGGGCTATTACACAAAGTGAAAGCTAATGGTGAACAGCATATTTCTGTGAATACCTTACTGGTGCTCTATCTGGTCATGTGAGTATTGCTTTCAATTAAGATTTCCAGAATTTTGGAGCTACTAGTTTATAATTTGACATAGCTCATTTAACAGGATGTACAAGTGTTTAAATATGGTGGGTAAATTTGGGAATAGTGCTTTATCTTTGTATCAAGAGATGCATTTGAACCTGATCTGGACTGGTTAGTGCATTTGTTGACCACACAACCTTTGTTCAATGAATCATCTCAATCTCAGTCCTGCCTTAAGCAGGTTTTGGATCCTAGTACCAAGATTCCCACAAAGTGGAATCCTTTATTTTTAAAGACTATTAAAGGATGACTGAGGTAGATGAGTTGGAATTTCTGCAACATTTGATCTTGAGTGCTTTTTCCAAATGCTGAGTGACTAATGACACTGGAGATGTTTGCATGATTGCACTATCCAAGCATTCAAATTGCTGTTGAATTATCTATATTTTCTGCACATTTTGTGCTCAGTGGGATAGCTCTTTAAGAAAAAAACATACCTTTCAAGTCTTAAAGTTGCCTGTGCTTTTTTTGTTTTCTTTATTTTGGAGTCTTATAATAGGTATGTTGCAAAACGTACCTTTAGCGGTGCTGCACTTCTGCCGCTCCCCGTGTGCGCGACTTTGGCGCCTTTCAGAGGGGGGCGGGCTTAAAGTGCCGTTTTTCAACAGGCAGGACAAATCGATGAATGTCGGGCAATTTGGTTGCTGAAGAAAAATCGCTCCGACATTTCATGAATGAAAGTATTTTTAAATTACTCTACATTATTTATTAACTAGAGTAATTTAAAAATCACCTTCAAAAGCCGTGAGCGCTGACAACCGGAAGCATTTTGCGTAGGGGAGAAAAAAAGGTAGTTTATTTTTATATTAAAAGTTGGTTTTTCGGGAGGCTTTAATATTTTTATGTTGCGAAATGGGGTCTAAAAAAATGTATGAACAAACAGTATTTTTCCTCCCAACTTCACCGCTAACCGCAACGTTCCAATCCACCGCATTCCACTAAAACCCACTCGTTAGTTGATTTAAATGGCCATTAATTTACAGGAATCAAAACACTAAATTCCTTCCATTTGGCCCGGAAATTCATGAAAATTAGATTTAAAAATTATGTTATATTGTGGATTATTGTGTGAATGTTATTTGGACACTTAGGCAATTTAAAAATGTTTACACATGATACCAGACAACAAATAATAGATAACATTTCGAACACAGTTAGTGACAGGTGTGCAGCTAATCATGCTGCTATTCGGATAGTGAGTAGTGAATGGGGTAAATATTTAAACGAACTCTACTGCCACTTGCATCCGCTTGACACCATTGCTACATCAGTCCGCTCAGCCCTAAAAATGCAGAAACAATCCGGAGGACAATTCTTGTTTGGGAAAGACGGTCTAGCAGTAAATGCTATACTGCAGATGAGCAAGCTTAGGTACAAAAACGGAAAAGGGGACCCAAAAGGATTTGTTGCGTTTTTAGATGACAAGAACATCCCCCGAGGTGTCCTCCCACGGTACCGTGGCAACAGATTGCACATGTTGTTTCACATTGGGGGGAAGCTCATAGAACATTATGACGACTTTATTGCCCTGCTGAATAGCGGAACATCCTGTGGGGGGTTGAAAAGCGCCATTCTCCATGACTTCACCCAGGCTGAAGCAAAAGTAGAACTTCAGATATTAGGCTCACTTGGCAAATATCTGATTGGGCCTTGGATGAAGCGCTTCTACACTTCAAGCCAGAATCAGATCAACCATGTTGATGGCATCAAAGTGGTTAAAGGGGTGATTGCTGCTCTAAAGGAAGCCACAGAAAATCCAGAGAACTTGATATTGGCAAAGGAAGATTTCTTCGGTGAGGAGGCACATCTTGATGCCACATTGACAAAACTTCGGGAGCTACCAGTACATCCACAGTTCAGATCAAAGATGAGGAGCTGTCTTCAAGCTGTCATCACTGTGTTGGAGAGGCAGTATAGTAAATACTTTGAACTTGATGTAACTGAGAAACTGAAGGAGGAGACTGCATCAGCAAGATCACACAACATTGATGCTGAGGAGATAATGGGGATGTTTAGCTCATCGAAACAGAAATCTCCCAATGCCACCATGTGTTATTTGTCATGTAGTATGCGGGCTTGCAAGAATAGAACAGTCAATTACCTTGATAATCTCGAGGAGCAATGTAGGGAGGAGGTGCTCTGCAAGGCAGTGACATGGGGGAGAGTGCAGAGGAACAGATGGAAGAAAAAACAGAAGGAATTGAGAGCAGAAATCATCGTGACAGAAAGGCAAGGACACGAAAGAGAGGAAAAAGCTAGGGAAAAAATTGAAAGAGGCTGATTTAAACAGCATTCGCAGAGATTATCCAGATTTGGACTACTCCAAATGTGATGATCTACAGGACATTCTTAATGGCAAAGTAGTGGGCAGAAAGGCATGTCATGCGTGGTTTGAAGAGCAAAAACTTGTAGTTTACAATGCCAAAATTGAAAAGTTGAGGAAAAACAACATGTACAGAGTCGCTTATTGGTTGCAATCTGAGGAGTATGATGATGCTACTGATTTTGATATACCAATGTACCAACTAGCAACTGATCTTCTCTATAAAGACTTTGTCTTTTGCTAGAAATTGTAATTTATTTACCTATCTGTTACGGACTTACAGCATATAATACAATAATATTAAAGTTCTGATCTTTAGAAGATCACATTTTTGAATTTTCAAGGCAGTCTGGGTGTTTATTACTATTTCCGACGCAATGGTCTATTTTGTAATTAGCTACAATTAGGTAACTAACTAATTATATGCTTTAATTTCAGGTTATCCAAGTAAGATGTTTTATATTTGTTTCAGAATGCTTCAATCTGTAATAACTGAAAATTTCATTGAGTTTTGTTAATTTTTAAGAAAGTTATGGGCTTTTGACTGTCCTTGATCACAGCTTTTGAGTGAAGTCAATGCAAAGGAAATGGGGGACAAGATGCTAATTTCCCAGTATGAAAATGGCCATAACGTTTTTTATACAGAAGATATGAAAGTGAACTAGGTATCAAATTAAACTTCTTTTTATGCTTTATCAGATGGGATAAATTGCAGACTTGATTTTTAAAATCTCAAAATTTTGTAACATTGCTACTTATAACCGTAAGATTCAAACCTAAAGGGGAATTGCATCATTTTGCGGAACATTTCAAGAGGACTGTCACTTAATACAGTCGGGTGCAAATTGGATTTTATACCAATATTATTTTACACTGGCCATTTTCAGATCCTCCTAAAATCTCCCCAACCCCCGCAACTTCCCACATGACAGCGCCTGTACTCTGGCTCAGAATCAGATCTTTGGATCCCAAACCACAGATGAAATGCAAAGATCAGAGGATTGTATGACCAGAGCTTACTAAAATTGGGACAAATGCAGACGGGCGTGAACACTATTAAAACAATTTTCTAGTATTTTAATGTAGATTAATAATGAAAACATTTTCCATTTGTCTATTTAGAATATTGGTGTTTTATTAGTAAAAGTGCAATTAAAACCATGATTAGCTCATTAATCTTTTTAATTGCACAATTAGTTGCTTTAATTTATGTTTAATGTTAATATTAATGAACAAGATAATTTGTGAAGCTTTTCTGCAGGTTGTTAATAAATTAGCAAAGTGTTTTTTAATTCTAAATTTTAAAATTGCAGTCAATTTTTCAAAGCTTTTGAATTCAATGTTTACTTCCACTTGTGAACACTCAAACTTATCTTCTGTACAAATACATAGACTTTGGTGGGAAAAAAAATTGTGAACAAATATTTTGAAATCTTTGAAAATTGTCTATTTCAAAGATGAATGTAACTGTATCAAGAAACAGAAAATATTTATAATGAATTACTTGCTTTACAGAGTCATTGTGTTAGTCATTTCATCTTTCTACATGGGTATGAAAATCTTTGCTTTGGAACAGCGCCTGGCTTCACTGGGAGCATTGCCAGAATATCATGCACATCACAAAGAGTAAGTATGTGCATTCAGTTGGCTTACCATGGTCTAGAAATTGGCACGGGGAGCATGCTAAATAGTTGTTGAGCGACATGCCAACAACCTTTTAGTTGTTGGTTCATGGACTTTTCTAATTGCTGGCAATACCAAAATGTTATTGTTCGTTGCTATTTGCCCTTGAGATGAGGATGCAGTTGATCGCAATCACACTGCCGGATTTGTCAGTCTACACTGACTTTCAATAAGTGTGGAGTTTGCATGTTCTCCCTGTGATCTCCAAGCTTGCGGATGACATAAAGCTGGGTGGCAGTGTGGCAAGGAGGATGCTATGAGGCTACAAGGTGACTTGAATAGGTTGGGTGAATGGGCAGGTGCATGGCAGATGCAGTATAATGTAGATAAATGTGAGATTATCCACTTTGGTGGCAATAACAAGAAGGCAGATTATTATCTGAATGGTCATATTGAATGGCTGGTTCGATGTGCCGAATGGCCTACTCCTGCACCTATTGTCTATGTTTCTATCTCCTGCGCATCCTCCGTGTGTTCCGATTTTCTTCCACATCCCAAAGACTTGCAGGTTTATGGGATAATTGGCCTCTGTAAATGACACCTAATGTGTAGTGGGATAACTTGTGTTAAGGAGTGATCAGTAGACTCGGTGGGCCAAAGGGGCTGTTTCCATGTTGCATCCCTAAACTAAGTCTGCGCTGAATGTTGTGGACACATCAGATTGATGCAATCACAAAGAAAGCCCATCAAAATCTCTACTTCCTTAGAAGAATGAGGAGATTTGTTATGTCAACAAATACTTTCATAGCAAAAGGATTTGGGTATAGGAGCCGGGAGGTTGTACTTCAGTTGTACAGGGTCTTGGTGAGACCACACCTGGAGTATTGCGTACAGTTTTGGTCTCCAAATCTGAGGAAAGACATTATTGCCATAGAGGGAGTGCAGAGAAGGTTCACCAGACTGTTCCTGGGATGTCAGGACTGTCTTATGAAGAAAGACTGGATAGACTTGGTTTATACTCTCTAGAATTTAGGAGATTGAGAGGGGAGCTTATAGAAACTTACAAAATTCCTTTTTTCCCCGTAAAATATTTTTTTATTAGAAGTAAATACATATTAAGACGAATTAAAATGTGAAAAAAAGAAAAAGAATATATTATTCGCCACATACATTCTTAATATTTTTAAAGTTTACAATCAATCTTGTTTGTACTTCTATACTTTTTATTATTTTTAATACAGAGAGAAAGTGATAGCGAGAAATAATAGAGAAAAATAAAATAAGAATAAAAATAGAAAATCAATAATGTGAGTGGAGTATTAATCAATCTATACTTCATTGGAGATATATCAGTGGTCTATTGTATATAATTCTTCATCTATTCCTTCGTTCAGGTTTCAGTCAGGCCCTCGAACCGAGCCAATTTGTCCCTTTAGATAATCAATAAATGGAGACCATGTTCCTCTAAACTGTCTAGCCTGTCCAAAAGGACAAGTCTTAATCTTTCCAAATGAAGTGTCTCCGACATTTCTGTGATCCACATTTTGATAGTTGGGGAGGTAGGACCTTTCCAAAATCTTAATATTAATTTTTTACCAATTATTAAACTATAATCAATAAAAATTCTTTGTTTTATTGTTAGTGATTGATCAGTTTCTAATATACCTAATGTAATTAATTTTGAGTCTGGAGTCAAATTTGTATTAACTACCTTCGAAATTATCTTAAAAATTTCTGACCAAAAATGTTTATACATTTTGTAAATGAGTGCGTTTGATTAGCTTTTAAGTGTTGACATTTATCACATATAGCAGAAACATTTGAGAAAATTCTGTTTAATTTGGATTTTGAGAAGTGTAATCTATGTAAAACTTTAAATTGTATCAAAGAGTGTCTGGCATTCTTAAGGGGTTGGACAGGCTAGATGCAGGAAGATTGTTCCCGATGTTGGGGAAGTCCAGGACAAGGGGCCACAGCTTAAGGATAAGGGGGAAATCCTTTAAGACCGAGATGAGAAAGACATTTTTCACACAGAGAGTGGTGAGTCTCTGGAACTCTCTGCCACAGAGGGTAGTTGAGGCCAGTTCATTGGCTATATTTAAGAGGGAGTTGGATGTGGCCCTTGTGGCTAAGGGGATCAGAGGGTATGGAGAGAAGGCAGGTACGGGATACTGAGTTAGATGATCAGCCATGATCATGTTGAATGGCGGTGCAGGCTCGAAGGGCCGAATGGCCTACTCCTGCACCTAATTTCTATGTCTATGTTTCTATGTTTCTTGAACCTTTATAATATTGTACAGTAGAGAGCATATTGACTAATTGTATTATGGCCTGGTTCGGCAACTCGAACACACAGGAGCAAAAGCAGATTACAAAAAGTGGTGAACATGGCCCGGTCCATCACTGGTACTGACTCTTGGCCACTTGTTTAAACTAAGAGTCCAGGGTGTTTAATTGTTATGTGTACCAACATTTTAAAAGTAGCATTCATTCTTGTAGCAGCACAACAGGTTTGTAAACACAGTTGAGGCTAGAGGCCTGTGACTAGTTAAGTTACGCAAAGGTCTGTGCTGGAACTTTGTGATAAGTCTTGCATGTAAATGTGTACAGGTTGGTAAGTAAGTTTGCTGATAACAGCAAGATTGCTGAGATCATGGACTGTAAGGAAGGCAGTCAAATTATACAGTGGGATATAGATCAGTTACAGAATAGTCAAAGAAATGGCAGATGGATTTTTATCCGAGGAAGTGTGAGGTGTTGCACTTTGGTAGGTTGAACGTCGGGGAGCATGATTACTTTGGCAGTACTCTGCCATTTCCACAGTGATACAGCTCAACCCAGAAATGGGTGTGACTGTGTTCCACCCCGGGGTGATGGAGTTCCATTTAGTTTTGTACTGGAAAATAAAACAGCACTGAATATGAAATCCAAGGCCAGTTACCCATAGTCGGTTGGACATAACAAACGGGAAAAATTGATCATATTTACTAATAAACATGCTGCAAGTAATTATGTACTGCACCACGTTAACCACAATTATCTAATAATTTACTGGTTTATTCTTAAAAGCTTACCAGAAAACCAAACTATTGCAGCTATAGAGAGTCCACTCTTTGGAAAAACGAGTATATCCAACTTTTTCAATCAGTGTTTGACAAAGTGACGTAGAATCAAAGAAGGGTCTCGACCAGAAATGTTACCTATTCCTTCGCTCCTTAAATGCTGCCTCACCCGCTGAATTTCTCCAGCATTTTTGTCTACCTTAGAATCAAAGAATGCTGGATAATACACAAAATGATACAAAGTGCTGGAATAACTCAGCAGGGCAGGCAGCATCTCTGGAGAACATGGATGGATGTTTCAGGTCGAGACCCTTCTTCAGACTCTGTGACCTTTTGATAAAGTGATGCTACATTGTCTCTGCAAATTAAATCTGGAGCAATATTGAGCCAAATAAGCTGTGCTGAGTAGCCCAACATCAAGCAAGGCATCCATACAGTTACATAGCTTGTCGAATCGATTAATCAGGCAACTTGTGATTTATGATTTGCAACTTGTGATTTGCAATGTGACCAGTTTAAGTGTTTTTCTTTTTGGGTTAACCAAACCTATTGAGTTTGGCTTTGCAGAGTATGGTCTTTTTGGCAAGGGGCAGGATAAGGGCTAATGAATGATTGCACAGCAGAATTGCTTACATTGAATTGGAAAGGTTGAAATATGTAGAGCGAAGAAATTAACTCACTAAGACACTTATTTAAATATCTGTTGAGCATGCGCCTATAACTGTTTACCAGACGAATGAATTTGGCTTATCGCATACCAATACAAATGACCGGTGTATATTTGCCCAGCATCTCCTAACATGGCTTTTGAAGCATAAACAACCTTGACCCTCCCGATAAACCTGGGGCCCTTAATTCACAACATTTATTTGCCTGACATTGATTTTCGCTCATACAGGGTTCTGCCTTCTCTTCACAGTCAACGAAACCTTTGAAGTCAAGTCATTATTATAATGATGTGGAGAGGATTTTTCCACATGGGAGAGTGTAGGATCAGAGGTCCTTATCTCAGAATAAAAGGACGTATGTACCTTTAGAAAGGAGAGGGGGGAATTTCTTTTGTCAGTGTGGTGAATCTGTGGAATCCATTGCCATAATCGGCCATGCAGACCAAGTGAATGATATTTTGAAGTTGGAGATTGATACATTCTTGATTAGTATGGGTGTCAGGAGTTATGGGGAGAAGGCAGGAAATGGAGTTGAGTGGGAAAGATAGATCAGTCATGATTGAATGGAGGAGTAGAACTCGATGGGTCGAATGGCCTAATTCTGTCCCTACAGTTTATGAATTTATAAAGTGCTTGGACCATCCAGAGGTCAAGCAAGGCACTATATAAATACTTTCATTGCTCTACCGCACTCCCCATCTCAGGTCCTGCTCTTGTGCCACATGTTTAATACACTCATGCAGCTAATTTTTATGGAGGGTTTCGGCCCAAAACGTTGCCTATTTCCTTCGCTCCATAGATACTGCTGCACCCGCTGAGTTTCTCCAGCACTTTTGTCTACCTTCGATTTTCCACCATCTGCAGTTTCTTCTTAAACGCTAATTTTTATTTGACTGATTCATGCTTGACCTAACCTGCTGCACTCTGCATCCACAGCATTCCCACAAATGCATTTGCCAGCTCTGGTGTTGGCAGATGGCCTGCACTGGAGGCCTCGGCTCTGCAGCCCTTCTGCAGGGTGGAGCAGACTGTAGGTGCCAACCAGACCGCAGGCAGCGGAGGTTCTGCACTACCCTGACTGACACTGAACAGCTTGCACATTCGGTTTCAGTGTATTAAATCAAAAAAATATTGTTTACTGGTTATTTTACTCTTAATTAGCATCAAATATGCCGTTAAAATTAAAATGAACAGAATTTGGCTAAACTGTCCCTTTTGATTGAAGGTCAACCATGTACAAATAAATGTGGTTGCTTCTTGTATTTCAGTCATGGCTGGAATACAAACATGGGCCAGGAGTGAAGTAAATACTGCTTCTCAGCCCAGTGTATAACTGAGCCACCACCACCAGAATCTCTGTGGAGTTGGCTGGCGGAGAGGAAAGCTGGAGGCCTGGGCATCTCTGACACACCACAGCACAATACAGTACTCAAGCTGCAGTACAGAGACCTAGAAAGCAAAAAGATACCAAATAACAAAGGGAGATTGTGTGACCATTTCCAGTGTAATTTCCAACCACAATGAAGGACTGACTGGCCTGAGGATTTAAAGGGCTTAAGTTAGGAAATGTCATCTTCCACTTCTCAATATTTGGTAAACTAGCAATTGTCAACAGCTTTTCTCCCTGTCAGACATACAACTCTGAAAAGCCAGATCGCGCATGATGATGGATTTATAACCTGACACTTTTAGTTCCTGACATGAATAATTTGAGGAAATGCATTTCCATCTCTTGGTCGATGGAAATTAGCTGAGAGTAAATTCAAATCATTACTTTCAGAAAACATTGCTTGCCTTTTTAGGCTTTTTTGTAAACAAAAAGGGAATTATCTTGATATTTAAAGTTATCCCTGCACCCTGCTATTTTCTTTTGTGTAAGATTTTAGATTTATTGCACAAACAATTTTTGGGGAGAAATGATCCTGTTATTGTCAATTTAATTTCCTTGGAGTGCCATTCACATGGATGATTTTTTGTATAAAAAGTAAATGGGTTGGAGTAGATGAAGTCTAATAGGTGATATATTTAACATTGTATTCAGTAATTATTGTTGAATTAAAGGAAAGAATTAATTGCTTTGTTGCTGATTTTTCCACAGATCCTTTATTCAGCGTGACGTGGGTTTGCCGTACCAAGTCAACACAGATGTGATTTATGATGAATTGACAGAAAATCTTGCAAAACTCGAAAAGGTGAGCAGAAAGTTATTTTAAGAACTGTGGACAAATATTGCAACGTGAATGTCTATTGCCCAATGGTTTGTTTGCTGCTTATCCTTGTGATAAGATATCTTTATGTGTCATACATGATTGCACCATTACACTCATGCCCATAAAAACAGTTAACACAGATGCTGTTTGTATTCTATGTTCAGCTTGTGCAGCAATGGGGGTGAGATTTAATATAGGGAATTGGAGAAGCAGTGTCCCAACTTCTTGAAAAACTGCATGTCCAACAGTATTGCAAATCCCCTGCTGACATCTGACAAGCAATATCCAGAGCTTGTGTGAAATACTATTGTGCTGCTGTGGTCAGTGAAATAACACGCTAGTAAGTCATTGCCAAGAGAAGAAAATCTTTAGGGCAGAGCGATGAGAAACCAATGTCCATAAAAGTCTGTTTCATAGCAGAGAAAGCATCCCTTAAAGGACAACATCTTGATTTGATCCTGACCTCCAGTGAAATCTCCATGGGGTTTGTGTGTTTTCCCAGTTGATACATAGATTTCTCCTGGCTTCTAAAGGAATCAAATACACAGGACAAGGTGTTAAGAAGTCCCTTGTGCCAGTAGGTGGGGAGCATTTCACGACATTCGTTGATTGTTTAGAGTGGTAGACGCTCAACATTGGGTTGGGGGGGGGGGGGGGGGGGGAAATATACGTATATCTTGGCCTGGGTAACCTTCAGGACATTTGGGCACAGGACACATCATCAGTAGTGTACCCTTGCATCGCTGTGTGTTTCGGCCTTTTAACACTATACACCCTCCACAAGGTCGGCCCGCTGCAGGATGATCAGCCCTCAGCGCGTGTCCCGTGTCAAACTGTCCCAAAGATTCACCATGACGTACTTGGGGCCCAGCATGGGTCTTTCCGCTTGAGCCAAATCCAACAGCTGCTTCTTTCAACCGCATCTGAGAGTGATCTTATGGTCTTCAGCAGAGCCTGACCGTGGATTCCAAGCTCCTTCAGCAGTCTGATGGTAGATGATACAACAAATCCTCTGCATCCCACTTCAACTGGATAGACTTTGATGTTCCAGCCACGCTGCGTTGCCTCTGCTGCAAGCTCTGCGTAGCGCAGCTTCTTACGCTCATAGGCCTCAACAGAGTTCTCCCATGGAACTGTGAGCTCTATGATGTAAGCAGTCTTCTGTGAAGGGGACCAGAACACCAAAGGCTCCTCCCAATCCCAAAGACGTGCAAACTGAGCAATCTTCTCTCCATGCCCATCCATTTACGTCATGGACTATAGTTCTCATGTGTTGTTTCTGTAACACACTCCATTTTAAAATTGCTTCTAACTGTAGTTAGTTTCTGAAAGAATCAGGAGACTTATAGGCGTGCGAGTGAATGCATTACGGAAAAGTAAGCAACCAGCATAGACTTGGTGGGCTAACTCGGCTCCATTTGGTTGTAAGGGACTATACCCCAATCCTATCCATCCCATTTCCATGCTATCTTCCTTTAACGTGGTTCTGGTATTGGTTTATTTTTGTCACTTGTACTGAAATAGTGTAGAACATTGCTTGCATGCTATCCAATGAAACCATGCTATACTTGTGCAATTAAGCCATTACATAAGTACACCAGGAAGTGCACAGAGAAAAATGCCAGAGTGCAGTACAGAGTGTTACAGTGTTAATTACTGAGAAAGAGCTGATTTTTGTTTTAAGTGCAAGAGACACAATGTGGACGGTTAAGAGATTGTGACTACATCCATTTCTTATCAGAGCTATGTACTATAGTCCGGTAACAGCAGAGAAAAAGTTGTTCCTGAATCAGGTGGTTCACATTTAAACTTTTGTATCTTCTGCTAGATGGGAGAGGGGAGAAGCAGGAATCACTGGTGTGCTTAAATAGCCCTTGATTGTCTTGACTACTCTCTTGAGGCAGTGTGAAGTGTGGATGGAGTCAATTAGGGGGAGGTCAGTTTGGGTGATGGATTGGGCTACATCCACAACTCACTGCAATTTCTTGCAGACTTGGATAGAGTTGCTGCCAAACCAAGATGTGATGCAACTGGATAGGACACTTTCCACCATGCGTCTGTGGAAGTTGGCAAGCAATTGGGAACATCCCAAACTTCCTTTAGTGCTCTGAGGATGTAGTAGCGTTGATGTGCTTTCTTGGCCATAGCTTCAATCTAACATTGTACGGTTATAGCTGTTCAAGTGCCCATCTGGATGTATTTTAAATGAATCAATTTCCAAGGGACTCTGGGCATAATAGGGGATTGCTGGAAACATGGTTGATGTACGAGATCAGGCACTGTCCAACGAACTGGTAATGCATGCTCAAGGATCCTCATGGGTTCTGTATGGCAGGAGGTAATCTTGCTGTCTCCAGTTCAACGACTCGGGTTTAACCCAGACCTTGTTCCCTCCTGTGCAGAATTTGCTCTTTCTCCCTGTGAATGTGCATTTTTGCTCGAGGATCTGGTTTCCGCTCTTATCCCAAAGGCATGCAAGTAGTTAAATTGGCTATTTTTAATTAACCATTGGTGTAGGTTAGTGGCTAAATATTCGGGGGGGGGGGGGGGGGGTGATGTTTATATAACGAGAGCTGGAACCTACTGGATAGTGAAAGGCTTGGATAGAGTGGATGTGGAGAGGATGTTTCCACTAATGGGAGAGTCTAGGACCAGAGGTCATAGCCTCAGAATTAAAGGACGCATCTTTAGGAAGGAGATGAGGAGGAATTACTTTAGTCAAAGGGTGGCAAATCTGTGGAATTCTTTGCCACAGAAGGCTGTAGAGACCAAGTCAATAGATATTTTTAAGGCAGAGATGGATAGATTCTTGATTAGTCCAGGTGTCAAGGGTTATGGGGAGAAGGCAGGAGAATGGGGTTCGGAGAAAAATATACATCAGCCGATTGATATTGGAAGAGGGCAGGAACGGGGCACTGATTGGGAATTATCAGCCATGATCACATTGAATGGCGGTGCTGGCTCGAAGGGCCGAATGGCCTACTCCTGCACCTATTGTCTATTGAATGGTGGAGTAGACTTGATGGGCCGGATGGCCTAATTCTGCTCCTATCACGTGACCTTATGACCGTATGAATGTGACTGATGGAAAGTGGTAGATATCTGATACACCGGATGGCATCTTGTGTTGTAATAAGTACTCAAATCATTTGTTTTTAGTCTTTGTTAAAATATTTACTTATAAGTTATACCCTTCAGTGCTTTCTTTGAATCTGTTCCATATCTCTTCCCCAGCTCAGTAACGCTCATCACATGGTGGTTGCAAATTGCATTGTCTTTAAGGTGGTCTGTTGTTAAACAAACATACTTGGTGTCTTGAAACACTTCCAGAAGTAACTCCTGAAATCTGACATAAATTATAGGGCAGGGAGGAGAGAGTGTATGTTATCAGAGTGCTCATCTACAAAGGTTCAGTGATTGCATGGGTCAAGACCGTAGAGAAAATTGCAGATGAGAAAAACGATTCCAAATACAATTGAACCCAAAGAGGCATTTTAGAAAGAACCAGGCAGCATCTGACAGTGAGAATCGAGACGTGAAAATGATGCACGTATCAAAGGACACTGTCTTTTATTCCTGAGGATAAAGTTAAATTTTAGTATTTATTTAAAAATAATCTTAACACCATCTGAAATCTTTTTTGTATGGTTGTAGAAATATTAGCAAAATCAACATAAACACTTTATGTCCTACCATGTCTAAACTTATTCTTTCTCTCCCTATCCTGTCTTTCAGATACAGAAGAATTTACAAAAGCTTCTTGATGGAACTGAATGAGATTTTGCACTTTTAATCATCAGTACATGTTGTGCCCAGCAGGTCATAAATGTATGGAATGTAAGGTGAACTCTGCAGGACAGAGTGTAGGATTGTTAAACTTCAACCGTGTATTTAACGGAATTCTGTGTGGCCTTTGAGGAAATATGCACATTATCTTCCTGTATCTGTGCAAGAAAGAATTCCATTGATCAGCAAGCCCTTTATTTAGAAATTAAACTTTTGGAAAGCAGTCCACAAAGTTGAAGGTGTTTATGTACTTCTACTACCATGTACAGTGCCCTCCATAACGTTTGGGACAAAGACCCATCATTTACTTATTTGCCTCTGCACTCCACAATTTGAGATTTGTATTAGAAAAAAATCACGTGTGGTTAAAGTGCGCATTGTGAGATTTTATTAAACCCCATTTTTAGAAATTTTGGTTTCACCTTGTAGAAATTACAGCAGTCTCCCCCCCCCCCCCCCCCCCATTTCAGGCACCATAATGTTTGGGACACATGGCTGCATAGGTGTATTTTCTCAGGTGTGTTTAATTGCCTCCTTAATGCAGTAATTATGAGAGCTCTCAGCACCTAGTCTTTCCATCACCTTTGGAAACGTTTTAATTGCTGTTTATCACATGAGGATCAAAGTTGTGCCAATGAAAGTCAAAGAAACCATTATGAGACTGAGAAACAACAATAAAACTGTTTAAAACATCAGCCAAACGTTAGGCTTACCAAAACCAACTGTTTGAATTTGGTAAGAAGAAGGAGAGCACTGGTGAGCTTACTAATTGCAAATGGACTGGCAGGCCAAGGAAGACCTCTACAGCTGATGACAGAAGAATTCCCTCTATAATAAAGAAAAATCCCCAAACACCTGTCCGACAGATCAGAAACACTCTTCAGGAGTCAGGTGTGGATTTGTGAATGATCATTGTCTGCAGAAGACTCCGTGAACAGAAATACAGAGGCCACGCTGCAAGATGTAAACCACTGGTTAGCCGCAAAAATAGGATGGCCAGGTTACACTTTGCCAAGAAGTACTTAAAAGAAGTACCACAGTTCTGGAAAAAGGTCTTGTGGATGGATGAGACGAAGATTAATTTATATCAGAGTGAAGGCAAGAGCAAAGTATGGAGGAGAGAAGGAGCTGCCCAAGATCCAAAGCATACCACCTCATCTGTGAAACACGGTGATGGGGGTGTTATGGCCTGGGCATGTATGGCTGCTGAAAGTACTGGCTCACTTATCTTCATTGATGATATAACTGCTATTGGTAGTAGCATAATGATTCCAAAGTGTATAGACACTATCTGCTTGTTCAAACAAATGCCTCAAAACTCATTGGCTGGCGGCTCATTCTACAGCAAGACAATGATCCCAAACATATCGCTAAAGCAGTAAAGGAGTTTTTCAAAGCTAAAAAATGGTCAATTCTTGAGTGGCCAAGTCAATCACGTGATCTGAACCCAATTGAGCATGCCTTTTATATGCTGAAGAGAAAACTGAAGGGGACTAGCCCCCAACACAAGCATTACCTAAAGATGGCTGCACTACATGCCTGGCAGAGCATCACCAGAGAAGACACCCAGCAACTGGTGATGTCCATGAACCACAGACTTCAAGCAGTCATTGCATGCAAAGAATATGCAACAAAATACTAAATATGACAACTTTCATTTACATGACATTGCTGCGTCCCAAACATTATGGTGCCCTGAAATGGGGGGATTATGTATAAACATGACTAATTTCTACATGGTGAAACCAATGTATAAAAATGGCCTTGATTAAAACCTGACGATGCGCACGTTAACCATATGTGATTTTTTTTCTATTACAAATCTCACATTGTGGAGTACAGAGGCAAAATTAATCTTTATCCCAAACATTATGGAGAGCACTCTATTTCAGCCTTTCCAATTCCAAAGCACTCCATAAAGGTTATTAAGCACAAGTTGTGTAAAGTACATTAACCCTTTGTCTACTCATTTGTTTAGAGATACAGCGCGGAACCAGGCCTTTCGGCCCACTGAGTCCGTGCTGACCTGCAATCCCCGTACACTAGTACTATCCTGCACGATGGACAATCTACAATCTTTACCGAAGCCAATTAACCTACAAAAATGTACGTCTTTGGAATCGTGGGAGTAAACCAGAATACCCAGGGGAAACCCACGTGGTCACAGAGAGATTGTGAATCAGGATCGAACCCGGTTCTCTGGCGCTGTGCTGCCCTGATATGAAATAACCTTTGGACATGCTAGAAATTGTTTCTGCAGTGCAGCAGTCCCTAAGGATATAGTACACGTTTTTATCATTGGTATCTGAGCATGGGGCAGAGATGATCACTTTCACAATACAAAACCTGCTGAGTTTTTTTTTTTTGAAACAGCAGGAAATGTACACGGGCAGAAAAAGACAAACTCCCCAATTTTCTTTACACCTCATCACACATTTTAGATCAACATTAAAGTCTACTCCAGTGCATCTGCTTACCAGGTGGTTGCACTGTGGCTTTAGGAGCACAATTCATATTGCACTGAATAAATGTACAACTATTTGCAATCTGATATTTATACAGTTATTAAGATTAAAATCCCTTCTCTTATTTATAATTAAAGTTTTAGCATGTTAAAATATACACTATACTTTCAACCATTAAGTAGAATAGACATTGCAGAAATTGTTTCAGAAGGATCATTTTCAAATTAATGTACACAGTATCCACCTTAATCAGTTCTGTACATGAACAGTTGATTGTGGTCTTTAAAAAGCAAACTAGATTGGTGTATTGTGGGCTGAGGAAAATTTTCAGGAAAATTAATAACTACCACAGGATCCAAGTAAAACCATTGTTTCAATTTTAATATTGCAATTTAATATGATGATCCTGGGATACAATCATTTTTTTTTAAATCACCTATGGGATCTGTGCAATGCCATTGAGTCCAATGATTATTCTCCATCCAACATTGCCCTCGAGTGTGTGGTGGCTTGCCAACCGTCAAGTTGATGCATACTGGTATAACCTGAAAAGATAATAACTCATGTTTGTTCCCGACTTTGGTCTTTTCTTGGAAAGTGGCAAGTCTTTTTTTATATTAACTGCAGTGCAAGGATGAAGCAGGAAAACTGATTTTGGAAATGAAAGTCTTGATTTTCAAAGTAACTTACTAGCAAACATTGATTCAAATGTGATCTTTTAGCTTAATTTTCCCTTTTGTTTTGAATAGGGCAGTATAAAGAACTGATCCAATTTGGGTGATAAATCCTGAGAACTCTGTTTCCAAGTACAACTTCCCCATTGTTCGGCAAATGTTAGTCCAGGATAAGCAACCTCAAATCATAATTCATATCTAAACTGAATTCAGCATTTCATTTTAATATAGAAAGGTAATTGATGATTTAGGCCTTGTTTTAATGGCTGGATCTGGCACAACTTTTGTTTGTCTTGATAAGATCCATTGCACCAATGATCTTTGATTTGTGGCAGTTCTGTAGGGTGCAATGGAAACAGGCCCAACCCCACAGATAATCCAGTTGGCCGCTGAAAGTTTCCACCAGCAGAGGCAAGTTTCACTTTCTTTTTAAAATCACGACTTTTAGATATAGTCATAGAGTGATACAGTGTGGAAACAAGCCCTTCAATAGGTGCCTGATCTTCAAAACAAATTTTGCAAAAAAAAAAAGTTCAAACTGAAAATGTTATCTTGTATGGTTATTAACATATAGTTATGAATGTCACTGGTCCCATTTAAATTAATGGGGTCAGTGTTTACCTGTCAGCCGGACCTAGCATCAAACCAGTGGCTAGTTTTATGGTTCGCCTACCCAGTATGATCTGCAACTGCAATTGAGAGGAAGAGTGAAAAGTCTGATCATGCAGCACCTACTCTCATGCAGCATCCGGAGGTCTGAATGCCGCTAAAAGAATCACCACCTATACTGGTGCACATTCTGGAACAATAATGTGTTCTAATGATATGGTTTGGTCATTTGTCTTTGCTATTGTCTCATTTCAAAATAATATCCTCTGTTAGAGTCAATCAAAAGATAGTAGCAAAACATGCAAATGTTTTTAAAGAATTTAGTTTTTAAAACTAATTTAACTTCTGATGAAAGGCCTGAACAAAAATATCAACCGTTTTCTGCAGCTGCTGCCTGACTTTTTGTGTTTCAACAGTTTATTTCAGATTTCCAGTACCTGCAGTTTTTTTTTAAATTTTATTTGTTATACTTCAGCTTCTGCTTATGTACATGACGTGTAAGAAGGAACTGCAGGTGCTGGTTTAAACCGAAGATAGATACTGATGAAGGGTCTCAACCCAAAACGTCACCCATTCCTTCTCTCCACAGATGCTGCCTGTCCCTCTAAGTTACTCCAACTTGTTGTGTCTATCTTCTGCTTATGTACAGACTGGAGTAATTTGACAGCACATCACTAATGAGCAGCTTTTGACTCATTCTATTTCTGCCAAACAGCAAAATTGTTTATTAGGATTGTGTTCAGAAACAGGTGTTTAATTGAAGAATACCTGATTAGGATTTCACTTCCATTAATTACTCTTAACAGATATCCTGCAACACCAAAAAATGGAAAATCAGCCTTCTGTTGGCATACATCATTTCGTGAGATGCACTTGGCTGTACTAGTAGTGTTCACAAAACACCTGTCATGCCATCTGTTTGTAATAACTATAGACATACACTAATGTTCAAGTAGTGTTTTGTTTATCAAGTCAAAAAACTAAAAACATTTTAGTCCCTCGTTTTATTTCAAACTTGATTAGCACATCAGAATTGGAGTAATCAAATTTACAGGTAGCAAAATGATTTTTTATATCAATTAACAGATTGAACTGTAGTGAAACAATTCATCAATCCATTTCAATTGTCTACCACTGGAGTTTCCTCCCACACTCCAAAGACGTACAGGTTTGTAGGCTCATCGGCTTGGTAACTTTTTTAATTGTGACGAGTGTGTGTAGGATAGTGTTAATGTGCAGGGATCGCAGGTCAGCGTGCCAAAGGGCCTGTTTCCACACTATCTCTAAGCTAAAAGAAGCTGGTTTGTTGGGATCCTAATTGACATTGGTCATGCTCTATTCTCTGGGACTCGCAAGTTTTTAAAATTTAAAACAAGGCAAATTATTTAATGAGGATTGCTCGTTTAAAAGCACTGACAAAAATCACATTTTAGCATATTTTTGACCAAATAATGTATCTAAGCTCTACCTTGACAACCTTCACAGCAATAAAATGTACATGCATTCATTCCTGCAGGTTTGCAGTTCTATTCACTATTTGGCTCCTATTGCAGTTTTAACGTAATGCATTCCATAGTGAATTTCTAGCTCCTCAGTGACTATTGTTTTTTTTTAAGGTAAGCTCCAATGATTGTGACATTTGAGGTTTTCTTACAGGAACTGTAGTTTCCCAAAGTGCAATTCAGATTGAAGATGCTGAGAGAAGAAGAAAACGTCGTAATGATTGGTCTAACCTTTGTAACTAAAGATTCTGTGGTGTTATCAGAACATACCCTGTAAGCAAAAAGAATAAGCAGGCACGATTTTATAATTCTTCAAACAAAATGACTAAACTAGCAAGATGGCTTCCACGTTAAATTAATTGTTCAATTTGGTGTGCATTGTATTAAAATATATCTTGGAAGATTTGATTTCCTGCATTTTAACACAATGGTCAATACCTTGCATATATTTTAATTCAACTTCTATTTGGTTTCTTTATTGCATCTTCAGTATACAATATCAAAACAAGTACTGAAAATAGATTAATTGAAGAGTAACTACAGTATTTCACATTTGATTAAGAGCGGGTCTTTTAAAAACCGGTAACCAAATTTGTAAATTAGCTAATTAGTAAAATTAATTAATTGAATGCAAATACAAGTAGGGCTTGCTCTAAGGGGAGCAGCCTTGTTGAGGTGAAGTGCCTTGGTGAGTAAAGTGCGAGTCTTTGGCTCAAGAATCTTCGACGAGGAGACTACACTTATTCTGTTGTGTGTTTAAATATTTAAGCGTAATAGCAGGGACGCGAGTGCAGTATGTATGCTCAGGATGTGGGAAGTCAGGGCACTGCTGGTGTCACTGACCACCTGCGGGAAATGTGTTCAGGTGCAGTTCCTCAATGACCGAGTTAGGGAACTGGAGCATCAGCTGGATGACCTGCAGTCAGAACGTCACTCCAAGAGTGCAGGTGGTGCGATGGGTAAGGACGGAAAGAAAGGGGATGAAGCAGGTGCAGGAGACCTCGGTGGAAGTTCCTCTTGCAAACAGTTGGGAGCTGTCGGGCAGACGATGCTTCCAGCCCGAGCGGTGGATAGGACGGTGGCTCTAATCCTAGCGATGAGACTCGACCGGCGAGACCGACCCAGACAGAGCCATAGTGGTGGCTGACCCCATTGTCGAAGATGTGGACAGGAGATTCTGTGGCGGCAGGCGGGACTCTAGTATGGTGTGTTGCCTCCCTAGTGCCAGGGTCCAAGATGTCTCAGACCGACTTCAGAACATCCTTGAGAGGGAAGGGGTGGAGGGGTTGACAAATTGGGAGTATGAGGATGGAGTTAAAGAGGAAGAGAGTACAGGAAAAGTTACAAAAGACAGCCAAATTAATGGGACAGAAAGTGCAAGAAGGGATAAGAGAGTAAGGTTAGGTGAAATAGGAACTGGAGTGAGAGGGGAGGTGAATACCGAATTAAAAGTGTTATATAAATGCACAAAGTATAAGAAATAAAGTGGATGAACTTCAGGCTCAGTTAGAAATTGGTAAGTATGATGTGGGAATTACAGAGACATGGCAAAGAGATTAGTATGCAAACTTAAAGTACACGGTATTGGGGGTTCAGTATTGATGTGGTTAGAGAACTGGCTGGCAGACAGGAAGCAAAGAGTAGGAGTAAACGGGTCCTTTTCAGAATGGCAGGCTGTGACTAGTGGGGTACTGCAAGGCTCGGTGCTGGGACCCCAGCTATTTACAATATATATTAATGATTTGGACGAGGGAATTGAATTCAACATCTCCAAGTTTGCGGATGACACAAAGCTGGGGGGCAGTGTTAGCTGTGAGGAGGATGCTAGGAGGCTGCAAAGTGACTTGGATAGGTTGGGTGAGTGGGCAAATGCATGGCAGATGCAGTATAATGTGGATAAATGTGAGTTTATCCACTGGTGCCAAAAACAGGAAAGTAGACTTATTTGAATGGTGGCCGATTAGGAAAAGGGGAGATGCAATGAGACCTGGGTGTAATTGGACACCAGTCATTGAACGTAGGAATGCAGGTGCAGCAGGCAGAGAAGAAAGCCAATGATATGTTAGCATTCATAGCAAATGGATTTGAGTATAGGAGCAGGGAGGTTCTACTGCAGTTGTACACTGTCTTGTTGAGACCACACCTGGAGTATTGCGTACAGTTTTGGTCTAATCTGAGGAAAGACATTCTTGCCATAGAGGAAGTACAGAGAAGGTTCACCAGACTGATTCCTGGGATGTCAGGACTTTCATATGAAGAAAGGCTGGATAGACTCGGCATGTACTTGCTAGAATTTAGAAGATTGAGGGGGGGGATCTTATAGAAACTTAAGAGGTTGGTATCTTAAGAGGTTGGACAGGCTAGATGCAGGAAGATTGTTCACGATGTTGGGGAAGTCCAGAACAAGGGGTCACAGTTTAAGCATAAGGTCTTGTAGGACCGAGATGAGAAAAACATTTTTCACATAGAGTGGTGAATCTCTGGAATTCTCGCCACAGAAGGTAGTTGGGGCCAGTTCATTGGCTATATTTGAGAGGGAGTTAGATGTGGCTAAGGGGATCAGGGGTTATGGAGAGAAGGCAGGTACGGGATACTGAGTTGGATGATCAGCCATGATCATATTGAATGGCGGTGCAGGCTCGAAGTTCCAAATGGCCTACTCCTGCACCTATTTTCTATGTTTCTATGGCTGCAAGAGGATCAGAGCTGGGAACTGAATATTCAGGTGTATACATCTTATCAAAAAGACAGAAAGGTAGGCAGGCTCTGTTGGTAAGGAATGAAATTCAGTCCCTTGCGAGATGTGACCTAGAATCAGAAGATGTAGAGTCATTGTGGATAGAATTGAGAAATTGTAAGGGTAAAAAGACTCTTAACAGGAGTTATCTACAGTCCTTCAAACAATAGCCTGGAGATAGGGTGCAAGTTGCATTGGGAGTTAAAATTGGCATGTAACAAAGGTAATGCTACAGTGGTTATCAGAGATTTCAACATGCAGGTTGACTGAGAAAATCAGGTTGGTGCTGGACCCCAAGAAAGGGAGTTGGTAGAGTGCCTCCGAGGTGGATTCATAGAGCAGCTTGTACTGGAGTCTACCAGGGAGAAGGCAATTCTGGATTTAGTGTTGTGCAATCAACTGGATTTGATAAAGGGAACTCAAGGTAAAGGAACCATTAGGAGGTAGTGACCATAATATGATAGGTTTTAATCTGCAATTTGAGAGGGAGAAGGTAAAATCGGAAGTGCCAGTATTGCAGTTGAGCAAAGGGGACTATAGAGGCATGAGGGGGGAGCTGGCCAAAATTGACTGGAAAGGGACCCTAGCAGGGATGATGATTTGGAAATGGCAGGTGCAAATTTGACATATACACAGTATGTAATTTAAGATCATCTTTAATCCACATACAGACTTAACAGCACAGTAGCATGTTAGTTGTCACTGCATCCTGTCTGCTACCCAAACTGCATAGCATAGGAAGTGGGTGTTAATCAGGCACATGCCGTCAGGGTAGGTAAGGTAGACACTGCCTACCCTGACTAAAATTATAACATAGTAATAACTAAATATAAATAATAACGGCATGGGAGAATTATGCCTATGTGAGAGATCGATCTCTTAGATAGGCATAATTCTCCATGCCTTTCATCCACAGCGCTTGTAACACGGGAAGGTCTGTGCAGCCCACGTGCCGTCAGCGCTGCCTGAAGCCGTCAGTTTCAAGCAGGGCTGAAGGCAGCAGCAATTCTGCCTTTGCAGCACTGCGCATGCGCAGCGCAAGTTTCTTGGCGGGGTTTTCAAATATGGATTGTCAATATTTTAAGTGTATGTTAGGTAACAAAGAGAGGAGAATGGAGTATGTGTACCAATAATGTGGTAAGTGCATTTTGTGTTTATGTTTTTAAATACTGTATTTCCCGGGGTGTGGGGGTGGGGGGAGCGCTCCTTTCACAGCGTTTGGGGAGTCTGGCCCGGGGTAAAGTTGCGGGGAGGGCAAGAATTTTATGAATGAGGGGATTGGGATAATGCCACTTGCGATGCTCCTTGCACGGAGGCGTGCAATGACTCCGCATTGAGGCGGGGGGGAGAGAGCGAGAAGTAGCTCGGGTGGCTGAGCGGCCGCCGGGCCGGACAGCGGAACCAACCGCCACCTTAGCTTCTTCTGCCGGTCCCCGCTCACCTCTGGCAGCTCTCCGTCTAAAAACCTCTCTCCTGCCGCTCGCTGGCCTCACTCATGTCCTTAAATTCCGACAGCGCGATTGAGGTTACTCGGCTGTGGGAATTTAAGGATTTGCAGGAAGCCGCTGACATGAGCGAAGTCGCCGAACGGCAGGTGACAAGTGTTCCGACGGAGAGCACTGCCTAAGGTGAGCGGGCCGGCAGAAGGCGCTGAAGTGGCGGCCAGTTCTGCTGCCGGGTCCCGGTGGCCGCTCGTAGGTCCCCGAGCTGCTTCTATCCCCAGCTACAGTTCATGGCTTCGCGCCCGGAGAGCTGCAGTAGCGGTGAGGGAGTGAGTTACTGGCAGTATCCCCGACACCCTCCTTCTCAACACTCGTGCCCACCCCACAACTTTACCCCTGGCACAGACTCTCCACACACTGTGAAAGGAACTGTTCCCCCAATTGGTCTAGGACTAGCAAGCCTTGGGCAAATTAAAATGTCACTGTTTTTATTTATTTATTTAACGGAGAGAACAATCTGCGCATGCGCAGTTTATATTTTCTTTTAAAGTGGACTGAGTGCCTACCCTGAGTAATTACTCACGGCACGTGCCTGGTGTTAATATAAATGATACAGTAAAGTGGGGTTAGTGATACTAACCTATATATGATTGGTTGTATGCATAAACCAATCTACATCCTTCCTCCTTAAAGAGTAAGTATAGTGCACCCATGCCATTAAAGTTAAACAAATTTGCCACATCTATCAGGCGGTCTACTTATGTGGCCCGAACGCGTACGAACCAAACCTTCTCCTCCTTCGCCGGAAAGATTAGGGGGAGGGGGTGAACCCGGAAGCGAGAAAGCCGCGGGAGAGGCTTGTGGTGGCCGAAAGTGGGAGTGTGCAGGAGGGGTAATCCCGTGGTTAGTCACGGCCGCTGCTCGTGGAGTATGGGGCATGCGGGGATCGGTAGAAGGTTCACCACCGAACGGCTGGAACTGGAGCGGTGGAGCATAGGGTCCGGCTGGCGGCGGACGGAGTTCTCGCACAGCAAGGAGATGTTGACGACTTCTGCGGTAGACTGTTCCCTCATAGTCCACAAGGTAAGACCGTGGTTCATCAGCTGGGCCGACAACAGTAGCCAGATGGGAATGTCCCCATGTAGTTTGTAAGCGAACATCTGGCCCCGCAGTAGAGGCAGGAGGGGTTTGCATGACTTGTCACGCGACCGTTTCTGAATATCGTGTTTCTCCTCAATACGCTTTTGAATTGAAGCAGGCTTCAGCACTTGAAGTATCAGCTTCTGCTGAGCAATCGGAATTGGAGGTCTTGTTGTTCTGGACATCAGTCGCTGGGCCGGTGATCCCAGGGTCCCATCTCTGGCAATGTTCTGAGGTTCAGGAGATCAAGGTACACATCTGAATTGGCCAGGCGCGATCGTTCCATCAGTTGTTTAGCGCTTCTGACAGCCCGTTCAGCGAGTCCGTTATTCTGTGGGTACTCAGGGCTGCTGGTGACATGGTGGAAATGCCATCGGTTGGCAAAGAGCTTGAACTTGTGGCTGGTAAACTGTCTTCCGTTGTCGGTCTGCAAACCTTGCTGGTGAGCTGAATGTGGAGAAGTGTTTCTTTAGTGGCCTTTGCTTGTTGATCTGTATAATAGTTGGGAAATATTTCTTAAAGAATTGTTCCTTATTGCCAATTATATTGCAAAACCTGATTCAAATCTGCTTGAAAAAGGCTAACTTATAACTAAACAAACAGGTTCACTTCTTAATAAACAGACAAAGCAGTTTGGTAGACCAATTCAAAACTTTACTAATTATCGGCCGATGGAAGTTGCAAGGAAAACAAACCCCAGCCAAGTGAGCAACGCAGACACTTGGCTGTCCTCTCTCTACTTCCCTGAACACAGAATTACATGGTATTATATACTGTTGAGGCGGTTGATGTCCCGCCGGCAGTTTAAAATAAAATGGTCTAAGGCCGGAAGATGGCCATGGGGGGGGGGGGGGGGGTCCAAGAGGAGGGGGTCCATTGGAGACGGGAAAAGGGATCATCAATGGTAGCGAGGACTCCTTCCCATGGAAGAACGGTGTGAAGCGGAGGCGACAGAAGAAGAACTCCAAATCACGGCATGCGCGGACCTCATTGAGGTGGGTATGGGGGTGGGGGGGGGTCAAAGGTGAGGCCTCTGCTGCAGACAGACTTCGGTATCTGAGAGGGGGAGGTCAGGGGGGATGGTGAACACACGGCAGGGATGGGGGTTGGGGCCGGAGGAAGGTAGGTGAGTGGACTGAGGCCGAGGCGATGTCTGGTGGGTGGTCATGAGGGTATGAGGACTGTAATGTGGGTGGGGAAGGGCTGGGGTCACATGGTTTGAGGGGAATGGGGAATACCCAGTGGAACAGCCACTGAGGTTACCACGGTTTGGGCGACTAGCACTAGGATCCAGCGCAGTCAAACCCAGGGGAGTGGGAATCTGCAGCGTGGGCGGATGGTCGGTGGGGTGGCGAGGTTCGATGGGTCAGGTGCGGCGCGGAGGTGGGTCGGCCCAGTGTGGCGGCTGGGGGAAAGGGTTAAATAAACTACATACCTTTTGCTTTGTCCTGCACTTCCAAGAATCTTTGGAGCAAATTCCTCTCCACAACGAATATATACCTCAACTGCATTTTAATCCCTCCCCCCCCCCCCCCCCCCCCCCCCCCCCAAGCACAGCGCCACCAACGGTAGGTTTTGTAACTACACCACTATCACACAACGCCACTGGTGGTAGGTTTTGTAACATCACCACTGTCAAAAGTTTTATACACCTTGGTGGAACGAGCCAAGACCCCCCCTAGGTCTCAAGGCCCTAAACTTAAACTTGTCTAGCTTATATGTAAATCCACCCCTGTCTGTCTGAACTGTTTCTGTTCCTAAGAAGGCCTAGGTGCCACAGTCTGGGGTAATGTTAAACAGCCGCTAAACCCAGGTCTGTGATTTGGTAGAGGATTTTTGTGTTTATGCATAGTATGTGTGTTAAGTGGTTTTTCATATAAATTGTTTGTAAGTAAGCAGAGTAACTGCCTCTTACTAAGTGGTTTCATGTACACATTGTTTGCAACTAAGCAAAGTGCCCCTTAATGTGATTTCTTATGTGTAAGAAGTGATTGGCATGTAGGGATGACCATTGTCTTTTCTCACCCTTAGTGTCCCCGCCTCTGTTTAGGGGTGTAAAAATGTAAGTAATTCGTTTGGGCATGTCGGTTGTTTCTTTCTGCTCGAGTGAGTAGATCTGAGGCCGTTCCCGCTGAGTTGTATACGAATAAAGAAAGAGTTCGGAAACCAGTGTTTGACTTAGTGATTAACTGAACCAGACTAAGAGGATAGTATTAGATCCGGAATCAACAGAACTGCAATGGCAGGTATTTCTGGCAATAATCCAGAAGATGCAGGATCATTTAATTCCAAAGAGGAAGAAAGATTCTAAGGGGAGTAAGAGGCGACCGTGGCTGACAAGGGAAGTTAAGGACAGTATATATATATAAAAATAAATGAGAAGACGTATAATATAGCAAAGATGAGCAGGAAGCCAGAGGATTGGGGAACTTTCAAAGATCAACAGAAGGTAGGCTGGGTGAGTGGATGGGTTGGATAGGCTGGGTGAGTGGGCAAATGTTTAGCAGATGCAGTATAATGTGGATAAATGTGAGGTTATCCACTTTGGTGGCAAAAACAGGAAAGCAGACAATTATCTAAATGGTGGCCGATAAGGAAAAGGGGCGATGCAGTGAGACCTGGATGTCATGGTACACCAGTCATTGAAAGTAGGCATGCAGGTGCAGCAGGCAGTGAAGAAAGCGAATGGTATGTTAGCTTTCATAGCAAAAGGATTTAAGTATAGGAGCAGGGAGGTTCTACTTCAGTTGTACAGGGTCTTGGTGAGACCGCACCTGGAGTATTGCGTACAGTTTTGGTCTCCAAATCTGAGGAAGGACATTATTGCCATAGAGGGAGTGCAGAGAAGGTACACCAGACTGATTCCTGGGATGTCAGGACTGTCTTATGAAGAAAGACTGGATAGACTTGGTTTATACTCTCTAGAATTTAGGAGATTGAGAGGGGATCTCACAGAAACTTACAAAATTCTTAACGGGCTAGATGCAGGAAGATTGTTCCCGATGTTGGGGAAGTCCAGGACAAGGGGTCACAGCTTAAGGATAAGGGGGAAATCCTTTAAGACCGAGATGAGAAATACTTTTTTCACACTGAGAGTGGTGAGTCTCTGGAACTCTCTGCCACAGAGGGTAGTTGTGGCCAGTTCATTGGCTATATTTAAGACAGAGTTAGATGTGGCCCTTGTGGCTAAGGGGATCAGAGGGTATGGAGAGAAGGCAGGTATGGGATACTGAGTTGGATGATCAGCCATGATCATATTGAATGGCCTACTCCTGCACCTAATTTCTATGTTCTATGTAACTAAAAAGGCAATACGGGGAGAAAAGATGAAGTACAAAGGTAAGCTAGCCAATAATATAAAGGAGGATAGTAAAAGCTTCTTTAGATATGTGAAGAGGTAAAAAATAGTTAAGACAAATGTGGGCTCCTTGCAGACAGAAACAGATGAATTTATTATGGGGAACAAGGAAATGGCAGACAAGTTGAACAGGTATTTTGGATCTGTCTTCACTAAGGGAGACACAAACAATCTCCCAGATGTACTAGGGGACAGAAGACCTAGGGTGACAAAGGAAATTCATATTAGTCAGGAAATGGTGTTGGGTAGACTGATGAAACTGAAGACTGCTAAATCCCCAGGGCCTGATGGTCTGCATCCCAGTGTACTCAGGGAGGTGGCTCTAGAAATTGTGGATGCATTTGGGATCATTTTCCAATGTTCTATAGATTCTGGATCAGTTCCTGTGGAGTGGGGGGTAGCTAATGTTATCCCACTTTTTAAGAAGGGAGGAAGAGAGAAAGCAGGGAATTATAGACCAGTTAGCCTGGCACCAGTGGTGGGGAAGATGCTGGAGTCGATTATTAAAGATGTAATAGCACTGCATTTGGATAGCAGTAACAGGATCGGTCCAAGTCAATAGACAGTAGGTGCAGGGGTAGGCCATTTGGCCCTTCGAGCCAACACCGCCATCAATGTGATCATGGCTGATCATCCCCAATCAGTACTCCGTTCCTGCCTTCTCCCCATATCCCCTGACTCCACTATTTTGTAAGAGCCCTATCTAGCTCTCTCTTGAAAGCATCCAGAGAATCTGCCTCCACCGCCCTCTGAGGCAGAGAATTCCACAGACTCGCCACTCTCTGTGAGAAAAAGTGTTTCCTCGTCTCCATTCTAAATGACTTACTCCTTATTCTTAAACTGTGGCCCCTGGTTCTGGACTCCCCCCAACATCGGGAACACGTTTCCTGCCTCTAGTGTGTCCAAGCCCTTAACAATCTTATATGTTTCAATGAAATCCCGTCTCATCCTTCTAAACTCCAGAGTGTACAAGCCCAGCTGCTCCATTCTCTCAGCATATGACAGTCCCGCTATCCCGGGAATTAACCTTGTAAACCTATGCTGCACTCCCTCAATAGCAAGAATGTCCTTCCTCAAATTAGGAGACCAAAACTGCACACAATACTCCAGGTGTGGTCTCACTAGGGCTCTGTACAACTGCAGAAGGACCTCTTTGCTCCTATATTCGATTCCTCTTGTTATAAAGGCCAACATGCCATTCGCTTTCTTCACTGTACCAAACACTGTACAAAACAAAGAGTAGGGATTAATGGGTTCCTTTCAGAATGGCAGGCAGTGACTAGTGGGGTACCACAAGGCTCGGTGCTGGGACCGCAGCTATTTACAATATACATTAATGATTTAGAAGGAAGTAAAATTAACATTAGCAAATTTGCAGATGACAAAGCTGGGTGGCAGTGTGAACTGTGAAGAGGATGCTATGTGGATACAGGGTGGGTGAGTGGGTAGATGCATGGCAGAATAATGTGGATAAATGAGGTTATCCACTTTGGTGGCAACAGCAGGAAGGCAGATTATTATCTGAACAGTGTCGGGTTAGGAAAAGGGAAAGTACAACAGGACCTGGGTGTCCTTGTACACCAGTCACTTAAAGTAAGCAGGCAGTGAAGAAAGCTAATGGCATGTTGGCCTTCATAATGAGAGGAGTTGAGTGTAGGAGCAAAGAGGTCTTTGTGCAGTTGTACAGGGCCCTGGTGAGATCACACCTGGAGTATTGTGTGCAGTTTTGGTCTATTCTTGCTGTTGAGGGAGTGCAGCGTAGGTTCAAGAGGTTAATTCCTGGTGTGGCGGGACTGTCGTACGATGAAAGAATGGAGTGACTGGGCTTGTATACACTGAAATTTAGAAGGATGAAAGGGGATCATATAGAAACATATAAAACTATTAAGGGATTGGACACGCTTGATGCAGGAATGTTCCCGATGTTGGAGGAGTCCAGAACCTGGGGCCACAGTAAGAGGTGGGCCATTTAGAACTGGGATGAGGAAAAATTGTTTCACACAGTGTAAATAAGCAATTTACAAACTCTAAGAGTGTTCAACACATTTTAATGATAGCACAAGGTATTACATACATCCTCAAGTACTGGCTACATTCTTCTAGTGAACCGTACCCAGGAAGGGGAGGGCGTTATGATTGATGTTGACTAGGCGGGGTTAATGGTACTGAGGTAACTATGTTATTGGTTGCATGCAAAACCATCTACATCCTTCCCCTTCGAAAATTAAAAAAAAAACAGGCCGTTGTCACTACAACAGAATTAAACAGAATTAAACAGAATCGCCATAACGAACAGGTGGCTTGCTGATCCGGCCCGAGCGCGTACGGATGCCTCCCCCTTCCCCCGGAGGAGCAGAAAAAACAGGGAAACCCGAGACAGTAGGGGAACCAGGGAAGAGCGGTGGGGTTGGAGGAACAGCGGAGGGAGAACCGCGACCGGCAACAGGCGACCGGCAGAGGGGAACCGGGTGCTCGATATGGGGAACGAGGCATGCAGGGAACGCTGGCTGGGACAGGAGCCGGCTGCTGGTATGAGAGCGGTGGGGCATAGGGGCCCGGGGCCTGCGGCTTCGGCTCATTAACCGCAAGCAGGTGTTGTCGGCTCCTATGGTAGATGGTTTCCTCATAGTCGACCAGATATACGAACGAGGTGAGTCGGCCACCCCAACCACGGTAGCCAGACGGGAGTGACCACTGGCGGTTTGCAATCGAACAACCTGTCCAGGCAACAGAGGATCGAGTGGTCTGCACGACCGATCGTGGGAACGCCGCTGGCTGTCATGTTTCTCTTGAATGCGCCTCTGCACGGAGGCAGGCTCCAGCACCCGAGGTTTCAGCTGGCGCTGGGCAATCGGGATGGTAGATCTGGTTGTTCTGGACATTAGACGCTGAGCAGGGGACCCCATGGCCGGATCCCTGGAAACATTCCTGAGGTTCAGGAGATCCAAATACAAATCAGAGTTAGACAGTCTCGCCTGTTCCATCAGAAGCTTGGCACTGCGGACGGCCCGTTCAGCAAGGCCGTTGCTCTGTGGGTACTCCGGGCTGCTGGTGAAATGCACAAAATTCCATTTGTCGGCAAAACTCTTGAACTCTTGGCTGGTAAACTGCCTGCCATTGTCAGTCTGCAGCCTCACAGGGGACCCAAACGTGGAGAAGTGTTTCCGCAGCTTACGGATTACCATCTCCGACCGAGATGGTACAGAGGACTTGCTCGTACTGGGCGTCAATTTTATTCCCACCAAGCAGCTGCAGCTTTTGGCCGAGCACACCGCTGCTGATCCAGTCTTGCAGCGGCTTGCGTCTGTGATTAAATCAGGGTGGCCAACAAAGCGCTCCGCTGCGCCGTCCGAAACACAGCCTTTCTTCCTGGTCCGTGACGAACTGGTGCTCCAGAATGGCGTTATCGTTAAGGGACATAAAGTGGTGGTCCCGTCCTCCCTGTTCGATTCTTACTACTGCGCAGCCCACAGCGGACACCCCGGGTTTGATGCAACACTCGCCCACGCTCAGTGCCAATTCTACTGGCCTGGAATGGCCAAATATATTTGAGACCGTGTTTCTGCCTGCTCCACGTGCAACAGTCTTGCTCCACACCAGCAGCGACAGCCCCTGCTGCAACAGCCCGCGCAGCTTGTCTTTGATGCTGATATTTCTGAGCGCTGGGCTACGTTTGAAATTGACTTCACCCACTTTGTCAACGTCGCTCACCGCAATGATCCTGATTCCCTCAAAGCCTCCCTCCTACTCAACCTTGTCGGACCTGATGCCATGAAGAGAGCCAGAACTTTCGTCTACGCTCCAGCGGTCTTGGATGACAACAACGTGGTGGTTACCCCTGCAGAATCTGCCAGTGACCCCGCTTGCCTGCTACGTAAGTTCAGGGAGATTTGTGACCTGCCCTCGAACCGCATTCTAGAGAGGGCACGGTTCTTTACAAGGAGACAGCTGCCGGAGGAACCTGTTGAATGTTTTATTGCCGATTTGCGTTATCTCGCCCAGCGGTGCCGTTTCGGTGACATGACAGACCAGCTCACTAGAGACATTTTAGTAACTGGCATGCGTGACCAGAAGCTGCGATGTGAGCTTCTTAGGGATCCGGATCTAACGTTAGAAAAAGCCATGCATGCCTGCAGATTGTCTGAGGTCCTTGTATTGCCAGATGATCACCGGGACTCGGGCGATAAATCTGTCAACCTGGCTGAGTTTAGGAGGCCACAGCCTCGGAAAGGAAACAATGCTTTTCTGCCGCGTGCCAACCCTGGTCCGGATGATGTGCCCCCAAAAAGGTGCCCAAACTGTAACTACATGCATCACAGACTGTCGACGTGCCCTGCCTATGGCAAGGCCTGTAATTTTTGTAAAAAACGGAATCATTTCACTGCCGCCTGCCGATCACTCCGTTCTCGTGGGAGACAGGTACAGATTTCCAGACCCAGTCTAAACATGCTTAAGCAATCTGATAGCTGTTACATCCCACTTCTGACACCATGTAAATAAGCAATTTACAAACTCTAAGAGTGTTCAACACATTTTAATGATAGCACAAGGTATTACATACATCCTCAAGTACTGGCTACATTCTTCTAGTGAACCGTACCCAGGAAGGGGAGGGCGTTATGATTGATGTTGACTAGGCGGGGTTAATGGTACTGAGGTAACTATGTTATTGGTTGCATGCAAAACCATCTACACACAGAGTTGTGAATTTGTGGAGTTCTCTGCCTCATAAGACAGTGGAGGCCAATTCACTGGATGCATTAAAAAGAGAGTTAAGGGCCTGTCCCACTTTCAACCTAATTCACAACCATTTTTACTCGTGGACATTTTTCATCATGCCAGAAAAATGTCCCGAGTACCTATGACTACCATCACGGCCTGCTACGACCTCCTACGACCTTGTGACAGGCCCTTTAGCCCCTATCCACTTTCACGACCTAATTTGTGACCTCTGACGACCTTAAACCTAAAAAAAAATCAAGGTCGCGGTGACCAACGACCTCCTACGACCTTCCACGACTGTATACGATCTCCTACGGTTGAAGACCTCCCACGACTATGAAGAAGACCTCCTTCGACTATGTTGAAGACAGGCTTTGACCATGTACGTTTTACAGCTGTTTGCAGCAGGCCTTTTGCTTCAGCAGCCTTTTAAGACAGGCAGAAGGGGAAGAGCAAGGGTAAAGAGGAAGCACAAGAAGAGGTCTCAATGGGTGAATGGAGATGATGTGATGGACTGTCCCACTACACCAGATGACTGGAAGAGAGTGGCACTGGGCTTTGACATAAGATGGAACTTTAAGCATGCCATTCTTGTCCCTATCCACCTCATTTTCCTTTTCGTACAGCATGGCATTCTGCTGGAACCATTCTTCAAGGTCCCCCTCCGGCTGGCTGGTGAAGGTGTAGGGCATATCCTTTCTCCAGCCCTCCCGCACTGCCAATGGGGCATCTGCCTCTGATGCTGTGTCAGACACAGGAGAAAGGGCTGTTTTGCTGCCTTCAAATGAGGCAGTGAAGGATGGGGTGGTGGTGGGGACATATACTACCACCTTGGTCTCCTCCTCCAGAGGTCTCTCATGCAAGGCTACCTCCTCCTGCAGCATCACCTCCTGCCATTCCTCTTGGGTGGGCAACACCTGCATGGTCGTTTTTTTTAGGGTTGTGCCCTCCCCTGCGCTGCTGCCTTCTTGGTGCCATCTCTAGAACACAAGTCTCCTCTCCAAAGAAACTCTCCATCTATGAAAGAACATGCCTTGGAGTGAAAGAGGTGATGTTCTGCTGTTTAAATAACCTCTTTTTTCACCCCGGAGCTATTACCTTCAACTGCCTTCGACCACCTACAACTAGCATAATGACCTACCCATGAATAAAAAGTATAGATTTTTTCCATGCCGACTTTTTTTTACTCGTGGTCATGTTTTATCAGGCTAGAAAAAACGGCGCGAACTACTTGATGCCACGAATGCCTACGACTAGCATCACGACCTACTACGACCTTGTGGCGACCATGCTGCGAGTATGAGTCAAGGGCAAACTCGGCAGAGGTCGAGAATTAAGTCATGAAAGTGGGACAGAGATATACAGAGATTAAGATATACAGTGGCTTGCAAAAGTATTTATACCCCTTGAACTTTTCCACATTTTGTCATGTTACAACCACAAACGTAAATGGATTTTATGTGATAGACCAACACAAAGTGGCGCATAATTGTGAAGTGAAAGGAAAATGATACTTGGTTTTCAAATTTTTTTACAAGTAAAAAAATGAAAAGTGTGGCATGCAAAAGTATTCAGGCCCCTTTACTCTGATACCCCTAAATAAAATCCAGTGCAAACAATTGCCTTCAGAAGTCACCTAATTAGTAAATAATACACTTGTGTGTAATCTAATCTCAGTATAAATACAGCTATTCTGTGAAGGCCTCAGAGGTTTGTTAGAGAACATTAGTGAACAAACAGCATCACGAAGCCTAAGGAACACACCAGACAGGTCAGGGATAAAGTTGTGGAGAAGTTTAAAGCAGGGTTAGGTTATAAAAAAATATCCCAAGCTTTGAACATCTCACGGAGCACTGTTCAATCCATCACCCGAAAATGGAAAGAGTATGGCACAACTGCAAACCTACCAAGACATGGCCGTCCACCTAAACTGACAGGCCGGGCAAGGAGAGCATTGATCAGAGAAGCAGCCAAGAACTCTGGAGGAGCTGCAGAGATCTACAGCTCAGGTGGGAGAATCTGTCCACAGGACAACTATTAGTCGTGCACTCCACAAATCGAGCCTTTATGGAATAGTGGCAAGAAGAAAGCCATTGTTGAAACAAAGCCATAAGAAGTCCTGTTTGCAGTTTGCCACAAGCCATGTGGGGGACACAGCAAACATGTGGAGGAAGGTGCTCTGGTCTGATGAGACCAAAATCGAAGTTTTTGGCCTAAATGCAAAACACTGTGTGTGGCGGAAAACTAACACTGCACATCACCCTGAACACACCATCCCCACTGTGAAACATGGTGGCAGCAATATCATGTTGTGGGGATGCTTTTCTTCAGCAGGGACAGCGAAGCTGGTCAGAGTTGATGGGAAGATGGATGGAGACAAATACAGGGCAATCTTGGAAGAAAACCTGCTAGAGTCTGCAAAAGACTTGAGACTGGGGTGAAGGTTCACCTTCCAGCAGGACAACAACCCTAAACATACAGTCAGAGCTACAATGGAATGGTTTAGATCAAAGCATATTCATGTGTTAGAATGGCCCAGCCAAAGTCCAGACCTAAATCCAATTGAGAATCTCTGGCAAGACTTGAAAATTGCTGTTCACAGACGCTCTCCATCCAATCTGACTGAGCTTGAGCTATTTTGCAAAGAAGAATGGGCAAACATTTCAGTCTCTAGATGTGCAAAGCTGGTAGAGACATACCCCAAAAGACTTGCAGCCATAATTGCAGCGAAAGGTGGTTCTACAAAGTATTGACTCGGGGGGGCTGAATACTTTTGCACGCCACACTTTTATTTGTAATAAAATTTGGAAACCATGTATCATTTTCCTTCCACTTCACAATTATGCACCACTTTGTGTTGGTCTATCACATAAAATCCCAATAAAATACATTTACGCTTGTGGTTGTAACATGACAAAATGTGGAAAAATTCAAGGGGTATGAAAACATTTGCAAGCCACTGTAGCTCTTAGGGCTAACAGAATCAAGGGATATGGGGAGCAGGCAGGAATGGGTTACTGATTGTGGATGATCAGCCATGATCACATTGATAGGCCGAATGGACTACTATTATTTATGTATCTATGTATTAATGGCCATTACCTACAGATTGTAACCCCATGAATAAAAACAGCATGCTCTCATTGATGTTATTGAAGCACATTGAACTGAACTTTACTTAAGTACCCAATTCTGTGTATTCATCCAGTCAAACATGTCACCAACAACCTAACATAACCATCTCATCTGCCTCTTTGGCAGTCTGGCATTTGGCTCTTTGAGCTGGATGATCAGCCATGATCATAGTGAATGGCGGTGCAGGCTCGAAAGGCCGAATGGCCTACTCCTGCACCTATTTTCTATGTTTGCCCAATGAACCTATAAGAAGTGCTGTGGTGGAAGGTATTTTTAAAATACAGCATTCCATCATTGAACCATTTCAGAGTCTCATAGTTCATTACATGAGTACATGAATGAATTTGAGGAAACAGAAGAGCCAGGAAGGGTAAAAATGAGCTTTCAAGAGGTAGTTTGTGTGGTTTATGAAAGAACTGCCGATACAGAGTCTGAAGATTGTACCACAGTAGGACACTATTTGTTTTTAAACTTTTTTTTGAAAGGTCCAATACTCAACTTTGGCTCTTATTTCTCATAACAAATTGAGACAACTTGGTTAACTAAAAATGTCACTCAAGCACACTTTCTAAAGCACAGGCAGGAGCAAATTTGTTTTAAACAGTATTATTTGATTCAAAATAAGGTCAAGATTATTTTTTTGGCAATTATAAATCTTATTAAAATAATAGCCTAATCGGAAAAGATGCATCGTGATGAAGCTACAACAGAGATTGTAGTAGAGTGAGATGGACATTGCAATGTCCAGTTAATGCAGATTTACAACAATACCCACAAAGAGTGAATTAAATAAAATATTTCAAGCTCAAGCTATGAATTATTCAATTGACCATTACAAAATCTATTCCATTGACAGGACCACCATATTTAGAGGATTTGTTTTATGCATTATGCGAACTAGTTGCTAGGAGGAAATAATTAAGATTAAAAATTATGAGACTATACTGCAGCCCTAGTGCAATTACAGTGTATTCGTGCAGTTTCTCCGTGTCAGCATTAAATATCATTGAGATACAATTTCATGACTCATCAGTACCATTGAAAGAGAACAATGCATTTCCTTCACACCCAAATCTTCCTCGCCTCCCATATCCTAAAATTAGTGGGAGGAATGTAAAGATATTTGCATGTAGATTGACATCAAGTATATAAATAAACAATTAAATCACATTTCCCTTTCACACACTCTAGTTGTAAAACAAGATTTAATTCCTATAACTGTGACTGAATATCCTTATAATATTTAGAAATACTACAGGGCTAATTGGACATTTGTGTCTCTTGCCTGCAATTCACTTGAAAGTTGAAGGATTCCTTAGCCAATAAAGGAATTGCATTCTTTTTTCTTCTTCTCTGGCTGAATTCAAACTTCCAGGAGCTCAAATGAAAGATGTGTTATAGCCCCAGGTTTATGTCTGTGCCGATTATGGAGAAAACATGAAAACTGAGATATTGCTGCAATTTTTTGTCAAAGTTGCTGTGACAAGGAAGAATGGCTCTTTTCATTGCGAAATAATGTAATCACAGCACCGTCAATGCTATAGTGTATATATTAGACATGCAAAAAGTGCATGTGATGGCTATTTCTGAAAAATAGCAAGGGAGTTTAGAACACTGATCATTTTCAGTCTTCTGCACAGAGACCTCAGCAGCAATATCCTACCATATGATCGGAGACAAGGAACTGCTGATGCTTGCTGTCAACATCAATAAAATCAAAGAGCTGATTGATGATTTTAGAAGACAAAGACAGAAGATCCATTGGGTTGGTGGTGGAGAGTGGTAACAACTTCCAAGTTTCTGGGTGTGCATATCTCTGAAGATCTGTCCTGGACCCAACACATTGATGAATTCACAAAGAAAGCCCATCAGCGCCTCGGCAAGGCCAGCAGCGTAATCAAGGACGTGTCGCACCCCGGGCACTACCTCTTCTCAACTCTCCCATCGGGCAAAAGGTATAGGTGTGAAAACGCACACCACCAGATTCAGGGGCCATTTCTTTCCAGCTGTGATCAAGCAACTGAACTATCCTATCAACTGGAGAGCAGTCCTGAGCTACTATCTACCTCACTGGATTACCTCACCCTTGGATTATCTTTCGACTTTACCTTGTACTAAATATTATTCACATTATTCTCTTTATCATGTATCTGTACACTGGATGGCTCAATTTTAATCATGTGTTGACTTTCCCCTGTCTGGTTAGCACACAACAAAAAGTTTTAATTGCACCTTGGTACACATGACAATAAACTAAAATCAAACTCTAATGTTTTGTAACATTGAGGAGATATGATCATGTCAACAAATACTTTCATGAACAGCGACAGGTGCAGAGTGGTGTGCATATTGACCAGTTGCATCACAAATTGGTTCAGCACTTCAATGCCCAGAAAGAAAGATTAGAAAGGGTGATGGACCGCTGTCCATCTAACACCGGTCCTCACCATCGAAGGAATCTGCAGGAGGCACTGCCTCAAAGACCAGCCAGCATCATTAAAGACCCACACCACCCTGGCCATACTCTCATTTCACTCCTGCTATCTGGAAGAAGATATAGGAATCTAAAATGTGTCACCTCCATGTTCAGGAACAGCTTCTTCCCAACAACCAGCAGGTTATGGCAAGTGACATAAGTTGATACAGGCAAGGGTTTGTTTTGATATGTTACCGGTTGATGAAAAGGCAAAATGTAAGATAATGATATCAGAGGTAAAAAGAATTGTGAAGCCAAAAGAGAGAAATGTGTTCAAATCTAGGCAGAGACAATAGACAATAGGTGCAGGAGTAGGCCATTCGGCCCTTCGAGCCAGCACCGCCATTCAATCTGATCATGGCTGATCATCCCCAATCAGTACCCCCGTTCCTGTCTTCTCCCCATATCCCCTGACTCCGCTATTTTTAAGAGCCCTATCTAGCTCTCTCTTGAAAGCATAGAGGAGGGAAGAAGTGGGAGGGGAGCGGGCGGGGGTGTTGGTAGTTTAGTTACCTTAAATTAGATAATTCAATATTCATACCATTAGGTTGTAACCTACCCAAGTGGAAGATGAGATGCTGCTACTCCAGTTTGCCTGTGGCCTCACAGTGGCAATGGAGAAGGCCCAGGATAGAAAGTTCAGTGTGGTAATGGGAAGGGAGGTTAAACTGGGAGATCCAGTAGGCCTTGGCAGACCCGGCCCAACTGTTCAGTCTATGCTTGGTCTCGCCGATGTACAGGAGGCCACATTTACAAGGATTAACAAACTCATCAGGAAGGCTGGCTCTGTTCTGGGGGCAGAGTTGGATTCATGGGAGGTGGTCTTGGAGGGGAGAATGCTCCTCAAACTGTTGAACATCCTGGACAACACAGCTCACCCCCTCAATGACAACTTGAGGAGCACTCTCAGCAACAGATCAAGATTCCACCAAGATGCAAAACAGAATGCCACTGGAGATCGTTCTTCCCTGTGGCTATCAAACTGTACAACAACAACCCCCCCCCCCCCCCCCCCCCAGTCAATTTCCTTCTTGGGATAAAAAAAGTACTATTGTTTCGCATTGGGAACACCGAATGCTGTAGATAGGTTAGAGGAGGTGCACGTGAACCTTGGTCTCACCTGAAAGGACTGCTGGGGTCCCTGGATAGAAGGGAGGAGGGATGTATAGGGAAAGGTTGCATAAGAAACTACTTACGAGGTGCAGGAGTAGGAGTTGGTTTGGGTGGAAAACAATGAGAAAACCAAGTAGTTGTGGATTGAGTAATCTCTGTGGAATATGGAAAAGGGTGGGGTTGGAAAGATATTAATTACTCCCCTTCCCCCTCCCTTATACTCTTCGACCTATATTCCTTCCTCTGGTTTCACAATTTTCACCTTTTCCTTATTTCACACTTTTTGCCTTTTCATCTCTGGCCTATGTCTGCCTATTAAAACCACCCTGGCCTGTATCCATTTGCCAGATTTTGTTCTGATCCCACCTCTCTCTTCCCTGCCCCCCCCCACCGCAATCAGTCTGAAAAAGGATCCCGACATGAAACATTACCATTCCATGTTCTCCCGAGATGCTGCATGACCCGCTGAGATTACGGAGAGTTGGTCTGTCAAGGAGGACTCTCTCTAACTTCTACAGGTGTACAGTAGAGAGCTTGCTGACTGGTTGCATCGTGGCTTGGTTCGGCAACTTGAGCGCCCTGGAGAGGAAAAGACTACAAAAAGTAGTAAACACTGCCCAGTCCATCATCGGCTCTGACCTTCCTTCCATCGAGGGGATTTATCACAGTCGCTGCCTCAAAAAGGCTGGCAGCATCATCAAGGACCCACACCACCCTGGCCACACACTCATCTCCCTGCTACCTTCGGGTAGAAGGTACAGGAGCCTGAAGACTGCAACAACCCGGTTTAGGAATAGCTACTTCCCCACAGCCATCAGGCTATTAAACCTGGCTCGGAACTCTTAACATTAATATCCCTCCATCTGTTATTTGCACTTTACTAATTTATTAATTCATGGGTGTATTTATGTATAGAATTGTATCAATGCCTTCTATGTTCTGTTGTGCTATGCAAAGAAAGATTTTCATTGTCCTGTCAGGGACACATGACAATAAACTCTTTTGACTTTGACTTTGACTTTTGAGTTACTCCAGCACCATCTCCAACCATATTACTGTTTGCTTGTTTTTGTATTATTATTGAAAATAGAGTATGAACTGTACATTGCTTTTGTAACAAATTAGATCCTGCTGGTTGAGCAAATATTTAAAATGATATTCAGGGATGTATTTAATCGTGTACACTGTGACAATCTGAGGAGAATCGATCCGAATCAATGTTAGTGCATCCATTTTTTTTAGTCTCTATCTGACCAGACTTGGTTTTTTTTCTCTGCACCCTATGCTGCAATTTAAATCCATGCCAGTTTTCTATTTTCCTCCTCCCAGTTTTGATAAAAACATCAACTGTTTTGATCTTTGTGAATGCTGCCCGACTTGTTGAGTATTCCCAATATGTTCTGTTGTAATTAGTTTCCAGCTTGCCATATCTTCCACATATAGGCATACACAGCAAGTGCTTAGGCTTTGGTATAGCAACATGCAAACATTACAAGACAAGTACAGCTGCAGACAACCTTATTATGGTCAGAGCTGCCTTTGTTAATAAAAAGTGTTCATCAAATATCGAATTAAGACATTCTGGTGACACATAAATATCACAATGGTGAAAAAGACACAAAAAAACTGATGCAACCCAAACCAACAAAATTTTACTTTGGAGTCACATGAGTGACTTCGTGAAGACCCCGCCAGCACGCATGGGGGGGGGGGGGGGAGTGTGCTCCTCTGCTGGCAGCTTCAAAAAGGCCCTCAGGTAAGTTTTCACTAACCTTGAGCTGGTTAGTTTTCGGCGGCCAACGTCCCCGGAGCTGACAGCAGAACCGGCAGCACCTGTAAAACGGGCCGGCAAAAAAGCGCGGAAGTCGGGGAGCCCTGCTCAGTTGGCGGGACCCGACTCTCCACCACAGCAGATCAGGGAGCTGCATACTGGTATGAGGACCGTGCAGGAGCAGGGTAGTCAAGACCCTGACTCCCTACCGCTTCAGCCCGAACAGAACCGGACCGGCGGTAAAAAGGTGCGTTAAACAGGGCCTGTCTCAATGGCACACCCCAACACTCCACCGTTACAGTTCGCTAGAGGACGGACTAGTGGGAAAATTGCACAAAAGTCTTGTAGCCCCGCAGGAGCAGCTGGCACTGACTTTGCGTCGCATCAGTCCCGAAGACCCGGGACTGGCGGCAAGCCCGCGCGGACGTCGTGTAGCCCCGCTGGAGCACCTGGCAGCGGCTCCTCACCGTCGCAGTCGCACCAGACAGGCAGAAAAACCAACAGGAGGTTGGGTAGCCCCGCAGGAGCGGCTGGCACCAGCTCTCCACCGCTTCAGTCCGGAAGACCGCGGACAAGCGGCAAATCCGAGCGGGAGTCGTGTAGCCCCGTAGGAGCGGCTGGCACCGACTACCTACCTCAGTCCCATAGACATCACCTTGACGAGGTGCGGACTGTCGGTAGAGGCCCCATTTGTTCATCAGAACTTGGGGAAGATGACTTCCTGTCTGCAGATAGCGGTGGCGGTCGCATAGCTCGAATTGAACGCATGGTCGAGCAGCTGCTCGAGAGGGACCTTCTCCACCAGGAGCGTGCGTCCCTAGGATCCCGGAGATCCATGGCAGGGCCCATGACAGGGCTGTCCAACATCTCTCCCTCCTCAATAGGGAGTGCTAGAAGTCAGGCACTAGCTGACTTCGAAGAGGGGTTGGTGGCAGATCCATTGTTGCAAGAGATGCCAGAGGAGGAACTTCTAGGAGTGGTATCGAAGTTCGCCGAACCATCTTTGAAAGGGCAGGTTCTTCAGCCGAGGCTAGCGGCTAGCATTAATTACCTGACGACCCACCAGCTACGAGAACATGTAATTTCGGAGGTAACCAACAAATACATGACTCCGGAGAATTGCATGTCGCTGAATGTCCCTACTGTCAATACACCCATATGGGGTAACATCAGCCCCGGGATCAGGACTCAGGAGTTAAAAGTCGAAAAGATCCTGAAATTACTGACTTCAGGCATCACTGCATTTGCCAGGTCAATAGACGGTACGGACACGATGGAAGTGCAGCAGGATGCATTAGCTCTGCTATGCAACACACAGTACGAAATAAACTGCTTTTGGAAGAGCTCTATCCGTCCTACATTAAACATCAAGTTTGTGGGTTTGTGTAAGGTCAATGTTATGCCGCCACCAAGGCAATTGTTTGGTGATGACCTGCCTAAACAGGTAAAAGAACTGGATGAGGAAGCCAAAGTGGTCGGATTGATTAAACCACCTTCCTCAAGCAGACCAAAGGCGTACCATACAGTGGCTTTCAAAAGTATTCATACCCCTTGAACTTTTCCACATTTTGTCATGTTACAACCACAAGCGTAAATGTATTTTATTGGGATTTTATGTGATAGACCAACACAAAGTGGTACATAATTGTGAAGTGGATGGAAAATGATACATGGTTTCCAAATTTTATTACAAATAAAAAACTGAAAAGTGTGGCATGCAAAAGTATTCAGCCCCCCCCCCCCCCCCCCCAGTCTCAAGTCTTTTGCAAACTAACAGGTTTTCTTCCAAGATTGCCCTGTATTTGGCTCCATCCATCTTCCCATCAACTCTGACCAGCTTCCCTGTCCCTGCTGAAGAAAAGCATGCCCACAGCATGATGCTGCCACCACCATGTTTCACGGTGGGGATGGTGTGTTCAGGGTGATGTGCAGTGTTAGTTTTCCACCACACATAGCGTTTTGCATTTAGGCCAAAAACTTCAATTTTGGTCTCATCAGACCAGAGCACCTTCCTCCACATGTTTGCTGTGTCCCCCACATGGCTTGTGGCAAACTGCACACCGGACTTCTTATGGCTTTGTTTCAACAATGGCTTTCTTCTTGCCACTTCCATAAAGGCCCGATTTGTGGAGTGCATGACTAGTAGTTGTCCTGTGGACAGATTCTCCCACCTGAGCTGTGGATCTCTGCAGCTCCTCCAGAGTTACCAAGGGCCTCTTGGCTGCTTCTCTGATCAATGCTCTCCTGGCCCGGCCTGTCACTTTAGGTGGACGGCCATGTCTTGGTAGGTTTGCAGTTGTGCCGTACTCTTTCCATTTTCGGATGATGGATTGAACAGTGCTCTGTGAGATGTTCAAAGCTTGGGATATTTTTTTATAACCTAACTCTGCTTTAAATTTCTCCACAACTTTATCCCTGACCTGTCTGGTGTGTTCCTTAGGCTTCATGATGCTGTTTGTTCACTAATGTTCTCTAACAAACCTCTGAGGCCTTCACAGAACAGCTGTATTTATACTGAGATTAGATTACACACAAGTGTATTATTTATTAATTAGGTGACTTCTGAAGGCAATTGTTGCACTGGATTTTATTTAGGGGTATCAGAGTAAAGGGGGCTGAATACTTTTGCACTCCACACTTTTCAATTTTTTATTTATAAAAAAATTTGAAAACCATGTATCATTTTCCTTCCATATCACAATTATGCGCCACTGTGTTGGTCTATCACATAAAATCCCAATAAAATACATTGACGTTTGTGTTTTTAACGTGACAAAATGTGAAAAAGTTCAAGGGGTATGAATACTTTTGCAAGCCACTGTAGGCAGCATCCATATGCAACAGCAAACAAGCCTTGGTTCAACCCGACAGAACAATGGGAACTTACCCTAAGGTCGCGCCCCATCAACAGAGGCCTTTTTTAGGCCAGGGCCCACAGCGACCAACCTGGAAGATGCGCCAACCCCACATCCCAGCAACACAGCAACCCAAGAAAGGCCAGAAGATCAAGCCCCACCTGTAACCATGGAGGTAAGGGGGTCTGGTTGTCTTGGGAGTGCTGCATGCGAAACCTCACTAGTAGGAGGGCGATTGCGTCTGTTCTGGGATGCATGGAGTTCTTTAACTTCTGACACTTTTATATTACAAAGTATTCATGCTTACGAAATTGAATTCATAAACGGACAACTACCCCAGCTCAGCATGTACCTAGCTGGAAATTTCTACTCTCTCACAAAGAGAAAGTGGAGGGACATGCAGAACTATTAAGGTTATACACCAAGGGGGTTATAGAGAAAACAATACATGAACCTCTTGAGTTTGTATCTAACATCTTTACTAAAACCAAAAAAGATGGTGGATGTCATATCATAATTGATTTAACCCACTTGAATACTTTTGTACAGTATACCCATTTCAGGATGGAAACATTTGAAACGGCTAAGCAATTAATTTCCAGAGGGTGTTTCATGGCCTGCAAAGATCTAAAAGATGCATACTATTCAGTGCCTGTACGGAAATATCACCGTAAAAAATTAAAATTTGTCTGGATGGGGCAGCTATGGCAGTACAAAGTCTTACCTAATGGACTTACAACAGCCCCAGGTTGTTTACCAAAATACTAAAACCAGTTTTGGCGTCTCTCAAAACCACAAAACCACATAGTCATGGCATATCTTGATGACATTTTAATTGTGGGAAAGCTTTGGAATTAGCTAAATCAGCCGTGACAGCTACCAAGTCACTGTTCAAAAAACTGGGGTTCGTCATCCATCCAGACAAATCTAATTTCAACCCTTCTGTGATTATGGACTCCCTGGGGTTCACGGTTAACACCAATCATATGATTGTCACTCTCCCAGAGAACAAAGTTACAGACATAATAGAGGCATGTAATAGCCTTGCTTGCACCAGGAAACCTATTAGACATGCTGCCATGGTGATTGGAAAACTTGTAGCTACATTTCCAGCTGCACAATTTGGGCCGTTACATTATCAAAATCTGCAAAGAGCAAAGATCTCAGCGTTAAAAACAAATGCTGAACATTTTGACAGACCTATGCAGCTGCCAAACAAGGCAAAAATTGAGCTACGATGGTGGATTAGCAACATTCGTAATTGTTTCAATCCCACCATTATTTCAAACCCGTCAGTCGTGTTACAAACTGACACAAGCGCCCATGGCTGGGGAGCTACCGACACCACTTCCAGTTGTGGTGGCAGATGGGATTTGCATGAATCTACTTTACTCCAATCACAAGGTATAAACTATTTGGAAATGCTGGGAGCATTTCACGGACTGCGGGCTTACTGCACAACTATGCATCATACGCATGTCCGTCTTCAGATAGATAATACCACAGTGGTGGCATATTTAAACCATATGGGTGGTATCAAGTCAATATCTTGCAATGAATTGGCAAACATAATTTAACTCTGGTGCATTGAAAGAAATATTTGGATATCAGCTACATACCTTCCGGGTAAGCTCAATACAGTGGTGGACACCAGGTCACGAGTGTTTAATGCAGGCACGTGCCGTCAGGGTAGGCAAGGTAGGCACTGCCTACCCTGACTAAAATTATGAAATGGCAATTATTAAATATAAATAGTAAAGGCATGGGAGAATTATGCCTATGTAAGAGACTGATCTCTTAGGTAGGCATAATTCCCCGTGCCTTTCACTCGCAGTGCTTGTGACACGGGAAGCTCTGTGCAGCCCATGTGCCGTCAGCGCTGCCTGAAGCCGCTCAATTTTAATCGGGGCTGAAGGCAGCAGAAATCCTGCCTTTGTAGCACTGCGCATGCGCATCAGTCTACTGCGCATGTGCTGCGCAAGATTATTGGCGGGGTTTTCAACCATGGTTTGTCGTGTCCCAATGATGTGGTAAGTACATTTTGTGATTTATTTTTTTTAATACCGTATTTGCCGGGGTCTTGGGGGGGGGGGGGGTGGGAGTGGGGGGGGGGGGGGAGAGCTCCTTTCACAGCATTTGGGGAGTCTGGCCCGGGGTAACATTGCGGGGAGGGCATGAATGTTATGAATGAGGGGCCGGGGGCATCCACTTGCGACGTTCCTTGCAAGGGGGTGTGCAATGACACTGCTCTGAGGCCGGGGGGGGAGAGAGAGAGAGAGAAGTAGCTCGAGCGGCCGCCGGGCTGGACAGCGGAACCAGCCGCCACCTTAGCTCCAGAACCACCCGCCCACCTCTGGCAGCTCTCCATCTAAAAACCTCTCTCCTGCCGCTCGCTGGCCTCACTCATGTCCTTAAATTCCGACAGCGCGATTGAGGTTACTCGGCTGTGGGAATTTGAGGATTTGCAGGATGTCGCTGACATGAGCGAAGTCGGCGAACGGCAGGTGACAGGTGTTCCGACGGGGAGCACTGCGAAAGGTGAGCGGGCCGGCAGAAGGCGCTGAAGTGGCAGCCAGTTCAGCTGTCGGGTCCCGGTGGACGCTCCCCGAGCTGCTTCTATCCCCAGCTACAGTCCGTGGCTTCGCACCCGGACAGCTGCGGCAGCGGTGAGGGAGTGAAGATTCCAGTACTTTGTGATAAGTACTTCCTTGCGATTTTCACCATTGCTCCTCACATGTCCAGCCTACAACCTCGATATATCACTCAGACCCTCTAGTCCTGGCACCTTCCTCATAAATGTTCTCTGTGTGTTTTCCAGCGCAGGCAGTATCCCCGACACCCTCCTTCTCAACACTCGTGCCCTCTCCACAACTTTACCCCTGGCACAGACTCTCCACACGCTGTGAAAGGAACTGCCCCCCCCAATTGGACTAGGAAGCCTTGGCAAATTGAAATGGCACTGTTTTTATTTATTTATTTATTTAACAGGGAGAACAATCTGCGCATGCGCGGTTTACATTTTTTTTTAAAGCAGACTGAGTGCCTACCCTGAGTTATTACTCACGGCACGTGCCTGGTTTAATGACAACACCGAGTGGATGTTGAACCCCCAAATATTTGCTAATATTATAGCCATGTATGGAACACCAGATATCGACCTCTTTGCGTTCAGGTTGAACCATCAGAACCAGATCCTGGGGCAGTGGCGATGGACGCTTTCTCGCTACATTGGGGGACATTGTTCTTCTATGCATTTCCCCCTTTCTGCCTCATCAGTCAGGTATTGCAGAAGATCCAGCCAGACTCTGCATCTGGGATTCTGATAATACCCGACTGGCCCACACAACCATGGTACCCGGTGGTCCTCGGCATGGTGAAAGAACCATGGGTGCAGGTTCCTAAATGCCCAAATCTAGTGACCCATCCTATAACAGGAGAAAGTCATCCGTGCCATGGTCATCTGAACCTGTTGGGTTGCAGGTTCTGGAGAGGCCATTACTGGGATTCGGGCTGTTAGCAAGGACCATGGATATGCATTGTGCAGAGAGTCCATGAGGAAGTAGTATCTCACCCACATAAGAAAATGGTAGGCCTTCTGTACTCGGACCAAGACCATCTACAACTCTGCAACGATCACTGATGTGCTGGAATTCCTCACAGGCCTTCACTATGATGAGGGCCTTAGCTACAGTGCCATCAACAGTGCCAGAAGTGCATTGTCATCCTATCTCAATATCGGAGTAGGATCCCACCAGCTGGTATCGAAACTTATGAGGGGTATATTCAATTCGAACCCTCCCTGACCACACCATAATATAATCTGGGACATTGGGGTTGTGTTGTCCCTACTCAGGAGCTGGTCATCAGTTTCAGATCTACCACTGGATAAACTCACCTTCAAAGTGGTGATGTTAATGGCACTGATCACAGCACAATGGGTCCAGGCCCTCCACAAACTGAAACTGGACAGGATGGTCTTGGCCCCACCAAAGTAACCTTCTTTATAGACGAGTTACTCAAACATCACAGGCCTGGGACAACAGGTCTGAAATTGGAATTCCGAGCATATCCCGTTGATGTACAACTCTGCATAACCACCTATCTCCGACATTACATCAATGTCACACAAAACATCAGGAGAATGGAGACAGGTCTGTTTATCAGTTTCAAAAACCCACATCACAGGGTGACAGTGCAGACTATCTCCAGGTGGCTCAGGGTGATATTGAGTGCAGCAGGTGTAGACACTGACATTTTTAAATCTCATTCTACTAGGGTTGCATCCATATCAGCGGCGAGGACCATGGAGGTACCCATGGATCATGTCCTCGCACCAGCGGGCTGGGCCAGTGAAGGAACATTCCAACGTTTCTATAACAAACCTGTGGCCGCTCCCACAACGTTTGCGGATTCAGTTTTAAGTGCTGTCCCCTAAACGTTTTCCCCGAATTCAGGGTTTTTTTCTTTGTATTAATAAATACGTTATTATTTTTCAGCTTTGTTCAAGTCTGAAATACGTTAACATACTTCCTCCATCAGTAATTACGGCAGTGTGTGAGCATGGACGTGGTCCAGGGCATGGAATCACAAAGCTTTGAAATCTTCATGAAGTCACTCACGTCACTCCGAAGTAAAATAGTAAGATTAAACGAGAACTTACCAGTTTGAAGTTTGATCCTTATTTTATGAGGAGTTATGATGAGGGATTTTGTGCCCTCTGCTCCCAACCCTCTATCATAAGGTCAACTGGTACATTAGTGCCTCTTAATCTTACTATCTCCAGTCAGTGCTGCTATCTGTGATTCCACACTGCTGCTTTGAAGAATGTCGCGCATGCGTGCCGGTGGGGTCTTCACGAAATCCCTCATCGTAACTCCTCATAAAATAAGGATCAAACTTCAAACTGGTAAGTTCTTGTTTAATCTTACTATTATTGTCCACATTCAGCAATTGTATACTTGTGATATGTGGATGTCTCAACAAAACATGCAGACTGAAAGTAATGGTACATCACTTTAACCTCAAGCACAGGAAATTAAGGGACCTGACCATGACCTGAAACGTCATCTATCCATGTTATCCTGAGATGCTGGCAGACCTGCTGAGTTCCTCCAGCACTGTGTGAAACGACACCTATCCATGTTATCCAGAGATGCCGCCGGACCTGCTGAGTTACTCCAGCACTGTGTGAAACATCACCTATCCATGTTATCCAGAGATGCTGCCGGACCTGCTGAGTTACTCCAGCACTGTGTGCCCTTTTCTGTATCCACCAGCAGGCCGCTCAGTTACATAACAATACCGCCCTCACACTGAACTTTGCGTGTGATCCCTCCAATGATGGAGCAATCAAATATTTTATTGCAGATAATGGCTGAAACACCCATTGTTTTTGCGTCATACACATTGACAGCGACAGAAAATGGACATCCAGCAATCATGTTTAAGATCACATGTTGCCACAGCTTCTTGCGGTTAACACTAACAGCATTGCCAGGCCAACGGTTGGCTAGACCGACCCCGCATCGTCACCAGGACAACGGGCCTTCATGGTCAGGCCAAGAACCCGACACTTACAACAACTGTGACTTGAAAATGGCACTAAACCAGCAACTCTGCATACTGTCTCAGTGTACCTCTGCTACACTTGTACTGTATCTGAGATGCTCATCTAAGATGTATCTAAGGTTGAATGTACAGTGATACTTGTACTGAACTGTATACAAAAATTAATTTCACTGTACCTCAGTACATGACAAATAAAATACCATACAATACCCCTGCAACACTGACTTAGTACCACCACCAGGACAACTGGCCTTTAAGGCCAAAATAGACGCTATACTACTAAGAACTTTGAAACTTGAAGGGCACAAGTTGGGGCCAGAAACGTGGTGACTCTTTGTGTACTGCCTCGGTGAAGTCGACTATTTTTACACTACAATTGTTGCAATTTGGTACTTATCTGTGGTATGATTTTACCAGATTGTATGCAAAACAAAGAATTTCATTGTACCCAAGTACATGTGACTTAGTATCGTTGAATAGAATTATTGTTAGGTACATGGATTGAAGATCCTTGTTGGTCATTCTTAGATTGAAGGATACAATTACAACAGTGTCTGCCTCAAGAATGCAATTTTAGGCCATCAACCTGCCCCAATACGGTTATGGCATTGAATAGAGCATTTAAATTGAAAGCGAATGAAGAGAGAATGAGGAATTGGAGGAAATAGTTATCGATTATGGAAGTTGAGGTTGAAAGCTGATAAATCCCAATAACCCATTGTTCCATGTTCCAGACTTATTCGCATTGACAATGATGTATTATTGTCATGTGTACTGAAATGCATGATTGAGGCAAACCATACCAGACAGGAGTACAATCAAACTATGCATGAACACAATAGGTCATGCAAAAAGGGAAAATAAAGTGCAGAATAAAGTGTAACAGCTCTGGAGAAAGTGCAGATTAAAATATAGTCCAAGGGCCACAATGAGGTAGATTGGGAATGTATCCTTAAGGGCCTGTCCCACTTGGCCGTCATTTACGCGACAGGTCGGTAGTCATTTGAATACCCAGTTGATTATATTTACCCATTTTATTATATTTATGGTGATTTTCTAGAATGCTCCAGTTTCTTGAGTGGTGCTGGCAACTGGAAAACTGCAGATGTAATGCCCCTATTCAAAAAAAGTGGTGAATGAAAAGTAGCAAGCTGCAGACCAAATTAATCTGTAGGAAGGAACTGCAAATGCTGGTTTAAATTGAAGATAAACATGAAATGCAGGAGTATCTCGGCAGGACAGGCAGCATCTCTGGAGAGAAGGAATGGATGATGTTTCGGGTCGAGACTTCTTCAGTCTGAAGAAGGGTCTCAACCCGAAATGTCACCCATTGCTTTTCCCCAGAGATGTTGCCAGTCCCGCTGAGTTACTCCAGCATTTTATTTCACTTATCTGACCACATCACCCCGATCCTGGCCTCTCTGCACTGGCTCCCTGTGCGGTTCCAAATAAATTGCAAGATCCTCCTTTATGTCTACAAAGCCCTTAATGGGCTTGCCCCCACCTACAGCAAAAGTCTGCTACACCACCTCCAGGTCCCACAGATCGGCGACTTGGGGTTACTGAACATCCCTTGTCTAGGCATAAGCTCAGGGGCAACCGCGCCTTTGCGGTTGCAGCTCCCAGACTGTGGAACAGCATCCCTCTTCTCATCAGAACTGCCCCCTCCATCGACTCCTTTAAGTCGAGACTTAAAACTCATCTCTACTCCCAAGCCTTTCTTGATGCCCTCTGAGCGAGGGCTATATGTATGTAGTGATGTTTGTATTTAATCCATGAACCACTGTTGTATAACGTTAGTACCTCCACCAATGTAAAGCACTTTGGCCAACGAGAGTTGTTTTTTAAATGTGCGATATAAATAACTTGACTTAACTTGGTTTGCTCTTCCATTTCTATATTGGTATGTATTGGTATGTAACCTTTCAGGAATTTGTGTGCAAGGATTTCCAGCTCGTTCTGAAGACAAACATCTGCCAAACCTTCAATTTCTCATTCTTCATGTGAATTGCCTGTTGCCAAAGAGTGCCAACTTTCCAATTGTTCTGAAAATGCTAAATAATTATCCATAATGTACTCTTAAATCACGCTCGCTTATATCCATGACGCTTAAAAGGTGGGCCGACTGCGTATGGGCGGCGCGCGGCAGCACATGGTTATGCACGATGACGTAATCAGGATGTCAGCGTGCGACCTCAGTACGTCTGCGTGCATAAGCTATATGCCACGCGGTGGCGCTCGAAGATTTTGTGGAGCACGAAATCCTGGAGCACCACGCAATACTGCTACACGCACCCATCCCGCGCTACCCACACGTTACCCGTGCGACACAACATGATGACCACATTTTTGGAGGTTGCGTAAATGGCGCACAAATGACGGCCAAGTGGGACAGGCCCTTCAAGGCGTATGAATCGTGGTAACACCTTTTTTGTCACCGCTGGATTGTCAAATGTTCAAAACCTTTTGGCGACACTGATATGACGCCGGCAAAATCGCCAAGTGGTCCAGGCCCTTTAGTCCTTGAGATACATGTTTGACAGAGGCACAGTGTAAAGCTGCTGCCTTAGAGCACCAGAGACCCGGGTTTGATCCTGACCTCTGGTGCCGTTTGTGTGGAGTTTACACATATTCCCTGTGAACATGCAGCTTTACTCCACTGCTCCAATTTGGTGGATACAGGCAAGGGGAGCTTGCTTGGCAGATGTGTGGAGTAAATGACAAAGACTACAGATCAAAAAGAGACAAAGGGATGTCATAAAGGAGAGAAGGGTTGAAAGGTAAAGCCAGAGGGAGGAATGTGGGTGGGAGGGTATAGTGGGAAGAGGAAAAAGGTGGGAGGCTGAAAGCTAAATGGAAGACTTGGGGATAGGAGATGACTGTTTGAAGGAAGGGAAAGAATCAGGGATGGGGGAGATAGTAGGAAGAATGGGTGTGCACGCGAGTTGGAGAATTCAATGTTTTTACCTAAGATAGCACTAAATGATGGAGTAACTCAAGTCAGGCAGTATCTCTGGAGAAAAAGGATGGGCAACTTTTCGGGGCAGAACTCGTCATTGGACTGAAAGTAGAGGGAAGGCAGGAGGGTGAACAGACCAGAACAAATCAGGGTCGGCAACTAATGACCAAGGAGGTTGGCGCCCATAATTGGCAGGAGAAGAGATGATAACCAAGGGATACAGGGATTTTGCTCAGTTCGCCATGGCCTACATGATCTCCCAGTTGCCAAATGTTTTAACGGCCCTTCCCATTTCCATATTGACCTTTCTGTCCTAGACCACCTCCACTGTCAGAGTGAGGCCAAGTACACATTGGAGGAACAGCACCTCATGTTTTGTTTCTAGCTGCAGAACAATTCCTTTCCAAATGTATTCAACTATACAATTGGGTATAAATATTATCAGGATCAATTGCAGCATTCCTCTAGGAAACACAGCTTCAACCAAATATTTAGCAAGTGGATAGTGGTTAAAGGCATTAAGAGAAACATGAAATAATTTTTGTGCATGGAGATAAAATTACATTTCAAGTCTTCAACTGGGAAAATGTGACAAAGTATTAAAAAAGGTCTATTATCTCAATTTTTCACTTCAGCTGGATTTTAAAGTCTGTGACATTTTCAAATGCCATGGAGACTCCATATAGATCAATGAGAATACTGCAAACTGAATACTGGTCTGTGAGTTAAGAAATCAAATCCACAATGTGAAATTAATATTGTTTATTTGCCTGCCCCATGGTACTACACCAATTTACTGTGTGTACTACCGCTTAAAAACAGTAATTGCAGCATAAAACAATCTTTTAGCCCAAGAGAACCATGCCAGTGTTAATACTTACACAAACAACCTCTCATTCCTCTTGATTTAACACATATTGGGAGAGTGAGCAGAGAAGTGGCAGATGGAATATAGTGTAGCAGAGTGCAGAGTCATGCATTTTGGTAGTAGGAATAAAAGCATAGACTATTTTCTAAATGGGGAGAGAATCCAGAAAACAGAGATGCAAGACCGCATATATAGTTCCTCACAGCGCCAGAGACCCGGATTATGATGTCAAGTGCTGCCTGTGTAGAGTTTGCATGTTCTCCCTGTGACCACATGGATTTCCTCTGGGTGCTCCGGTTTCCTCCCACATCCCAAAGAGTTTATAGGTGAATTGGCTTTTGCAAGTTGCCCACAGTGTGTACGGAGGTGATGCAAAAGTGGGATAACATAAAACTAGTGCGAATGGGTGATTGATAGTCGGTGTGCTGAATGGCCTGTTCTCATGCTGTCTGGTAAATTAATACGATATAGCATACACTCTGAAGATAGCAGTAAGCTACTGTTCTTAAGGCAACACTTCCTTAGCAGCTAACAGACCTACTTCAATTATCCAATAATTCAATTTTTTCTATTTCACAATTAGAGTACTGAATCTGATCATTAAATTACCAATGGTAGACAAAAATTCTGGAGAAACTCAGCGGGTGAGGCAGCATCTATGGAGTGAAGGAATAGGTGACATTTCGGATCGAGACCCTTCTTCAGACTGATGTGGGGGGGGCTAAAGAAAGGAAGAGACGGAGACAATGGGCTGTGGGAGAGCTGGGAAAGGGAGGGGAAGGAGGGAGAAAGCAAGGACTACCTGAAATTGGAGAAGTCAATGTTTATACCGCTGGGGTGTAAACTACCCAATCAAAATATGAGGTGCTGCTCCTCCAATTTGCGGTGGGACTCACTCTGGCCATGGAGGAGGCCCAGGACAGAAAAGTCGGAATCAGAATGGGAGGGGGGGTTGAAGTGCTGAGCCACCGGGAGATCAGGTGGGTTATTGAGCCACCCAGCGGAACGGGATGTCCGTCGGGGGATGTTGCCGACTGGCCCGCTGCAGACTGCAGGAGTATGTGCTGAGGGACGACTGAAGCTCGGTGCAGCCAACGCCAAGGCTCGGTGGGGGAGGATCACAGTCAAGGTTCCTTCCACTGCTGGACATGGGGGGGGGGGGGGGGGGAAATGTGTGATGGAGGCGCCCGTCAAAATAAGAGAAGAGATTTCACGCCAGTGGGCCATATGAGTGGTCAGGGTGTGGGGTAAAATTGTGATTTGGGAAAACTGTATTGTATGTATGTATAACCTCCGAGAATGTTGGATGGAGTTTTGTAAGGCTCATGTATTGTATATACTTATTTCTCGAATAAAGTCTATTTTGAACTTTTTTTAAAATATTGCGAACTGAGCGGAGGTGTTGGGTGAAGCAATCGTCAAGCCTGCGCTTGGTCTCACCAATGTGGAGCAGTTGACACCTGAAACAGCAGATGCAATAGATGAGGTTGGAGGAGGTGGAGGTGAATCTCTGCCTCACCTGGAAAGACTGCTAGGGTCCTTGGATGGAGTCGAGGGGGGAGGTAAAGCAACAAGTGTAGCATTACCTGCGGTTGCAAGGGAAAGTACCATGGATGGAGTCATTCGGGTGGGAAGGGATGAATTGACCAGGAAGTCACGGAGGGAACAGAAAGCCAAAAGGGGAGGAGATGGGAAGATGTGGTCAGTGGTGGGATCCCGTTGGAGGTGGCGAAAATGTCAGAGAATTGGATTTTTATATGATAATGTATTAAAAACCATCGATTTACAGCAGCTGTTCCATTTTTTTTTTATTTTAGTGACTGTTACAATTTGGCTGATTAGATTATTTATAAATTTGTGTTTTATTGTCAACCTTATACAAATAGATGGCACAAGTCAACGGTGACGTGAGAGGTATGTATTCTCCTCATCCTACACAACAGTGACACCTTTAGGAAAAGAGAGTCATGAATCCTGTGAACTACAACACAAAAGAAAAATAAATGCTTCAATATTTTTTTTAATCGAGTAAAATGGAGAAGCTGATAATGGCTCTAGATCCTAAATGGACACTTAACTTTAAAGTAATTGATGGAGTTTAATCAGAGATATTGTATAATAACCTTTCTAACCGTGACCGTACATTGTACTTGTGAACATTAGGGCAATTGTTGCAAACTCACAGAGGATCAAAGATCATGGCGTTAGCAAGCACATCCACAGCTCATCACAATCAGTGGCGACTGGTATTGTTAATCAGCCATAATAATAATAATAATAATAATAATGTCTTTGCTATACAACTTGCATTACCATGGCATTTTTTATTTTATTTTAACCAGTAAATTCAATGAACACCATAAAAGTACATTTTTTAAACAAGATGTTACAATCTATGAATAATCGCAATCTTCTTTCCGAGTACATATTAAAACAAATGTATTTTCACAGCTAGAGCAAAATGCCACTCTGCATTCTGGCACCCAGACTATATACATTTCAAGCAGGGGTCGTTTTATTTCTAATTTGCATTCTCAAAACTCCTCTCAGATAATCTTAAACCTTGAATAAATACAACCCATCTCTCAGACCCGTCTTTCCCCTTTGTTGATTCAATCACAGAAGTTCTTAGTAACATCATTTGTTATTAAATCACACCAGTCTGAACAGTCAGTGGCCTGTCAAGTCATCAGTTCTTTCACATCTAAATTAAATTGCATACAAAATCCCATTATGCCTGTGAATAAAACCTGTTCTTTGTAAATGTTATCCCAGCAGATAACCTGGCCGTTTTTATTTTAATGAAACCATTAATCAATTCACACTATGCACACTTGGACTTTAGCTGAAGGCCATTTAACACTGTATTTAATCCAGTGCAGCAAACCATAACATCGTTGTGGCATGAATAAAAAAAAAATTGGGCAATATTTGTCATGTTTGAAGGGGCTTGAAGCTTCATTAGTCAGCAGCTCACTGTTTTGCATTAGTACAAGTCGAGGGAAGAACTACTGTAATCTAGAATGTAGCCAGAAACTATACCATTTCAGGAATCATTTGTGGCTTTATTTAAACTGAACGGCATAAATAAAATACAGGCAATTGAACCATTCCGCATCACAATTGTACACAAGTGCAAAGCAACTTGTTTTAATAAATTAATGGATTATTGACAAAAAGAATTTGCCGAATGCAATTCCAGTAGATCTCTGCAGCCATTCACTCAAACAATGCCAAAAACGACCAAACTGAAATTGTGATAAATGGGGGAGAGGGAGGTGTAATTTAAATGTCCAGCTCACCAACTATTAACCAAGGCCTAAACTTCTGAGTAAAGTACTAGTTTTTAGTTTTAGAGACTCAGGCTGGAAACAGGCTCTTTGCCCACAGAGTTCAAGCCGACCAGCAATTATCTATACTAGTTCTATTCTACACACAAGGGACAATTTTCAAAAGCTAATTAACCTGCAAACTTGTACATCTTTGGAATATGGGAGAAAACCAGAGCACCTGGAGAAAACGCACGCCATCACAGGTAGCACGTATAAACAGCACCAGTAGTCAGGGTCTCTGGCGCTGTAACGCAGCAACTCTACCGTTGCACCACTGTGCCACCCTAGCGGTTTATTTTGCTCTATTCAATAGAATAAAAAGTATTGCAGAGGATATAATGATAATATGTTTTATGCAGCACAACTAAGTTTTAAATTAACAACTAAATGTCTTCCAGTGAAGTCGTTCCAATCTTAAAATAACATTTATTTCTTTGACCTTTCCACTGCACATTCAACTAATTGCTCTGGATAGACAGAGATCAAATTGCTTGTGTTGAACCTCGATGTTGCGCTTTCACCTTCCATCAAGCACAAACTGCACAAACCCAAGGCTTATATAATGACGAGTACTTGCTAGTATTAGTCTCTCCTACTTATCATGTACCAGAAATAAAGGAAATGCAAAAATGATTGATACATTGTCAGACAGTTTTATCTAGGATGTGTGTAGGAAAGGACTGCAGATGCTGGTTTAAATCGAAGGTAGGCACAAAATGCTGGAGTAACTCAGCGGGACAGGCAGCATCTCTGGAGAGAAGAAATGGATGACGTTTCGGGTCGAGACCCTTCTTCAGACTCCAGTCAATATCCCTTATTCAATAAGATTGCGATTGACACAATCTTGGCATTCTGCCAATCCAAATGCACTACACGTTAAGCCAAAGGACCTGTTGCTGTGTTCTATAACTTCATGACTACATATACTGATTCCCCTTTACTCAGCCTACTTGCTTCCTTCTTATCAAGCTGGTCTTGTTTTTTTAATTTTTTTTTAATCAGTTCTCGGTCTCTTTTATTGCCACAATTTTGGAACTCCACATATGCAATTACGACTATATTTCATCAACTTGCTTAACATTTGGCTCTGTGTTTACTTATTGTCTAATAAATACCACAGGTGTGCTTCAAGCTGTGAAATATGTTGGGACTATTGAAATAAATAACAGGTAACCCCTAAAATTCTTAAGGGGTTGGACAGGCTAGATGCAGGAAGATTGTTCCCGATGTTTGGGAGGTCCAGGACAAGGAGTCACAGCTTAAGGATAAGGGGGAAATCCTTTAGGACCAAGATGAGAAGGACCTTTTTCACACACAGAGTGGTGGGTCTCTGGAACTCTCTGCCACAGAGGGTAGTTGAGGCCAGTTCATTGGCTATATTTAAGAGGGAGTTAGATGTGGCCCTTGTGGCTAAGGGGATCAGAGGGTATGGAGAGAAGGCAGGTATGGGATACTGAGTTGGATGAACAGCCATGATCATATTGAATGGCGGTGCAGGCTCGAAGGGCCGAATGGCCTACTCCTGCACCTAATTTCTATGTTTCTATGTAGCACTCACAACCAGTGGTCACGGTGGCACAAGAGGTAAGATTTGCTGCCTTGTAAGTTGCTGCCTTACAGCGAATGCAGCGATGGAGACCCAGATTCGATCCCGACCACGGGTGCTGTCTGTACGGAGTTTATATATTCTCCCGTGATCTGCGTGGGTTTTCTCCGAGATCTTCGGTTTCTTCCCACACTCCAAAGACATACAGGATTGTGGGTTAATTGGCTTGGTAAATGTAAAAATTATCCCTAGTGCGTGTAGGATAGTGTAAATGTGCAGGGATCACGGGTCGGAATGTACCCGGTGGGCCGAAGTGCCTGTTTCCGCGCTGTAGCTCTAAACTAAAATCACCTTCAGAATGTTGTATGGTTCCCAATCCAGGTGTGGTCTCTCCATTGCCCCATGAAGTTGTATTAGAGCTTCTCTACTGTTGTACCCAATAACAGAATGCTATCATTATGTGCTTCATCACTACATATAAAATCATAATTTATATTTCCTGTTTTTAATTCAAAATTGGACAGCCTCACATGTCTGCAGATTATTCCTTTCGCCTGCACTTATCCCATTTTACTCACAACATGCTAACTCACCTATTTTCATATCAGCATATTTGACTTCCAGAATCATTCATTCTGCAGAGTTTGTGAAGCACAGTATAATTTAATATAATTTCCAATAGTTTCTGAAATTATAATCATTTTTGTGATCTGCATTTTGTCTGAGCGATAACATTTTATTTTATGTGGTTGGGTGTCTTACTGCTTTTTACTTAGTGTGGCAGTATGGCAACTCAAATTTCACTGTGCCTAAAAAGGTACATGTGACAATAAACCCATCTTGAATCTTGAACACTTGAAATAATCAAATAGTGAATGCATGATTTAAGATCCAAAATCTGTTTTTGATTTACAGAAAAAACATTTTGGTTTTAATTTCTATTTCAAGGTTTCAGATTATTCAAGTGACAGCATGATAAATGGTTTGCAGCTAATGCTCAACTCTCTTCCCCTAGCTGGGAAATTGTAAACAGGGGAACATTGTTACAAGACTACGAGACAGTCATTAAAAACAGGAGGTGCTTACAAATTTCTTCTCCAGAGGCGGTCAAACTCTGGAATTTTCCATGCCAGAGGGCTGTGGAGGCAACATCATTGGAAATAAAAATAATTTTAAAGATCAGGGAATTGAAAGGCATGGGGAACTGGGACAGAAGATGAATTGAGGCTTGGTGCAGATGATTAATTATGCATTTGGCAAGGTCAAAGAATGAGGCAGGAAACAGGTTGCAAGGTGGTACAGGTGGCCACACTTCATTTCTATAATCCACAAATCTACTAGTTCATCGAGTATATACTTGTGTAATGAAAATCAGTGCTAGTCATCATTATATATTGCATTAAGAAATAATTAGAGTCATGAAATATTTAATGCAGTCATACAGTTACATAAAACACAGAAGAGTACAGCACAGGATCAGGCCCTTCAGCTTGCTGTGGCTGTGCGGAATATGATGCCAAGTTAAACTAATCTGGTCTGCCAGCATGTAATCCATATCCCTCTATATCCATGTGGCTATCTAAAAGCTTCTTAAACAGCACCATCAGGGTGGCACAGTGGTAGAGTTGCTGCCTTACAGTGCCAGAGACCTGGGTTTGATCCTGACCTCAGGTACTGTCTGTAAGGAGTTTGTACGTTCTCCCCGTGACCGCGTGGGTTTTCTCCGGCTGCTCTGGTTTCCTTCCACACTTCAAAGCCATACAGGTTTGTAGGTTAATTAGCTTTGCTAAATTGTACAATTGTCCTTCGTTTGTGTAGGTTTGTGTACGGGGTGATTGCTGGTCAGCACAGACTCAGTGAGTCAAAGGGCCTGTTTCCTTGCTGTATCTCCAAAGATAAAAGTGACGACCATCTTTTTTGTTTCGACCATCACTGCTGGCAGAATGTTCCAAGCACTCACTACTCCTTGCAAAATAACCTTGTCCAACACATATCCTTTAAACTTTCCCCTCTCACCGTAAAGCTATGTCCTCCAGTATTTCACATTTCCACCCTGAGAAAATGTTTCTAACCGTCTACTCAATCTTTACCTCTCTCATTTTATATACATCTATCAGGTCTCTCCGCAATCTCTGATGTTCTATTGGAAAACAATCCGAGTTTGTCCAAACTTTGATATCTTCTAATCCAGGCATAATTCAGGTAACCCTCTTCTGCACCCTCTTCAAAGCCTCCACATCCTTCCTGTAACGGGGTGACCAGAACTGAACACAATATTCCAAATGTGACCTAACCATATTTTATAAATCTGCAACATGACTTTCCGACTCTTATACTCAATGCCCAACTGATGATGGCAAGCATACCATCTGCCTCCTTTACCATTCCATCTACTTGTGATGCTTCTTTCAGAGAGCTACGGACCCAAATATCCCTCTGTACATCACTGCTGTTAAGAGTCTTGTCATTGACAGTGTAGTCTCCTCTTACATTCAACCTCCTAAAGTGCAAGACTTCACACTTGCTCGCCTTAAATTACATCTGTCATTTCTGTTCCCCTTATCTGTTACCTATAACTGAACAAGATCCCACTGTATCTTTTGACAGCCATCCTCCTTTTACAATCCATTAATTTTCAATGTTTCTCACCAACCCATTTATATTTACATCCAGTGTATACAAAAGGCTGGAGAAACTCAGAGGGCGCAGCAGCATCTAAGGAGCGAAGGAGATAGGCGACGTTTCGGGTCGAGACGTATATTTACGTCCAAATTGATAAGGTATATGACGTTAGCAATAGATTGACAGCAACTAATCCTCATCTCACAGAATAAATATTTGCTCAATAAATCAAACAAATAGAAGATAGACACAAAAACCTGGAGTAACGCAGCGGGACAGGCAGCATCGCTGGAGAGAAGGAATGGGTGACGTTTCGGGTTGAGATCCTTCTTCAGACCCACGACCTTTCTTCTTGTGTGTCGAACAGAAACATCACCCTTTCCTTCTCTCCAAAGATGCTGCCTATCCCGCTGAGTTACTCCAGCTTTTTGTGAATATCTTTGGTTTAAACCAGCAAATATCACAGTTCCTTCCTACACAAAACAAACAAATGATTGAGCTGTACTCCTGTTGTAACCTGTTGGCAATGATTATACTTTGTATTTCAAATTAATGCTAAATATGCATCTTGAAATGATTACATTGAAACATTATCAAATGAGATACACAAAAAATCTCTGTACATTATCTCTCTATGTTTATAATGCAAAATTTGTATCTGATTGTACTTTCCATTTGAACAAGGAAATGCCAATATGTATCTTTTAAATCGTTTGAAAGAAATCACATTGAGTTGTTTGAAGTGGAATGACCCGTTTAATTCCAACCCAGATGTTTTTGGCAGAAAAAACATTATTTATTCTAAATAAGACTCCTTAATCTTGTAGATAGACACAAAAGGCTGAAGTAACTCAATTGGACAGGCAGCATCTCTGAAGAAAAGGAATAGGTGATGTTTTGGGTCCAGGCCAACCCAAAAACGTCTCATCCCAGAATGTCAACTATTCCCTTTGTTCAGAGATGCTGCTTGACCCGCTGAGTTGCTCCAAAGCATTTTGTGTCTACCTTTGGTGTAAACCGGCATCTGCAGTACATTCCTACGCTCCTTAGCCTCAGATTGGAAGAGCAAACCTTCAGTACCAGCATCTACAGTTCTTTCCTACACTGTACCAAAGTGTCATATCCATTTTCTCCACAAATAAATTGTACGCTGAACTCCTATTAGTGCAGTTGCTGGCAGTGTCTCATCCTGTTAGCACTTTCGGAGATGATCTTATGTTTGCACAAGGGTTTATTGAATAATGCTGAGTAATTGATGCCCTTCATCTGAGGATAAAGTTTTAATCAGATATATAGGTGTTTATACTGCTGTCTTAGGACACAAAAGTAGAAAAATGATCTATTGCCCAAGATTAATATTATTTACTTCAAGAAAATAAACAACCCAAACATTCTTTTAAATAAAGCAACATTTAAATATTTAATTGTCTCCAAGGAGGTAGGCAGGAGGTCAAAACCACACTCTGGCTGATACGAGGGCCGTTCACTTGCACAACAACAGCAGGGAAGAAACAGTTCCTGAATCTGCAGGTATGTGTGTTTCAAAGTTCTGTGCCTCTTGTCTGATGGAAGAGGGAAAAAGAGGGAGTGAACGGGATGAGACTAATCCTTGGTTATACTGGCAGCTTCACCAAGGCCGAGTGAAGTGTAGATAGAGTGAACGGAAGGGACGTTGCTTTGCATGATGGTCTGGGCTACATTCACAACTGTCTGCAATTTCTCAGTTGTCTTGGATGGAGCTCTTCCAAAACCAGTCAATGAATAGAAGTCCTTCTTATTCCCCCAGGTCCTTCTTATCTAGGTGTTCCAGGGATGAGTGTAGGGCCAGGAGATGGTATTAGCCATGGACTTGTGATGGTAGGCAAACTGCAGTGGATCAAGGCTGCTTGATAGGCTGGATAGATTCTTGATTAGTACGGGTGTCAGGCTATGGGGAGAAGACAGGAGAATGGGGAGGGATAGATCAGCCATGATTGAACGGTGTAGTAGACTTGACTGGCTGAATGGCCTAATTATACTCACATCACTTATGACATCAGATAGGGCCACACTATAATGAATGATGTTTAATCATCATTATAGTATGCAAGCCCGGTATTGCCTCTTGGCATGCCTGATGGATTTGCAAAGATTGTAGCAAGGTTCCTTGTCCCAATCGGGATTGTTTGACATGTACACAGCAGTCTTGGTCATAACCTGGGAATGGACCTTACGGTTCAACCATGGTTTACAGTTGGGGAACACTCGGATTGTCTTCTTTGGCATGCATCCCCCACACACTTACTTATGAAGTCTGTCACAGCAGCAATGTACTCATGCAGGTTGGATGCAGATTCCCCAAATATGGACCAATCTACTGAGGCTGCAAATTGGCTTAGGCAATTGAAACCAATTTAGTGAGTGTACTAATACCATATAATGTTGAGGTGAAGATGGCTATAAGACATACAAAGATTTTTTTTCTCTTGTACCCAAAGCAATTCCATTTATCAGGTATGTCATTTCACTAACCAAGCTAATTATTAATAGACTGGGGTAAACCCATGTCAGAACCATAGAAGGCTTGCCCTTGAATCCAGTTCAACTCTCATTTAAAAAAACTTGGGTGAAAGAATATCTTGCCATGGGGGTCACCAGGGTAGTGGGTTAGAAACATAGAAAAAGGGTGCAGGAGTAGGCCATTCAGCCCTTCGAACCAGCACCGCCATTCACTATGATCATGGCTGATCATCCAAAATCAGTTCCTTTTCAAATTTGCATTGTTATTCTCAGTGAACTGCATTTCACCGAGAAGATAAATTGCTCTGGTACAGTGCTTAATATATACTAATATAATTTTGCATTCTATTAATATATAATTTCTGATAATGTCCACAGAAAGCATTCATATTCTTGACCTTCATCATGAAGGTTTTCCAACTGATATATGGATTTTTCAACTGATATATGGACAGTTACAGCTCAAAAAAGTCCCATTCCAGAAATATTGCCATACATACTTTCACACATGCATCTCTTTTTGTTAAATCGTATTTGTAGAAACAATAATTGTCTCTAATCTTCTGCTGCACTCTTGACCAGAAGTCCCACAGCAGTAAGTACTTTAACCCAAGTGTTGAAGATTGCTATATTTCTGGCTTTGTATAAACATCAAAGCTTGGAGTGACCGTCTGCAGTTTCAAGCAGACTAATTCTCTTTTTAGCAATTTAATCTCTCGGCTGTTAGATGATAATTATGTTTTGCCCAGAAAATGTCAATTTTCATTGCTCTTTTGTTTCATAATTAGAAATCTTGGGTTATGTCCTTGGATGAATGGATTTGTTATTAATTAATTTGTAAGTCATTCCTGTGTAAGTGTTTTTGTCTATGAGTCTGGATATGCAATTAGAATTTTATATGGCCTGATTTAAATTACTTAAAAAGTGCTACAGACAAAAATATTAACATAATAAACTATACCAAGTGTTTACAATTTTAATGTCAATTAAAAACCTGTTTTTATAGTAATTGGGAGAGAATTTAGTCATGTGGGTACAGTTAATTAGGAAGGAGCAGACTGTCTTTTTTTAAAGTTACATAAATAAAATTATTAAATGGAACAAAGATATTCTATTGTTCACTGGTTCATCTTGCTTAATGACCAGTGAAACAAAACTTTGAATGACTTTTGAACCCTAATTATAATGTAAAACATTCCCAAGGCATTCAATATAGGTCAGCCCTGAAAATAACTCTGTTCCCAATCTACACTTAAAGCGGAAGAAAAAAAATGGAAGTCCAAAATTAAATACAAAATACTGTAATATTCAGCAAGTCAGGCAGTACCTGTAGAGAGAAAATCCATGATCATCTCAGGTCCAGCATCGTTCATCAAAACTCTGACAGCTTATTTGCTCTAACCAAGTGTCCGAGACTTAAACATAAATCTGTTTTCTCCTTGTAGTAGCTGACTGATTTGCCGAGTTTTGCCAGAATCTTTGTTTTAACTACGAATTCAAATGTGTTTTATGCCTTGGACTGGTCTGGGATAATAGAACAAATATCATTGCCCATTGCTAGTTCTGGTTGACAGTAGTTGAGTTTAGATATAACGTGCTAATACTTTGGTAGAGAAAAAGTGCTGGAGAAACTCAGCGGATAAGGCAGCATCTATGGAGAGAAGGAATTGGTGACGTTTCGGGTCGAGAACCTTCTTCAGACTGATGAATATTTTGCATCTGTTTTTACTGGGGAGAGGACCATGGAGCAAGATCAGTGCTAATGTGCAAGTGCAGTTTGAGATTGGAAGGGAGGAGTTGTTGGGGCACTTGATGCACATTAAGGTGATTAAATACCCAGGAACTGATGGTATCTATCCCAGGTCATTGAGAGAGGCAAGAGAGGAGATTGTGGAAGCCTTGATGAAGATGTTTGCTATAGGAGTGATTCCAGAGGACTGGAAAATAGCTAATGTTGTTCCTTTATTTAAGAAGAAAAGTAGAGATAAACCGGGGGATTATAAGCCAGTGAGACACACATCAGGTGTCGGGATGCTCTTGGAGAGGGTTTTTGAGGATAGGATTTATTCCCATTTGGAAGAGAATGAGTTAATTAGGGACAGTCAGCTTGGCCTCGTCTACTGCAGGCCATAGATTACTAAACATTCAAGTTTTTCTGAGGCGTGGCATAGGTGATCGACGAGAGTAGTGGATGCTGTCTACATGGATTTTAGTAAGGCATTTGATAAAGTTCCCTTTGGTGGGCTGATCCAGAGGATTAGGATGCACGGGATTTAAGAGCAACTAGGGGGTATGGCTTCAGAATTGACTTACTGACAAAAGACAGAGCATTGTGGTGGAAAGACAATATTCCTTCTAGAGATTGTAACCAGTGGTGTTTCACAGCTACCAATGCTGGGACCTCTGCTGTTCGTGATATATACAAGTGACTTGGACGTAAACATAGACGGGTTGGCCAGCAAGTTTGAAGATTACACCAAGATTGCTGGGGTTGCAGGCTGTAAGGAAGGCTGTCAAATTATACAACAGGATAAAGATCAGCTACAGAAATGGGCAGAGAAATGGAAGATGGATTTTTGAGGTGTTGTGCTTTGGGAGGTTGAATGCGAGGGTAAAATATACAATTAATGGCAAGACCCTTAAGAGCATTGATGTACAGTGGGATCTTGGGATCCTAGTCCATAACTCCGTGAAAGTAAATAGAGTGATAAAGAAGACAGGATATGCTTGCCTTAATAGGTTACGGGATTGAATATGAGTCAGGAAGTCATGATGCAGCATTATTGGACTTTAGTTAGGCCGCATTTGAAGTTTTGCATGCAGTTTTGGTCAGTCCATTAAAGAAAAGATGTGGAGGCTTTTGAAAAGGTACAGCGGAGGTTTACCAGAATGATGCTTGGATTTGTGGGTGTGAGCAATGGGGAGACCTGATAGAATTACATACAATTATGAGAGACATAGTTAGGGTAGACAGTCAGAAGCTTTTTCTCAGAATGGAAAATAATAAATACTAAAGGGCTTAGATTTAAGGTGAGGGGGACAAAATGTGCAGGTCAAGTTTTATTTTATATAAACACAGAGGGTGGGCAGTGCCTGGAATGTGTTGCCAGGGGAAGTGGTTGAGGCAGATATGATAGTTGTGTTTTAGACACTTTTAGATAAGCATATGGATGTGCAGGGAATGGAGGGCTATGGTTTATGTGCAAACAGATTAGAATTGGTCTTGGCTCTATGTTTGGCACGGACATTGTGGGCCGAAGGGCCTATTCTTTTGCCGCACTGTTCTATCTAATATAGTTAGATTTAAATAACAGATTTTAAAAATATCCAAGGGAAGTGGGTTCATTCTTTTTGTAATTATATTTGTGGTTTATATTTTTAATGTAAAATTTAAAACAAACAATACTTCTAATTCATATGCAATAGTGAAGAACAAGTACATTAGAGCTCACCCTGAGCAAAGAGTTATATTACACTAATACTAACTGTGGAACTATCCCCAAACAAGGATGCACAGCACTTCAACAGATGCATGAAAACACCAACCTTCCTCAACAGCCCTGTGCCCAAACTTCCCTTTGTGAGAGTGAGGCCCAGCGCAAATTGGAGGAACAGCACCTCATATTTCGCTTGGGCAGCTTACACCCCAGTGGTACAAACATTGACTTCTCCAGCTTCAAGTAACCCTTGCTTTCCCTCTCTCTCCATCCCCCCCATTTCACTGACTAGTCTGACTGATTACATTGTATCACTGGTAAACAAAAAAGCTGGAGAAACTCAGCGGGTGCGGCAGCATCTATGCAACAAAGAATTAGGCGAGGCTTCGGGTCGAGACCCTTCTTCGGTCTGATGTTGGGGGTGGGGGGGGGGCGGGAAGAAGAACAGAAGAGGCAGGGGCAGTAGGCTGTGGGAGAGCTGGGTAGTGGAGGGGAAGCTAAGGAGAAAGCAAGGACTACCTGAAAATGGAGGTCAACATTGACTTCTTCAATTTCAGGTAGTCCTTAATGGCCTGCCCCACTAGAGCGTCATTTGCTCGTCATTTACGCAACATCATTTACGCATCATGACGCATGACACGCGCATTGTGATGCACACGTGATGCGCATTACGTGCGCATGGTGCGTGCAGACATAGGCAGTGATGTGCTGTCGCATGCGGCACCCCAGGATTTTGGGATGTACAAAATCTTTACGCACCATCTGCGTGATGCGCAAATGACGCCCAAGTGGGACAGGCCCTTTACACTTTCTCCTTCCTTCCCCTCCCCACCGCTCCCACAGTCTACTGTATCCACCTCCTCCTTTCTTTTTCCCGCCCACCCCGACATCAGTCTGAAGAAGGGACTCGACCCGAAACATCGCCTATTCCTTCGCTCCATAGATGCTGTCTCACGCGCTGAGTTTCTCCAGCTTTTTTGTCTACCTTCAATTTTTCCAGCATCTGCAGTTCTTTCTTAAACATTGTATCTCTGTTTGCTTTTTTGTCACCTTCTCCTCACTAACAATGGTCTATTCTACATTTTCCTTTATCTGCATCTCTTTTGATCTCTTACACTTCCTTATCTCTGTAACTCCCTCTCCCCTGATCCTCAGTCTGAAGAAGAATCTTGACCCAAAACATCACCCATTCCTTCTATCCAGAGATGCTGTCTGTCCCGCTAAGTTACACCAGCATTTTGTGTCTATCTTCCCTTTAACATTGTTGTACCAAGGAAATGCATGCAACAATTAATATATTTTTGTTTTTGCCACCAAATTATATCATATTCAAATCTTTTCACAATAAAACCCAAGTTAGGTACAGATTGTTCCGTTGTAATTCTCCTAATAAAATTTAAAGGTTTAACATCCAGATATATGTCAAGAAATTTAAGAAATTAAAAAAAAAAAATGCATGCACCAGAAATTGGAAGTGCAATGCAGCAGCTGAAAGCCTTGAAAGTAATATTCCCAATCTTTCCCACATCTTCCAGGAACCAACAGTTCAAAGATATTCAAATTACAGCAGCAAGGAAGATGGATGTGAATTCACTGTAACCAATTTGCATATGTAAATTGCAAAGTATAATTGGAGCACTGTGATAGTTCTGCAGCTTCCTGAATATGTATTACTGCATGCCCCATTGCTTCCAAACAATGCTGAACCAGCAGCATCATGTGCAGTATTTTTGAAATCGGGTATGGAATATTATGAGAAATTTAATAAAACAGTCTCTAACTTGTTTCAGCCAGCCTCCCATCTCCCAGATGGAAACAGATTAACAATATGCCCCCATTGACAATCCATCTGGAAACATAGTCGAATCAGCCAGAAATTTATTTCATTTTTAAAGATTAAATATTCAACAGAATGCAGAGTGCAGCTGTTGAAAACAAATGCCAAGAATGCAGGTGTAAAATTCCATATTGAATGAATTCTAAACACAAGGCTTTACGTTTAACATCAGTGAGAACAACAGTGACCTCAGATCCTCAAAGCCAGAAGGAATGCATGCTTCCACCCACTTCAAATGGCTTTGCTCTCTACTGAACTATCAGTTTGTTCCAAATGGACACTCATTTTGTTTTAAAAAGCTGGAAATGATTTAAAATTAAATCAGAGTCAGGCACATATTGCATTCTGCCCATTGATTTATAAACGTGCTATAGGAAAATGGTTTCAATCAGGCATTTTTTTAGATGTGATGAAAATAGAGATTATATAAAATGGAGAATATTGTACAGGCCACCCAAGAGTGAGATGAAAAAATTGAGATAAAAAGGTTCTTCATTATTCAAATATAGATTGATGTTGAAGATCAAGGAGAGGACTAATTCCTAAAATGTGTGCAAGAGATTGGTGGATGTCTCACCAATGCAATAGGAACATTTTGGGGGAAGTCTAATTTTGGGGAATGAGTTGGCATGTATGGAAAATGTTTCAGCCAGAACATTTGGAAAGCTGATTGCAAGATCAAAGATTTAGAATAGATACAGGGAAAGATGGAATATAATCAAACACAGAAACACTCACTAGAGAAAGGTCATCCTCATTATCGAAGAGGGGTCTGGCCCACATAGATTGGAATTCTGAATGGCAGCAAAATGCTTATTTAAAAGTTGAATCCCTTCAATGAGCAGATTATTTAATATTTCAGATACAGTATGGAGGTGAGAAAAGGATGGACAATCCTGGATTAAAGTTAAAATGAGACAAATAATGGAAATATTAAATTGCAGAGAACTACTAAAATATATTTTGCAGGAAAGAACTGCAGATACTGGTTTTAATCGAAAGTAGACACAAAATGCTGGAGTGACTCAGCAGGACAGGCAGCATTTCTGGAGAGAAGGAATGGGTGTCGTTTCAGGACAAGACTGTAGAAGGGACTCAGCCCGAAACGTCACCTATTCCTTCCCTCCAGAGATGCGGCCTCTCCTGCTGAGTTACTACATGGTAAATGGTAGGGAATTGAGGAATGCTGTGGAACAGAGGGATCTAGGAATAACTGTGCATAGTTCCCTGAAGGTGGAATTGCATGTAGATAGGGTGGTAAAGAAAGCTTTTCGTGTGCTGGCCTTCATAAATCGGAGCAATGAATATAGGAGTAGGGAAGTAATGTTAAAATTGTACAAGGCATTGGTGAGACGAATTCTGGAGTATGGTGTACAATTTTGGTCGCCTAATTATAGGAAGGATGTCAACAAAATAGAGAGGGTAAATACAGAGAAGATTTACTAGAATGTTGCCTGGGTTCCAGCAACTAAGTTACAGAGAAAGGTTGAACAAGTTAGGCCTTTATTCTTTGGAGCGCAGAAGGTTAAGGGGGGACTTGAATGAGGTCTTTAAAATGATGAAAGGGATAGACAGAGTTGACGTGGATAAGCTTTTCCCCATTGAGGGTAGGGAAGATTCAAACAAGAGGGCATGACATGAGAATTACGGGACAGACGTTTAGGAGTAACATGAGGGGGAACTTCTTTACTCGGAGAGTGGTAGCTGTGTGGAATGATCTTCCTGCAGAAGTGGTGGAGGCAGGATCGATTTTAACATTTAAAAGTAAAGTGGATAGATATATGGATGGGAAGGGAATGGAGGGGTATGGTCTGAGTGCAGGTAGATGGGACTAGGGGAAAATAAATGGTCGGCACGGACTGGAAGGGCCGAGAAGGCCTGTTTCCGTGCTGTAATTGTTATATGGTTAAAATATATTCTCAACTAACATAATTTTCTGGTTGGACGATACATGTCAACAAGTAAATTGGTTAAAAATGGAGAGTGAAGATTGTTTGCCTTTTAATATAGGCTCGATTCTCCTATCTCCAATGCATATGAATAAGTCAATGTATGAGCAAAATCCGATAATACACAGCACTCTACGTATCTGGAAACAGTTGACATTAAGTCATAAACTGGGAAACTTGTCTCTCCTTCTGCCTATTGCAAACAATCCCTCGTTTAAACCGTCTACTTTAGATAAGGTGTTTGTTCAATGGAAAAACCTGGGCATTAGTACTGTGGGAGACCTCTATATGAAGGGGACTCTCGCCTCTTTTCAAGAACTACAGGAGAAATACCACTTGAATGCTAACAATCTTTTTAGATACATTCAAATCTGAGATTATGTGAAAACATGCACACAAGATTGTCCTTTTATGGGTCCAGATATATTAGACAACTGTTTGAATAGACATGCCGATACAAGTAAGTTGATTTTTTACATTTACTCTCCTAAATATTGATACCCCACCTTCTGAGATTTATAGGCGAGCGTGGGAAGATGAGTTGGGTTTACCTATTTCAAAATATATATGGGAGGAAAGCCTACTATACATACATTACTGTTCTTTATATGCCAGGAACTGCCTGATACAATTCAAAATATTTTATAGGCTATACTAGTCAAAGACCAAATTGAATAAGATTTTTCCAACTGTCTCCCCTATCTGTGATAAATGTCACCTCCAAGAAGCTACCTTAACCCATTCCTTTGCATCCTGCATAAAAATACAAAACTTCTGGATGGGAATATTCGATATCATCTCTAAAACACTTAAAATTCAATAGGAGTCAGATGCAAAATTAATCATTTTAGGAATGTCAGAGGGCTGCTCTAAATTAACCACACTCCAAAGACGTTTCCTTGACTATGGCTTAATAACCGCAAAAAAAATTATACTCAAATTCTGGAAAAAGATAACAGTTCCCACAATGAAGATGTGGATCACAGAAATTACCGAGACACTACATCTAGATAAAAAAAAATAAGGTTTGTTTTGGCTGATAAATCAGACCAATTCTCAAATGAGACCATGGTCTCCTTTCACTGAATTTCTTCAACAATAGAATGGGGGAACACAAATTGAAAACTGGCGCTTGGGATGGGTGAACGGGGGGGGGGGGGGGGGGGGGGGGAGGGGAACGATAGTGGGGCATATCTCTTTTTTTTGTGTCTCACTTCTTCGGCTGTTCAGGGGTCTTTTCTTCTCTCTTTTTGTATTTTTCTTCTTTCTCTTCATTCTTTCCTTTTTACTTTTTTTCCCCCCGATTCACTTATCAAGTTATAAAATGGTAAAACTGAAGCTGTACGAAAATTGTATAATTGTTATGCCGATTGCTTTATTCTTGTACAATTGCTTCTAAAAAGTAAATAAATATATATATGTTTTAAATATTGTCAACTAAATTAGCTCAAGGATAAATCAACAGCTATATGTAACCAGATATCATTTATCAACCATATAAATAGTACAAGGGTAGTTCAAAGTAAAGATGGGATGATTAAGGAGCAAAATTCCTGTGGAGGATGAGATCCCAGTTCAGTACTTTGCAATTATCTTCACTCAAAAAAACAGGGGGTTGCTAATGTAGCAGTAAATGAGAAGATGTCAGAATTATTGAAAAAGATTAAATAGTTAAAGAAGTAGTTCTGCAAAACAAATCAAAGCATGTGCAGAAAAAAAAAAGCTTGTTCTCATACAGCTTCTTTCTCAATAGGGGTTGTCATTGTTATTACTAATAATTAACCCCCAGAGGTAGAGTTGCTGCATTACAAGATCCAGGTTCGATCCCGACCATGGGTGCTGTCTGTATGGCGTTTGTACGTTTTCCTTGCGATCACATGTTTTCTTTCTCACATATTCCAAAGACGTGCTGGTTTGTAAGTCAATTGGCTTCTGTAAATTTCCCCGAGTCTGTAGAATAGAACTAGTGTATGGGTGATCGCTGGTCGGTGTGTACTCAGTGGGCCGAAGGGCCTGTTTCCATATTGCATCTCCAAACTTAAATTTTGTGTCCAAAGTACACACAAACAGAAATAAGCAGCATCCTGTTACTCTGCATGCATTGGAGATTAAGCATTATACCCTTTTAATACATCGGATGGATAGAATATTTCTGAACAAGCAAGTTAGTTCTAATTTATAGGTATATGGATGCCTGTAAATGGGTATATGGAATGAGCTACCAGAAGAGGAAGTTGAAGCAGGTACAATAACAACATTGAAAAGACACTTGGACAGGCACATGATGAGGAAATATTTAAAGCGATATGGACCAAATGCAGGCAAATGGGACTAGCTTAAATTGGGCATCTTGGTCGGCATGGACAAGTTGGACCGAAGGGCCTCTTTCTGTGCTATACATCTCTTTGACTCTCTAACTGGCTTATTAATTGAGCTGAATACAGAAAAATTATGTAAAAATTGACAGAATTGTCACCAGATTATGCAACAAATATTCTGATCCAGCATTCATCCGTTTATCCAGTACACATAAATGAAGTCAACTGACAGAGAACATCCAGGAGACTAGCATATTAACCAGCACACAGAAAATGGCTAAACAGCACAGATATTGACTAATTTAGCAGAAACACATCATCTAATGAGAATCAAAGCAAGGGCTAATCCTACATCAAAACACTTTATGGCCGACTTTCCAATTGGTACTTGAATCAACAGTAATACCTCAGCAGTAATTAAATATCAAACAAGGATAATTTAATTGAGTCAAACATGTTTGGTGCATTGAAACACAAAGTTAAGGCACAAACTAATGCAATTCAAAAAATAGCAACACTAATTATCTTGGCCTCAAAATTCTAATCAGTTGAAAACTGACAAAATGCTCCAGTCACATTGGTGACTGGAAATGCTTTTTTCCCCAAGATTTTTGATCTACCACATTCATTATTTATAATAATCAAATCTCCTTCTGAATTACCCTACCCTGCTGCATGTCTATAAAAACATAATTTGTGCATCTCAACACATTTCAAATCATGTCATGTACCATACAATCTTGCCTCTTAAGCTGCAATGAGTAAAGAAACAATTTCATTTTCCAAGAAATGAAATATTTATAACTAGTAATCAAAAGTGAAACAATAAAAAAATCTCAAAATATTGTTGAAAAGACTTAGCACAAACTTCATACAAGTAGGAAATGGATCCAAAGAACTGTTTGAAGTCCATATTAAAATCCTTCAGTGGGTGACCTTTGTTCAGGTGAAGGATCACTTCTCACACACAAAACAAAGATTACTTTTCAAGGAAAAAAACCTTGGAGTGCTGAGAGACGCTGCAATTAGCTCCGCTCCCGAAGAATGCTTTAATGTGCTAAAAATAAAGTTGGAAGACGGGGTAGTTCTAAAAATAACTACCAGAGCTGTTATTTTAATTGTGTAAAAGGAGTTATTAGAAATCCTGCTGATAACGAGGTTTTCTGATACTTTTAAATGAACAAGAAGAATCCCAAGAAACCTGCTACAAGATCTCAAGTGAAACAACGGACTATAGAGCTGGATAAAACTCTGCAAACAACAGCAGAAAGTGCCGAAGAAGAATCTGAGGCTCAAAGAATACCTTCTGTAATGGCTTCAAAGGAGAAATAGTTGGAGCAACTGGAGCAGTCGGTAAGAACCTCATTAATCAGTGACTTTGCTAAAATGATACTAGACGGGAATTCTGCACTGGAAAAAAATCTGTTTAAAAAAATTAAAATGAGGAAGTAATTGAGGAAAGCTAATTTATGGAAATATATTGAAGAAATTGAGGATGACTTAAATATAGAAATCAAACGGGTTGAAAAAGATTATACGAGAAGTTTGGTTCTGTTCTCAAAACCACTAAAGCATTCTCCACGGTTATGGAAGATATGGAAAATGCGATGAAGGATATGTCTGAAGGGATGAAAAGATTGAGGAAGGAGCAAGATTGTGTCTTGGGGCAACTAGCCAAAATGGCTACAAATGCCTGGATTTGGAAGCACGATCAAGAAAGCAGAATTTAAGAATAGTTGGAGTGAGAGAGGGAATGGAAGCTGGAAAGAACCCTCTGGAGTTTGCTGCCAACTTACTTAAACAAGTATTTAAACTGTCTGACAAACCGAAAATAGATGGGGCTCATCGGGTTCAAAGGGTTCAAACAAAGCCAGGAGCCCCTCCAAGACAGATCATAGTGAAATGTTATGACATTTCTGCTCTGGAAGATATTATGATACAAATTCCTTATGGAAAGAATCTGACGTTTGAAGAGGACAATCTGAGATTCTTCAGAGATTACCCAGCAGAAATAGCTAAAAAAAACAGGTCACAAAGACAAGACAGATTCTGAAAGGAATCCAAAACTTAAGATATGGCATAATGTACCCTGAAAAAATGAGGATCATTTATAACAATGTGGAATGTGCCTTCATTGATCCCGAAGAGGCATTCAAATATGCACAAGAAATTTCAGGAGCTGGTCCTGTATAATATCGGCAGAGGGAAAGCGTTGAAGATATGACTTTTTAATAAAAGACAATGCTCTCGTTAAGATGGCAGAATTTTACACGAGGCGATGGCTAGACATTTTATCTCTCTGGAATGTTAATTCAAGGCCGAACTTTATGTTTCACGTGGAATGAAGGACAAAACAAAGCGGAGCCGTGGAACATGGAAAACTAATACAAAGGGACTTTAAAATAAAAACGGATTAATTATTATTTTTTAAAATAATCTAATACTAACATATAAGTAATCAAGTAATTGAATTAATTTATCAATAGCAATAGAAACAAAATATGAAGTAGTATAATGTAATAATGATTAACTCCTACGGGGGGGGGGGTAGGTGGGGGTTTACTTCATAGTGTTAATTAATTTTTAGAGTTAGGATAAAGAGCTAAATATATCGATATAGATATACATTATATTATACCAATAAACTAAAACAGATATAACAGATTCGGCCCCAGTGGTGTGTAAGACGAGGGGAGGAGACTCAGACACTTGGCAGATAGCCACGAGTCTGACTCTGGTTAACCTCTTCCAACCTGCTGTTGTTTAATATAAGAGACTGGGGCCTAACTGGGAAGTAATATGTAATAATTGGTAGTATATATGCAATGCTAGATTACTTGAAGATACATTTAGATATACAAGCTCGAAGTTTTTTTTTTTTTTCTCTCTTGTTACTTTTTATATAGATAACGCGGTTTTGACCTGGCCTTTCTTCCTTTTTACAATATTTGGTCAAGGGAGCGGAGCTTAATGCAAATTAACATCTACGGAAGTTCTAAGAATTTAGCTACCACCATTAGCTGGCTATTTTTTTTAATAGTATCCTTATTTTTAGATACTATAATATCATATTTTTTATTTTTATATTACTTTGCACTTCTCTGGGTTTTTTCCCCCAAGTTTAAAGGGGATATACAAACAGAACTTGGCAACCACGAGTGCCGATCCAACATCTAGAGGCCTGAGGTATTGTGTTGCACCATGTGACTTAAAGGTATTAAAGTAATTCATAATGCAAGACAATAAACAAAATAAACTAGGAGGAATGACGTTTTGTAGCTGGAATACAAGGGGTGCACACGAGCCAATTAAAAGGGGTAAGATTTATACTCAATTAAAATCACTTAATACCGACATAATTTTCCTACAGGAAATATACCTGAAACTTCAAGCTCAGACCAGACTCAAGGCAAATTGGATTGCCCAAACATATTACTCTTCATATATCTCTAAATATGACACCTTTTAAAATTTCCCTTTAGAATTGCTACAGAAAAAAATAAATATCTAGGTATTCAAATTACTAGAAAATATAAATCTTTATTCAATGCAAACTATATGCCCTTACTTACTAAATTAAATGCACTGATTAAATTTTGGAGACCACTACCGATGTCTTTAATAGGCAGAATAAATTCCATAAAAATGATTTTTCTGCCACAAATCTTATATTTATTTCAATCAATACCAACATTTTTTTTAAACTTGACTGTGATATCACATATATTGTATGGGACTAAGTCTTTCTGTACTATCACTGGGCAACGAATACTAAAAATATAATTTACTTGTTGGACAATTGTGCCCAACAGGTAGATTGGATAGCAATGGAGAGAGAGGACTGCTCTCCTTTTAATATAGGAGCGATCCTTCTCTCACCGATAAAACTGAATAATACAATATACAAGAAAAATCAAATTATTCATAGTACAATATGAACAGGGAAACAAATAAAATTAACTTTCAAATTAAGAAATCTATCGCGTCTCTCTCCTATTGTTAATAATCCGTCGTTTAAACCATCTATTATCAATAAAACGTTTACACACTGAGAAAGAATAGGAATTAAGACCTTTGGAGAAATGTATGAAATGGGAAATCTTTTATCATTCCAACAACTACAACTTAAATATAACCTGAAAAGTAATCAGTAGTTTAAATATCTTCAAATCCGTGACTACTTGAAAAAATATACAAAAGAACATAAAACTTTGACTTCAGATATACTAGATGAAGCTATGAACAGAAAGGCAGATTCTACTAATTTAATATCATATTTGTATAATATCATTTTAAACATAGAGATACCACCGTCTGATGCAATCAGAAGAGACTGGGAACAAGAGTTATCTATAAATGTCTCGAAAGACAGATGGGATAAATATTTGCTATATGTACCTAAGTGCTCGATAAATGTAAGACATACCTTAATTCAATTTAAAATTTTACATAGATTATATTACTTAAAAACTAAATTGAATAAAATATTTCCAAGTGTCTCACCCATCTGTGATAAATGCTTATCTCAGGATGCAACAATAGCACACACTTTTGTCTTTTACATAAAACTTCAGAAGTTTTGGAATGAAATTTTCAAAATTTTTACAAAAGTATTTAAAACAGAAATTAACCCCAACGCAGAATTGATTATCTTTGGAACAATGGAGACCGGCTCTGAGCCGACTTAGTTCCAAGAGAGTTTCCTTAATTATGGCTTAATAACGGCAAAAAAACTTATATTAAAATTCTGGAAAAATACACCAACAGCAACGTTTAAAATGTGGATTTCAAACATGTCTGAATTGTTACACCTAGAAGATATGAGATTCATCCTAGCAGGTAAATCAGGCCAATTCTTAAAGATTTGGTCACCCTTTATCGATTTATTACACGCATATGGTGCAACATAATCCTGAAAATAAACTGTTTCAGAACCGGGTGAAGGGTGCGCAAAGATACAAAGTAGGTATATCCCTTTCATTTTATTTTCCTTTTATTACTTTCTTGTTTTACTTTCTTGTTAAAATTTTTATCTTTTTAAATTTTTATTTAATATCTCTCCTCCTTTCTCTCTTTTTCTTGTACTTTTCACAAACTATCACTTTCACCACTTTACCTAACTTCCTTTTTCTCTCTTTTTGTTTATGTTACTTTTTTATTATTAAATGCAAAAACAAGAAGTGGTATGAGATGTATTGTATTATTCTTAATGTACCCTATTGTATATGACTCCTAATAAAAATATTATATTAAAAAATACAACAACAAAAACATTCAAACCACATTGAAACAGAAATGGGCACATGTATGTCTAGGAAAACAAAATTACTTACAAATAACCAGAGGCAAGACTGAGAGATTCACTTAAAAATAAAATAAGGGGGAACACCAAAGTGCAACTAGAAAATCAAACAGCACTGAACACTAAAAACCTAAATCGCAGACCTTTAGCACCAAGACAGTCTCTGGAGCAATATACAGGGGGAAGGGACTTTCTGGGATGGGCACAAATGCATGCTGGGTAATTTGGCTCTTTTTTGACAGTTATTCATGAAACTATTTTAAATTTAAGTCTATATTAGCAAACACTTTGTCAATTGAAAGAAAAATTGCTTCATTTGGTTTGCCAATTGTGTGTGAGTTCCACCAGGTAATTGGTGGATTGGAGAAAAGTCATTGCTCCATTGGTTGATTTTAATTGAGTTCCTTGTCTCATCAGCATTCTTTGCATTTTTTAATTTTAATAGCATAAAGTTCTCATCACCTGAAAATGTATTACCAATGAATTATGGTTAATATATAACTAATGAAGTAATGGACAGCAGCAAATAGCATGGTCCTAGATATATAAAGGAGACTGTTTGCCATATTGAATCCACGTCAATAACTTGAGGAAAGTTAAATCAGTTTTGTTTAAAGCTGTTGTTTGAGAAGAATTTCCTTTGTGTGAGTAATGTCAGGTAGTCTTTACATCTATTTGATAAACGGCCAAGTTTTGTTTAAAATCTAGTTAAAATGGGGATTGCTGGTCGGTGCGGACTCGGTGGGCTGAAGGGCCTGTTTCTCCACTATCTCTACATTAAAAAAAGGCAACAGCTCAAATTTTTCAATGTGCAATAGGAATGTGCATCGATGCAGCATTGCGTGAAATAGACCAGCTTAGGTTTAGTCTTAAGCCCCTGCCCCACTTAGTCTTAAGCCCCTTGCCCGCCACCCAAGGTTTCCATGAGATCACCGGAGGTCACTCTCCCTAATGGTCGAAAGTGGTTTCCACGTGGTTGAGGCTTCATCTAGGTTGCTGCTATTTTTTCATCATGTTTAAAACCGGCCTCGACTAAAAATAGGTAGCCGTTTTAAAAATCGATAATTTTTTAGTCGCAGGTCTAGTCGAAGCCGGTTTTCTTCATAGTCAAGGAAGGTTTTCAACATATGCGTGGGAGGTGGTAGGAGGTTGCAGGTCACCTCGACCTTGATATTTTTTTGGGTGGCGGGCAAGGCCACCAGAGGTTGCTGTTTAGGTCTCCTAAGTGGGACAGGGGCTACAGGCTCTACCAAATAAATTCACAAAAAGATTCATGTGCAAAAAAAAAAAAAAAGTAAATGTTGCTTTACAGAGGGCAACCTCAGGCCTTTGAATGGACACTTTTGGTACTGTTACAGAACTGGTGAAGTAAAATGAAAGAAAAATGATATTGGAGATGCAGGAAACTGCAGATGCTGGAATCCTGAACAAAAAATGAATTGCAAAAAATGAGGAATTCAGCATTTAGGTAGCATGGGAAGTTAAATCAAGGCAGGACCTTCACGATGAACGATAGGTCCCTGGGAAACGTTTTGGAGCAGAGCGATCTAGGACTATATGTACATAGTTCCCCGAAAGTGGCTTCACATGTAGATAGGGTGGTAAAAGTGGGTTTTGGCCAATTTGCCTTCAATAGACAATAGATACTAGACAATGGACAATAGGTGCAGGAGTAGGCTATTCAGCCCTTCAAACCAGCACCGGCATTCAATGTGATCATCCACAATTAATATCCCGTTCCTGCCTTCTCCCCATATCATAGAAATGTAAACATAGAAACATAGAAAATAGGTGCAGGAGTAGGCCATTCGGCCCTTCGAGCCTGCACCGCCATTCAATATGATCATGGCTGATCATCCAACTCAGTATCCCGTACCTGCCTTCTCTTCATACCCCCTGATCCCCTTAGCCACATCTAACTCTCTCTTAAATAAATCCAATGAACTGGCCTCAACTACCTTCTGTGGCAGAGATTTCCAGAGATTCACCACTCTGTGTGAAAAATGTTTTTCTCATCTCGGTCCTAAAAAACTTCCCCCTTATCCTTAGACCATGACTCCTTGTTCTGGACTTCCCCAACATCGGGAATAATCTTCCTGCATCCAGCCTGTCCAACCCCTTAAGAATTTTGTACGTTTCTATGAGATCCCCCCTCAATCTTCTAAATTCTAGCGAGTACAAGTGGAGTCTATCCAGTCTTTCTTCATATGGAAATCCTGACATCCCAGGAATCAGTCTAGTGAACCTTCTCTGTACTCCCTCTATGGCAAGAATGTCTTTCCTCAGATTAGGAGCCCAAAACTGTATGCAATACTCCAGGTGTTGTCTCACCAAGACCCTATACAACTGCAGTAGAACCTTCCTGCTCCTATATCCCCTGACTCCGCTATTTTTTAAGAGCCCTATAGAAACATAGAAATATAGAAAAATAGGTGCAGGAGTAGGCCATTTGGCCCTTCGAGCCTGCACCGCCATTCAATGTGATCATGGCTGATCATCCAACTCAGTATCCCGTACCTGCCTTCTCTCCAAACCCCTGATCCCTTTAGCCACAAGTGCCACATCTAACGCCCTCTTAAATATAGCTAATGAACTGGCCTCAACTACATTCTGTGGCAGAGAATTCCAGAGACTCACCACTCTCTGTGTAAAGAATGTTTTCCTCATGTCGGTCCTAAAGGAATTCCCCCTTATCCTTAGACTGTGACCCCTTGTTCTGGTCTCTCCCAACATTGGGAACAATCTTCCAGCATCTAGCTTGTCCAACCCCTTAAGAATTTTGTAAGTTTCTATAAGATCCCCCCTCAATCTTCTAAATTCCAGCGAGTACAAGCCGAGTCTATCCAATCTTTCCTCATATGAAAGTCCTGACATCCCAGGAATCAGTCTGGTGAATCTTCTCTGTACCCCCTCTATGGCAAGGATGTCTTTCCTCAGATTTGGAGACCAAAACTGTACGCAATACTCCAGGTGTGGCCTCACCAAAACCCTGTACAACTGCAGTAGAACCTCCCTGCTCCTATACTCAAATCCTTTCACTATGAATGCTAGCATACCATTTGCTTTCTTCACTGCCTGCTGCACCTGCATGCCTACTTTCAATGACTGGTGTACCATGACACCCAGGTCTCGTTGCATCTCCCCTTTTCCTAATCTGCCACCATTCAGATAATAGTCTACCCTCATGTTTTTTGCCACCAAAGTGGATAACCTCACATTTATCCACATTATACTGCATCTGCCATGCATCTGCCCATTCACTCAGCCTATCCAAATCACCCTGCAGCCTCTAAGCATCCTCCTCACACCTAACTATACCCCCCAGCTTGGTGTCATCTGCAAATTTGGAGATGTTGCATTGAATTCCCTCGTCCAAATCATTAATATATATTGTAAATAGCTGGGGTCCCAGCACTGAGCCTTGCGGTACCCCACTAGTCACTGCCTGCCATTCTGAAAAGGACCCGTTTACTCCTACCCTTTGCCTCCTGTCTGCTAGCCAGTTCTCTATCCACATCAATACTGAACCCCCAATACCGTGTGCTTTAAGTTTGTATGCTAATCTCTTATGCGGGACCTTGTTGAAAGCCTTCTGAAAGTCTAGATATAACACATCCACTGGTTCTCCCTTATCCACTCTACTAGTTACGTCCTCAAAAAATTCTATCAGATTTGTCAGACATGATTTACCTTTCGTTAATCCATGCTGACTTTGTCCAATGATTTCACCACTTTCCAAATGCGCTGCTATCCCATCATTAATAACTGACTATAGCAGTTCCCCACTACCGATGTTAGACTAACTGGTCTGTAATTCCCCGCTTTCTCTAAAAGTGGGATTACATTAGATACCCTCCAATCCTCAGGAACTACTCCAGAATCTGAGGAATTTTGAAAAATTATCACTAATGCATCCACTATTTCTGTGGCTACCTCCTTGAGTACTCTGGGATGCAGACTATCTGGCCCTGGGGATTTATCGGCCTTCAATCCGTTCAATTTACCCAACACCACCTCCCGGCTAACCTGGATTTCACTCAGTTCCTCCATCTTATTTGACCCCCATTCCACTGCTATTTCCGGCAGATTATTTATGTCTTCCTTAGTGAAGACAGAACCAAAGTAGTTATTCAATTGGTCTGCCATGTCCTTGTTCCCCATGATCAATTCACCTGTTTCTGACTGCAAGGGACCAACATTTGTTTTAACTAGTCTCTTTCTCTTCACATATCTATAAAAACCTTTGCAGTCAGTTTTTATGTTCCCTGCCAGTTTCCTTTCATAATCTATTTTCCCTTTCCTAATTAAGCCCTTTGTCCTCCTCTGCTGGATTCTGAATTTCTCCCAGTCCTCCGGTAGGCTGCTTTTACTGGCAAATTTGTATGCCTCATCTTTTGTTTTTATACTATCCCTGATTTCCCTTGTTATTCATGGATGCACCACCTTCCCCGATTTATTCTTTTGCCAAACTGGTATGAACAATTTTTGTACTTCATCCATGCAGTCTTTAAATACCTTCCATTGCACATCCACTGTCAACCCTTTAAGAATCACCTGCCAGTCTATCTTGGCCAATTCACATCTCATACCTTCAAAGTTACCTTTATTCAAGTTCAGAAGCCTTGTTTCTGACTTAATTTTGTCACTCTCCATCCTAATGAAGAACTCAACCATATTATGGTCACTCTTGCCCAAGGGGCCACGCACAACAAGACTGCTAACTAACCCTTCCTCATTACTCAATACCCAGTCTAGAATAGCCTGCTCTCTCGTTGGTTCCTCCACATGTTGGTTGAGAAAACTATCCCGCATACATTCCAAGAAATCCTCTTCCTCAGCACCCCTGCCAATTTGATTCACCCAATCTACATGCAGATTGAAGTCACCCATTATAACTGTGTTACCCTTGTTGCACGCATTTCTAATTACCTGTTTGATGCCATCCCCAACTCCAATACTACTGTTAGGTGGCCTGTACACAGCTCCCACTAGTGTTTTCTGCCCCTTAGAGTTTCGCAGCTCTACCCATATCGATTCCACATCCTCCACACTAATGTCCTTCCTTTCTATTACATTAATCTCCTCTCTCACCAGCAACGCTACCCCACCTCCTTTTCCTTTTCGTCTATCCCTCCTGAATATTGAATATCCCTGGATGTTCAGCTCCCAGCCTTGGTCCCCCTGGAGCCACGTCTCCGTGATCCCAACTATAGCATAGTCATTAATCGCTATCTGCACCTTCAACTCATCCACCTTATTACGAATGCTCCTCGCATTGAGACACAAAGCCTTCAGGCTTGTTTTTACAACACTCTTACTCCTTATACAATTATGTTGACAATTGGCCCCTTTCACATCGATCCCTATTACACTTGGCCATACTTTCCTATCCCTTTGTGAGCTTTCTTTCCCGTTAATTCTGGGGTCATTAACCATCCCTTTACTCTCTTTCCCTTTAACTCCGTCCTCGACTATCCCATTTGACACCCCACCCCCCTTATTCAGTTTAAAACCATCCGTGTAGCAGTGGCAAACCTGCCGGCCAGAATGCTGGTCCCCCACCTGTTAAGATGCAATCCGTCCCTTTTGTACAGTTCCCCCTTACTCCAAAACAGATCCCAGTGATCTAAGAATCTAAATCCCTGCCCCCTGCACCAGTTCCTCAGCCACACATTCAGGTCCCGTATCTCCCTGTTCCTGCTCTCGCCAGCACGAGGAACTGGAAGCAAACCGGGGATAACAACCCTGGAAGTCCTGCTTTTCAGCATTTTTCCGAGCTCTCTGAAGTCCCGCTGCAAAATATTCATCCCCTTCTTTACAACATCATTTGTACCAACATGCACGACCACTTCCGGCTGTTCACCTTCGCCCTTGAGGATTGTCTGCACTCTGTCCATGACATCCTGGATCCTGGCACCAGGAAGGCAGCACACCATCCTCGAATCCCGTCTGTTGCCACAAAAACCCCTGTCCATACCTCTCACAATGGAGTCTCCAACTACAATGGCATTGCCCGACTTTGGCCTCTTTGGTTTTGGCTCAACAGCCCTTTTTGTTTTGCAAGCCAGTCCGCCGCTCAGTGAGATACCGTCTTCTGTCCCAGCAGCTTCCACGTAGGTGAACCTGTTCACAAGAGGTACAACACCCGGGGACCTTTGCATTCCATGTTTTCCTCCCTTTCTCACCGTCACCCACCTTCTCTCTTCTAGTGCCTTGGGTGTAACAATCTTACTGTAGGACTTGTTGAGGAACGACTCAGTTTCTCAGATGAACCTGAGGTCATCCACTTGTTTCTCCAGTTCCCCAACACGGTCCTTCAGGAGCTGTACCTGGATGCACTTCTCACATTTGTAGCAGCCAGAGGCACCAGCAGTGTCCTTGACCTCCCACATACTGCAAGCATCACACTGCATCAGCTTGCTTGACATCTCCTTCTTTTGCCTCGGTCTCTCCCTATCCAGTGTTTTGCACAGCCTCCTCTCTGAATACTCTCGAGCCAAAGACTCACACTTTACTCGCAGGGCACTTCCCTTACTGCCACTCCCCAAGAGCTGCCTTGCTTATATTGACTGTTAAATTGCCTAATTTACAAACCAAATTCCTCAGTTTTCAACTGTTTCCCCCCTCTGACTCACTGAGAACTCTCCTCCCACTCGGGCTAGAGCCAATCAGTGCTTTCTCCTGCTTCTCTTTGTTGCTGTTGCTTCAAAATCCATGGGAACACTGAGTTCTAGTTCTATCTAGTTCTCTCTTGAAAGCATCCAGAGAACCTGCCTCCACTGCCCTCTGAGGCAGAGAATTCCACAGACTCTCCACTCTCTGTGAGAAAAATTGTTTCTTAGTCTCCATTCTAAATGGCTTACTCCTTAATCTTAAACTGTGGCCCCTGGTTCTGGACTCCCCCGTCATCGGGAACATGTTTCCTGCCTCTAGCGTGTCCATGCCCTTAACAATCTTATATGTTTCAATGAGATTCCCTCTCATCCTTCTAAACACCAGAGTATACAAGCCCAGCTGCTCCTTTCTCTTCATCAATCAGGGAATTGATACAGAAGTTGTACACGATCTGGTGAGGCCACACTTGGAGTATGGTGTTCAATTTTGGTCATCATGCTATAGGGAAGATGCCATGAAGCTGGAATGAGTACAGAGAAGGTTTACACGGATGGTGCCAGGACTTGAGAGCCTGAGCTATAGCGAGAGGTTGGGCAGGCTAAGACTTTGTTCCCTGAAACGGGACATTTTAACTGTGATCTTATAGAGGTGTATAAAATCATGAGGGGAATGGTTAGGCTGAATGCACAGTATTTTTCCCCAGAGTAGTGAAATCAACCATTGGAGGGCATAGGTTTGTGGTGGGAGGGTAAAGATTTAATAGGAACACAAAGGGTAAGTTTTTCACATGGAGGGTCTGAGGGTATATGGAATGAGCTGCCAAAGTAGTTGAGCCAGCTACAATAATAACATTTAAAAGGCATTTGGACAGGCACATGGATAGAAAAGATTTAGAGGGATATGGGCCAAATGCAGTCAACTGGATCCAGCTTAGATGGGAGATCTTGTTGGTGTGGATGAGTTGGGCCAAAGGGACCATTTCCATGCATAATCGTCCACATGTGAACCACTTGGCCACATCAAAATAGGTAAATTAAATGTGCAATTGTTACTACTGAAATTGTATTTAATCACATTGTCTTTGTATTTTAAGGGAATAGAGTCTCATTGTACTTTTAGGCCAGGAAGATTCTTCCACTAGGTCTCCCTGAATGTCTGCTTGGACTGAAATATCCACAGCTCTGCTCTTCGGGTGATCCATCATTAAGACTGAGGAAGAGTTCCAACTCAAAATGTTACCTGTCCAATCCCTCCAGAGATACTACCTATCCTGCTGAGTTATCCCAGCAGCTTGTGTTTTACTTAAGATTCCAGCATCTGCAATTCCTTGTGTCTCCATCACAAAATCCTTGCGTTGATTTTATCACATATTCTACAATGTATCAAAAGATAGTTTGCTTAATATGCATATAAAGGTGTTTTTTTGTTAATCCTAAATGATTCTTGGTGTCATCTGATTGCACAGATTGACCAATGAAATGTAATATTTGCCAAAATGTCCCAAAGAATGGTAAATTGGTTCAAATTTCACAGCTTGCTGCCCTAATGGCAGTGTCGCATAAAAATCACTGTGTGGTATTTTGCACAATAATATTTTGGCATGTTGACTTAAGAATAAGGGGTAGGCCATTTAGAATGGAGATGAGGAAACACTTTTTCACACAGAGAGTTGCGAGTCTGTAGAATTCTCTGCCTCAGAGGGTGGTGGAGGCCGGTTCTCTGGATACTTTCAAGAGAAAGCTAGATAGGGTTCTTGAAGATAGCGAAGTCAGGGGATATGGGGAGAAGGCAGGAACGGGGTACTGATTGTGGATGATCAGCCATGATCACATTGAATGGCGGTGCTGGCTTGAAGGGCCGAAGGGCCTACTCCTGCACCTATTGTTTATTATTAAATCAGTAAACTGCTGTTATTTCTTTTCAAAACAGCAATTAAATAAAGATCAGGCATTATATTTCCAGAGGCCTTGAGTGAATGGTCATTGGGTGGTCAATGGACAAGTGTGGTTTCCCATTTATTGTCCATTATATAATCAACCTATATTTTCTTTTCCATTGGCTTCAGCATTTAAGTTCTAAAACCACATCACCGCCTCCTCTTTCTTACCACACTCACCAATATCCAGTCAGCCATCCCCACAGGTTGGAATGTAATCAAGATCAGGGCAAACACATTAAATAAATGCAGCAAAATAGCAGGGAATGGACTTCATTTTAAACAATTGCCAAGTTTTAAGACACTAAAAGATTGTAATGCAATTTTAATTACATGGAAATTAAATTGAAGTTTCTAACCGTATTGATCCAATGAATTCAATAAAAATAAATTGGAGCAAATAATTTTTTGGACCTGAGATAATATGCAAACTCTAGACAGACAGCAGTCAAGGACAGGAGGTAACCCAGCCTACTGGATCCATCACTAGGTGCTTCACCACTGTACTGCTGTTTAATATTCGTAAGGAGCCAGGGAACGCAAGTTCAGCAAAGCACTAAGGGCTAGAAGAACTCAGTGGGTCAGGAGGAAGAAGGGCCCACTGTGCTGGAACAACAGTCCCAACCCAAAAGGTCACCTGTCCATTTCCTCCACAGATGTTGCCTGCCCTGCTGAGTTCCTCTTGCGTCTTGTTTTTTGCTCAATTTTCCACCATTCGCAGTTCCTCATGTCTCCATTTTGTGTCAAAACTTGAGGATGTCAAAAGACACTTTCCCACACTTGGCCCTTATCCCTCTAAACCTTTCCTATCCGGTGTGGAGAAAGTTGCCCCGCAGGTACCCATTAAATCTTTCCCATCTCACATTAAACCTATGTCCTCTGGTTCTTGATAACAAGTGAATTATACAGCGCAGAGTGTAAGTTAACCAAAGAAACATTATAGTTGAACTCCAGATGAGAGCTCCAGAATCTCGGCAAGCTTTATAAGTCAAATTATTTGTTTAAGCTGACAGTGACCATTTTTAATCAAAATATTCCCACTACCATTTCTTCAGCAACACATTTTACCACGTAACCAAACTTTCACAATGTGAGGTCTAGACACAAAATATTCCCATACTTGACCGGCTGAGTTCTTTCAATTTACTTTGAACCAAGTTCTCAGTTAGGCAACCACATCATGAAATCAATTAAATTGCCTTCATTTTGAATGCAAGGGAAGATCTCCTGAGATTACTTTACTCAGCTGTTATGCTCAACGCTGGTGACATCTGTTATACTTCACTCATTGTCTCATCATTGGCCATTTGTATGAAACAGATAAATGTTTCCATTTAAGTAAAAATTGTGATTGTAGAGTGTCAAGTCAAGTGAGTTTACTGTCATGTACCCCAGATAGGACAGTGAAATTCTTGCATTGCTGCAGCACTACAGGATATTGTAATCATAGATACAGATCAGATCAATGTGTTCATATACCATAGAATATATATATACACACATCAGTAAACAGATAAAGTGCAATAGGCTGTTATAGTTCATAGATTGTGTGAAGTTGTGTTTAATAGTCTGATGGCTGTGGGGAAGAAGCTGTTCCGGAATCTGGATGTTGCAGATTTCAGGCTCCTGTACCTTCTACCCGATGGCAGCGGAGAGATGAGTGTGTGGCCAGGATGGTGTGGGTCCTTGATGATGCCGGCAGCTTTTTGAGGCAGCGACTGCGATAGATCCACTCGATGGTAGTGAGGTCAGAACCGATGATGAACTGGGCAGTGGTTACAACTTTTTGCAGCCTTTTCTACTCCTGGATGTTCAGGTTGGTGAACCAAGCACGATGCAACCGGTGAGCATGCTCTCTACTGTGCACCTGTAGAAGTCCGAGAGCCCTCCTTGACATACCGACTCTCCGTAATCTTCTCAGGAAGTAGAGGCGCTGATGTTCTGGTGGGCGGCGCGACTCTCGTTGCAGTGGCCTCTGCAGTCCGTCTGTCGTTTTTTTAATTTTTTGTCTCGTTTGAGTGTAGTTAGTGTTTTTTTTTAGCTGGATATGTGTGGCGGGGTGGGGGAAACTTTTAAAATCTTTTCCCTATATGGAGGACCCGACCTTTCCTCTGTCGGGTCTCCGTTGCCGTTGGGGCCTAGCACTGTGAAGCAGCCTCCAACCGGACCTGGGGCTCCAGTCGCAGAGCCTACGGACTTACTTACCGTCGTGGAGCTGTCCGAGTTAGGAACGGGTGGAGCTGTGTTGGCGCACTGTGCTGCCCGACCCCGGAGATTCAGAGGCTCCAGCTGCAGGCCGGTGGACGGTAACACCGGGAGCTCACGGGTCCCTGGTGGGAGACCACTTTTCGGAGCTCCCACGGCGGAAATTTCTCCCACCTGAGTTGCGGGGTTGAAAATGACCTGGAGTGGGGCCTTACATTGACCGGCGCGGCTTTAATGGCCGCGGGACTTGCTAGCGCCTGCCGGGGGCTCTAACATAAAGACCCAGAGCAGGGCCTTGCATCGCCCCGACGGCCTGAATGGCCGCAGGACTTATTTACCATCGCCCACCGGGGGCTTTCACTCTGACATCGGGAGGAGAATGGGGAGTGCAGGGGAGAGATAAGACTTTGCCTTCCATCACAGTGAGGAGATTCACTGTGATGGATGTTTGTGTAAATTGTGTTGTGTCTTGGTTCTTTTCTTGTTTGTATGACTGCAGAAACTAAATTTCGTTTGAACCCCAATGAGGTTCAAATGACAATAAACGGTATTGTATTGTATTGTGTATGTGCTTTCTTTATGATTGCATCAGTGTTCTGGAACCAGGAGAGATCTTCGGAAATCTGAACGCCCAGGAATTTGAAGTTCTTGACCCTTTTCACTATCGACCCATTGATATAAACGGGACTGTGGGACCACATCCTACCCCTTCTGAAGTCCACAATCAGTTCCTTGGTTTTGCTGGTGTTGAGCGCCAGGTTGTGACACAAATTAAGAGTAAATGGCTCGATTGTAAAAGTATTGTCTTTCCACTGACTGGATAGCACACGGTATTGGGGGTTCAGTATTGATGTGGATAGAAAACTGGCTGGCAGACAGGAAGCAAAGAGTAGGAATAAACGTGTCCTTTTCAAAATGGTAGGCAGTGACTAGTGGGGTACCGCAAGGCTCAGTGCTGGGACCCCAGCTATTTACAATATATATTAATGATTTGGATGAAGGAATTGAATGCAACATCTCCAAGTTTGCAGATGACACGAAGCTGGGGGGCAGTGTAGCTGTGAAGAGGATGCTAGGAGGCTGCTAGGTGACCTGGATAGGTTGGGTGAATGGGCAAATGCATGGCAAATGCAGTATAATGTGCATAAATGTGAGGTCTTCCACTTTGGTGGCAAGAACAGGAAAGTAGACTATTATCTGAATGGTGGCCGATTAGGAAAAGGGGAGATGCAACAAGACCTGTGTGTCATGGTACACTAGTCATTGAAAGTAGGCATGCAGGTACAGCAGGCAGTGAAGAAAGCGAATGGTATGTTAGCATTCATAGCAAATGGATTTGAGTATAGAAGCAGGGAGGTTCTACTGCAGTTGTATAGGGCCTTGGTGAGACCACACCTGGAGTATTGTGTACAGTTTTAGTCTCCTAATCTGAGGAAAGACGATCTTGCCATAGAGGGAGTACAGAGAAGTTTCACCAGACGGATTCCTGGGATGGCAGGACTTTCATGTGAAGAAATACTGGATAGACTCGGCTTGTACTCGCTAGAATTTAGAAGATTGAGGGGGGTCTTATAGAAACTTACAACATTTTAAGTGCTTGGACAGGCTAGGTGCAGAAAGATTGTTCCCAATGTTGGGGATGTCCAGAACATGGGGGTCACAGTTTATGGATAAGGGGGAAGTCTTTTAGCAGCGAGATGAGAAAAACATTTTTCACACAGAAAGTGGTGAATCTGTGGAATACTCTGCCACAGAAGGTAGTTGAGGCCAGTTCATTGGCTATATTTAAGAGGGAGTTAGATGTGGCCCTTGTGGCAAAAGGGATCAGGAAGTATGGAGAGAAGGCAGGTACAGGATACTGAGTTGGATGTTCAGCCATGATCATATTGAATGGCGGTGCAGGCTCGAAGGGCCGAATGGCCTACTCCTGCACCTATTTTCTATGTTTCTATAGCACGCAACCTCGGTACATGTTACAAACTAAACTATATCTCGCAGAGCTATGAAATAGGTTCAACTTGAGAAGGTCTAAATGAGAAACTGGAAATATACATACATTTTCATTTATTCAAATATAGTGTTGTCTTACTATTCTCATTTTATTGAGGGCATTTTAAATTTACTGCAATGAAAAATTTGTGAATATACTTCAATGATATTCTAGATATCTAATCACACTAATCCTGCCACATTAAAGACCTGAAAAAAAAACATTACTTCTAGCAGAAATGTAGATGTAATCTGTGCTGCACTTGCTGTAGAAAAAAAACAATTATTGCTGTCAAATGCACAAGTGACAATTATAAAAATCTGTTAAAGCAAAGAAAAAGAACATGCGCCAAGTCATTTGAAAGCTTCAGGTTTTGATTTCAGATTAGTTGTCACTGGAGAGGGAATCTGAATACATTGTTGGATACACGGGCTATCCTGTTAGTAATGACAAACAGATGTTGTTCATTATAGTCTCAACTCTGAAAAGCTGAAGAAAACCAGAAAGTCCAATTGTCAAAGTCTGGTACTTTATACGTCAAATCATTTTAACTGATTCTAAATATTGCAGCACATGATTTAATTCCGGTTCTCAAAATTATTAGTCTTTCATTGTTTCTCATTCAAAGCCTTGATAGTTGCTATAAAATCACAAGTCCTCTTTATTCAAACTTGATTCCTTGTGCCAGAGGAAGTTCCTTGCTGTAGTTGATGGTGCTAAAGCAAATAGGAAAAAGGGTTACTTGCTGTCAATGAAGTAAATCACCTAAGCTAAGATACCAAGAAAAATCACTATGATCCTTATTAAACTAAATTTACGTTGTGATTTATCACTGTTGTCCAGTAATTATTCTTGGCTGTTTATTAAAATAAAGATCAAAATGCTGCAGAGGCTGGAAATATATTAAAAATAACACAAAATGCTGGAACATCCAGATGCTAAAGCAGCATCCGTGGACAAAGGAAAACAACATTTCAAGTTGATAACTTTTCATTAGATTTGATCACATTATCAACCCAAAACATTTGTCCAGTTCTTGGTGCATCCAATAGACAATCCATCCATGAAATACAGCAGGTCCAAATTAACAACCAGATCTCAGGTGATGGAATCACCAGCCATGTCCTTACCTCAGAAGTCACTCAGAGGCATTTAAAAATAATTGAATGGATTATAAGGATGAGTAATGTTTCAGGTCAGGATCAGAAATGTCAACCATTCTTTTTCTCCGGTGATGCTGCCTGACCCATTGAGTTCGTCCAGCACTTTGTGTCTATCTTTGATAGAAACCTGAATCTGCAGTTCTTTGTTTCCACAAGGAAACATTCTAATTGACCGAGTCTCATTTGTAAAATTATAGCCAGCCCGACATCAATGAGCTGAGGAAACGCCCTTCAGCCTTGAACCTGCCGTCAAAGATATGGCTTACACCTGTGGAATCCCAACATTATACCAAGTTACAGGCAGGCACATTTACAGCAACATGTTATTACATCAGATCCCAAATAGTATAATTGTCCTTGTCCTGCCAGCCAACTACCCATTTACATACCAGGTAGATCTCCTCATGTAATGCTTCCAAGCATCACTGCCAGATTCTCTGCCTCCACCCGTGTGTTTTTCTCCACCTGCAAACATTCAAACAGTGCCTTGCATCAATAACTTTGGGAAATATCAACTCAAAAATTACAACTCCGTAAAACGTCAATAATCTAACACCCTTAGAACTTTGATTGCACTGGACTAGCAGATTTCTGTAGTATTGGATATTAATCCTATCAATACGCAAACATATTTTTCATAAGTTGTGGTTACACAGCGATAATAAATGTTACAGTGAATCAAATTAATTTAAAAGGAGCACAGGAAACAAAGCCCCGACCAGTTTAAAAGTAGTGCAGAAAGCGGGGTTTCACTGCTTTAAAAGATGTGCAGGAAACAAGGACCTGGTGAAATTCATAGGAACAGGTATCAGTGATGTGGTGAGTATAAAGGCACCACGGGTAACAGATACAAGTATGTCAGATGCCGAACGATCAGGATTTACGAGACGGCGGATAGTGGGTTATCAGTTTTGCTGTACATCCATTGTGAGACACAATTATCATCCTTAATGAGGTCACTGTGTCAACCAAATCACCATCTAATTACCTACATCAGGGCTGTGCTAGGATTAAAGACAGCTTCGGAAACCAATTCTCAAATGCTCTAAAAATGTCAGAACTCTCATGTTACTCCAGCTTTTTATGTCTAACCTTCCTTTCATTTCCTTCAGAATTAGTGAATGCAAGCATGGACAAAACCTAAAACCAGGAAGATTAGATGTTGAAGTAGGTGTTTAGTGAATAATAATCGTCAGTGTCCAAGAGTGCAGTGTAAAAGGAGAACTGTTTAATGCAAGATGACGAATTTTCCCAACAGACAGAATGAGGAACACTGGGCCAATCTGATGATAAAGAACAGAAAGATTATGTGAGTAAAGCAACGGCGATAGAGTTTTGAATTCATTTTTACAAAATGTAAAAGTATAGTCAAAAATGATGTGATGGCAAGGCAAAAAAAAAAAAAATTGTTTAGGTATAAACTGTTGTGGGTTTTTAATTCAAGAAAACTTAAATCTTTCATCTTTGCATACTTACTTGCTGTCAATTATGAAAAGCTATGTGATGCAAAACCCACGACATAAGTATAAATCATTTGGTTTAATATCGTGTGAAGCCTAACAAGATATTGTCTTTTAACACAACATCACAATATTGTGGGGCATATTAAGTGGACCAGAGGGTGATTTCCATCATTGTGTAGACACCCCATTTTCTTGCTGAACCATACAGTTCAGATGTGTTTATTCTGCTACACTTATTCCAATGACAAACACTAAGTTTGTGTTTGGCTCGTCTACAGATTATTAATTCTGCAACACATTTCCCATAAAATTGCAATAAGACATTTGAAATTGAAAATTAAGAAATTTGCCATGATAAAAGTAATTTTAAAAAGTACCAAAAGCTCCTCCAATCTCAGCACCACTGGTTGGAATGTTGACATTTACAACTCCACAATCTGAACCTTTGGGTCTGAGCAGAAATAAGAAAAAACAAAAGCACTCAATTCACAGGAAACAAATAACCAAGAAATGCTTCAGAGGGAGGATCTTTAAAACAAATAATAACATTTCCACCATGCTTTACTGTCCTTTTTACAATGTGAAACTGAATAGAACTGAGTAAATGCAAACAAGAACAAAGATTTGAAATAAAAACTGAACTTCAATTCTGCTCATTGAAATATTCAATTTAAAATATTACACAGATTATATTATTCAAAAGTTAGGTTGAATAAATTTTATTCAAATATTTCTCCCATCTGTGATAAATGTCTTTCTCAAAATGCCAACTTCACACATTTTCGTTTCTTGCACAAAACGTCAAATATTTTGGTGTGATATTTGATTTTTCACAAGTTTAAGATAAAAATGGAACCTAGCATGGGAATGATTATATTGAAGTATTAAGAGATGGAAACAAATTAAATATATCCCAAATCTCATTTATTAATTATGGTTTAATAATAGCAAAAAAACTCGTACTCAAATTCTGGAAAAAGGCTACTATACCAACAGTCAAAATGTGGATTGGTAATATGTTGGAAACGGCCCATTTGGAAGAAATGAGGCTCCTCCTAATAGAAAAAAAAGACCAATTCTTAATGAGTTGGTCTCCATTTATTGATCTTGTGGATTCATGGGGTGTAATAACATCATAAAATTAAAAATTCTGGGTTTGAGTGAAAAATGATTAAGAACAAAAATATATATATATCGACTTGTGGCATGTGAGAATCTCCTTTCTGCTTCACTTTCTTACTTATCTCTTTCTTTACATTACACTCACTAGACTATTCTTTACTCTTCGATACTTCTTTCTTTCTCATTTCTTTCTAAAAAAAAGGAAGTTGTACAAAGAATGTTTTAATAATTCTGGGAACCTGTAAAAAGGTACCATTAAAATGTAATGTACTTAGTTCTAATAAATAAATTTAAAAAAAAAGAAAATGTGTATCTGATAAGAGATTAACTTAAAGCAAAAATATACTGAATGGCCAAATGCATTCTGATCTTTTAACTTTGCAACTTTACAGCAATTAAATAAAACAACAAAATGATGACTTAAAGGAAAATTACACTCTGGATCTTTATATTTTTGGTGGGTTTGAGAAGGCTAAAAAGTGGACAAAGAGAGAATCAGTGTTGCCTGGAGATTTGAATACGTGCTTTTCACTTAATTCATGCTGAGCAATTAGGTTACAGCCGTGCTTCAGTTTACAGGTATATTAGTGCGAAGTGCTCACCAAGAAATAAATTTAAAAGCTTACCCCAGCCAACGGAACATTCTACCTACATCCTTGGTGAAGATGCTGCTGGAGAGACCTTGTTTGACCTCATTGTTCCACGCAAATGCTTCTTGCTCTGACTGCAAGATAAATACAGCATTAAGGGATGCATAAAGGAAAACTGAATATTTACGTTTTAATTACGTGCTAAATGTCAATCCTGAATGGACAAAGTTTTTTGCATTTACCATTACACTATTAAAATTGCTCAATTATATTTTAAAAAGCACTAACAATAAACTGTGATGGTGCATTACTAGCCATAATCAGTACTTTACTGATTCAAATAAAACCAGGATTAAATGCAAATAAATCAGAACATTCAAAGGCCCAACACTCTATTTTGCTGCATTTTAAAGTGCATTCTTTCAAACAATAAACTTACTTTACCTTAAATTTGAGAACATAAAGAATTGGTGCAAACGTCTCAGTATGAACAATGGTTGCATCGTGGGGAAGTCCAGTTATAATAGTTGGTTCTACATAGTTTCCTGGGCGATCAATGGTCTAGAATGACACAACAATATCAATATTGGTATATGTGTCTTTTAATGTTATAATAAACCACTAGCACAAAGAAAGAATAAGGTACAAACTTAATTCATGCTCGAGTATTCTGGTCCTCCAGGAAGAGTTTGTCCATTCGGTCAAAGTCAACTAATCAATGCTTTCTCACCAGCAATGATCTGGCATGCTATCTTCCTGAAACAGCAATTTAGAATTGGAAGATTCCTTGAGATTTGATGAGAAAGACCATGAGATATCCTAGATCATTTAAATGCACTGCACCACTGGTAGTACAGTATGTGATAGAGCACACTGGATGAGTAGAAACCAATACTTCTCAATGTTGTGAAATTACTTATCTAACAACAGCTATGCAATCGTCAAATGAACAATTTGAAGGCCTGTAGCTATTGCCATGGCCTGCCAAAATTCCTCATCCATAACAAGGCTGTTTAGTTCCATCTCCCCAAAATTGCTCACTTCTGCTTCTACTTCACTCCCTTAGATGCTGAAGTCATTCATCAGCAACCCATTACCCCAATGTTCTTCTTCACACACACTCTCTAACCATAGAAGTAAAGTGTAGAAACATGCCTTTCAGCCCACAATTCCTGGGCCAACCATGATACCAAATTAAATTACCCCTATCTTCATGCACCTGATCCATATCCCTCTATTCCCTGCACGTTCACCAGCCTGTCGAAATGCCTCTTAAGCATCACTATCAAATCTGCTGCCACCATCTTCACAGACCACATCTTCCAGGCACCCACCACTCAGAAAAACACTTGCATATCTCCTTTAAATGTCCCCGCCTCTAACCTTAACGCTAAGCCCTCCAATATCTGCCATTTCTACGCTGGGGAAAGGCCTGACTATCTACCCTCTCATAATTTTACACACTTCTATCAGGTCACCTCCCTCAGGCAAAGTTCCAGAACTAGAAAGCAATCAAAGTTTGTCCAACTCCTTAAAGCCAATACTAACATGGAACCATCCTGGTGAACCTCTTCTGCACCCTCTCACAAGACCTACACCTCGTTCCTTTAAATATGATGACGAGAATACACACTGCTCCAAGTGTGGCCTAACCAAAGTGTTATGTAGCTACAATTTGACTTTGTGACTTTTATACTCAAGTGTCATGTATTATTTGATCAAACCAGTTACCATATTTTGCAACTCTAACTTCCACCTTTCATTCTCACACATATTTTCTAAAGAAATACTGATTTAAACCCTCATCATCAAATTCCTCCACTGTCTAAAGTCATCCTGGTTGTGTGAAATCCTGCAACTTAAACTTATTGTTACCCGCCATTTATCCATCATATGTGGCAGATGCCTTACCATTCCACCACAAACCACATTGCCACCTTGATTTCTGGCCTGTTCCACTGCATTTTTGTACATCTCCACTAACTGCGTAGTGTGAAGGGGGCCATATAAAGTATTAGCTGAAAGAAATAAAAATATTTACTTGATTTGGTTAGATAGTAGTCTCCAAGTATAGAACACATTTGTTATGATACAATTATATTCCAGAACAGATGGTATAATTACCAACAATCATTATACAAGCTTGCCTCAGATGATAAATCATGCATTTTTTTCTATTCACATTCAATTCACATTTGGTTTTCACACATGGCACGACAATTTTTACATATCCCCAAGGGAAATAAAAAGTAAAATATTTTGTATTTTACTTCTAAAAGTAAACCTAGCAATTATAGACCGGTTAGTTTGACTTCAGTGGTGGGCAAATTAATGGAAAAGCTACTTAGAGATAATATATATAAGTATCTGGATAAAGAGGGTCTAATTAGGAACAGTCAACATGGATTTATGCCTGGAAGGTCATGTTTGACTAATCTTCTTGAATTTTTTGAAGAGGTTACTAGGGAAATTGATGAGGGTAAAGCAGTGGATGTTGTCTATATGGACTTCAGTAAGGCCTTTGACAAGGTTCCTCATGGAAGGTTGGTTAAGAAGGTTCAACTGTTGGGTATAAATGCAGGAATAGCAAGATGGATTCAACAGTGGCTGAATGGGAGAAGCCAGAGGGTAATGGTGGATGGCTGTTTGTCGGGTTGGAGGCAGGTGACTAGTGGGGTGCCTCAGGGATCTGTGTTGGGTCCTTTGTTGTTTGTCATGTACATCAATGATCTGGATGAAGGGGTGGTAAATTGGATTAGTAAGTATGCAGATGATACCAAGATAGGGGGTGTTGTGGATAATGAAGAGGATTTCCAAAGTCTACAGAGTGATTTAGGCCAGTTGGAAAAATGGGCTGAAAGATGGCAGATGGAGTTTAATGCTGATAAATGTGAGGTGCTACACCTTGGCAGGACAAATCAAAATAGGACGTACATGGTAAACGGTAGGGAATTGAAGAATACAGTTGAACAGAGGGATCTGGGAATAACCGTGCATAGTTCCTTGAAGGTAGAATCTCATATAGATAGGGGGGTAAAGAAAGCTTTTGGTATGCTAGCCTTTATAAATCAGGGCATTGAGTATAGAAGCTGGGATGTAATGTTAAAATTGTACAAGGCGTTGGTGAGACCAAATCTGGAGTATGGTGTACAATTTTGGTCGCCCAATTATAGGAAGGATGTCAACAAAATAGAGAGGGTACAGAGGAGATTTACTAGAATGTTGCCTGGGTTTCAACAGCTAAGTTACAGAGATAGGTTGAATAAGTTAGGTCTTTATTCTCTGGAGCGCAGAAGGTTAAGGGGGGACTTGATAGAGGTCTTTAAAATGATGAGAGGGATAGACAGAGTTAATGTGGACAAGCTTTTCCCTTTGAGAGTAGGGAAGATTCAAACAAGAGGACATGACTTTAGAATTAAGGGACAGAGGTTTAGGGGTAACATGAGGGGGAACTTCTTTACTCAGAGAGTGGTAGCGGTGTGGAATGAGCTTCCAGTGGAAGTGGTGGCGGCAGGTTCGTTGGTATCATTTAAAAATAAATTGGATAGGCATATGGATGAGAAGGGTACGGAGGGTTATGGTATGAGTGCAGGCAGGTGGGACTAAGGGAAAAAAGTTGTTCGGCACGGACTTGAAGGGCCGAGATGGCCTGTTTCCGTGCTGTAATTGTTATATGGTTATATGGTATTGCAAATCTTTAGCAAATCTTTCATGATATTTTTCATGGCCCCTTTCTGCTCACCACTCCGTTCGTTACTGATGCTGTAACGTCAACATATTTCTTATTTTCCCCTTAATTTCAGTCATACGGCATGGAAATAAACCCTGCTACTCAACTGACATACACCGACAACAATGTCCCATCTACACTAGTCCCATCTACCCATGTTTGGCCCATATCCCTCTAACTTTCTTTCATCATCTTCCATGCCAAATTCCAGCCTCTAACCTGCCTCAGTCCAGCATTGGATCCACCCCATCCTGCCAACCTAGTTTAAACCCATCCCTGGAGCACTAGCAAACCTGTCTACCAGGATATTGGTTCCTCTACAGTGCAGATGCGATCCATCCCTCGTCTACAGGTCACCTCTGCTCCAGAAGAGACCTCGATGGACCAGAAATGTGAACCTCTACTCCCAGCGCCAACTCCTTAACCACAAATTCACCTGTCTTATCTTCCAATGCAGGGGAACATTGCCCTCCTGTCCTCCTATGCTCAGCCTTCTCGCCAAAGCCTCACAGATCCCCTCTACACAGCCTCTGTCCCAACACGGCTGCTCCCAATAGGCCTCCCTGATACATCTGGCTATCCCTTTCTTGGCTGCTCAACAAGCCAATTTTAACCACTCAACTAATCCAACAGCTGCCTTTTGAAATCTGACCTGGTCTCAGTTTATCTGGTAGATAATTCAGCTGATGTTTATCGTCAGACTTCTCCGTGGATTGTCACCTTGTCGTGATGGAGAAGCTTGTGTGGTCCTGAGATCTTGAGTGCGATGCCGTATGGAGCTATGCTCCTGGTAGGGTCACCCATGGTGGTAAGGTCGAAGGGGAGGTCTCTGACAAAGAGCAATCCAACCACGACCTCAACGGTGGAACAGGCGGAGGATGATGGCTGACCAAAGTGGAGCGTCACAATGGCTGGGAAGGCGGATGAAGGCTTCAGCAGAAAAGGGTCCCTGGTCGTCTTGGACTCCATGCCACTGAATTCTGACCTAGATCTGTCAAGGACCGTGTGGTGGCTGTCTGTGCACCAGTCTCCCCATGTTAAATAAAGTCACGCAGAGAAGTCCTCCATGAGAGGACAGTCATACTCCTTTTGCGTGACCGGCGATGATGATGATCGTGTCAGTATCCAATTATAAATAAGGATCTCTCTTAGGCTGTAAATAATTATGAACTGCCAACTTCTGGGATCTGATTGTGCGGTGCAAGAGTTGGCAGGCTGCCAGCAAATAGATTGGAGGATGGCAGAGAGTTACAAAATGTGACAAAAAATGGCAGCTACCACACAAAATGTACTGCATCTATTACTACTACTGGTAAACTTCATCTGGTATTGTCTTTGACTGGGCTGCAAGAAGTGGTATAGAGTATAGACAGCATTTTTAGTTGGATGGGATAGCTAAAGAGGTGGGAGGTATTGCCAAGAATAGGAGGCAGAAGAGGAGCAAGCAGGGAGGATCAACAGAGGGGAGAAGATGCAAGTGAGTTGGTGGTTTGCTGTAATGGATAATTTACATCACTTTGGATGGGAAGACCAAAGAACAGAAATTATCGATGTATTTTTATGTTACGAAAATGTTAGCCTTGTACTCTATATACCGTCTAATCATAACTAACTTCTAGTACACTACAGCAATTAGAAATATGCATGATGGCCATGATAGCTTCAATGGCCTTGATCACAGATGGTCCGAGGAAATTTAGTAACTTTGTTAAGATCCAAGGTGGAAAATTTAAACCTTTCTTGCAGTCTTGCGGTGCTAAATTTTGAATACTGCTGCTCTCTGCTTGCTTGCTTTAATGATGATCCTAGCTTTGTTTATTGTACCTTAGACCCCAAACCACATGCTCAAACTCCGAGAATTTTTCCATTTCGCTAGATATTACACTTATACATTCACGGATCCACTCCTCATTACATTTAGACATTTTTATGTACCCATTTTAAAATAAATTCCTTCTTCCCCCCCCCCCCCATCATTTTGTGGCCTCCTGCTGGCCAGCCACCATAACGCCTGCTGCTGATGCTGCTCTCTTCCAAAAACGCCGCAATTTTTCTTCTTTCACTGGTGATTCTCGTTGCTGCCGCCAGGCTCCCTTTGCACCCCCTCCCCGGGCCCCGACATTTTTCTTATTTCGCTGGCGATTTTACTTCCTCCACTTCCATGGGTCTACACTTGGTCTAGTATTATACTTTTAAAACTATGTGTGTGTGTCTTTATGTGTGTCAGATTTTTGCCCTTTGATTCCATGGTCCGCCAAAACCACACGCTCAAACTCTGAGTCATTACACTTTTACATTCACTAATTCATTATGTACACATTTTTAATAAAATCCTCTCACCCCCCAAAATTTCAAAATGGTAAAAAAATCTCACCCACAGAATGTTGGTGAACGTTCCATCGTGTGATGTCACAATGCCATCCCTCACAGATGTCCAATCCGAATGAATTGCATTTACATACGCCTTTGCACCAGCCCCAGCCCCCCCCCCCCCCCCCCCCGCAGCCTGTGTCGAAGCGCGTGATCACGTGTGTGGGAATAGGGAAAGAGGATTGGGGGTGATAGGGAATGGGGAATAGATGGACTGCCCCTACCCCTCCCCCTCCCCACACTTTCCCCTCTTTTCCCCCACCCCTCTCCCCCTCCCTCCACACTCTTCCCCCTCCCTCCCCTATCACACTCCTCCCCTCCCTACTATCCCCCCTCCTCCACACCTCTCCCCTTCCCCATCTCTCTCTCCTCCCCCCTCTCCCTACCCCCCTCCCCTCCACCCCCCTACCCTCTTTCCTCCCCCTCTCCATACCCCTCTCCCTCCTCCCCCCACCCCCGTCCCTCCCCCACCCCCTTCCCTTTCACCCCAACCCCCTTCCCCCTCTCCCCCACCCCCTTCCCCCTCTCCCCTCACCCCCTTCCCCTCTGTCCCTCTCCCCCTCCCTCCCCTCTCTCCCCCCACCCCTTTCCCCTACCACTCTCCCCCTCCCTCCCCACTCTTCCACTTCTCCACCCTTCCCCCACACCTCTCCCGCCCCACCTCTCCCTCCCCCACCTTCTCTCTCCCCCTCCCTTTCTCCACCCACCCCTTTCCCCCTCTCCCTCTTCTACCACTCTCCCCTCCCTCTTCCAACACTCCCCCCTACACCTCTCCCCCTCCCTTCCCACTCTTCCACTTCTCTCCCCCCATCCCCCACCCCTCCCCCTTCCCTCTCCCTCCCCACTCTTCCCCACCCTACTCTTCCCCCTCTCCTCACTCTCTCCCCTTCCCCCACCCCTCTCTCCCCCCTCCCTGGACCCTCTCTCACCCCCTCCCCCACCCCCATCTCCTCCTCCCCTTCCCCCTCTCCATCTCCCTCTCTCCTCACCCCTCTCCTTCCTCCCCTCCCACCCCCTCTCTCCGCCCTCCCCCACCCCTCTTCACCCCCATTTTCCCCCACCCCCTTCGCCCCATCTCCCCCCACCCCTTCCCCTCTCTCTTGCACCACTTCCTGCTACCCCTCTCCCCACTCTTCCTCCCTCTCCCCACCTCTCCCCCTCCCTTCCCCCTACCGCTCTCTCCCCTTCCCCTCATCCCCTCTCTTCACCTGTCCCGCCCCTCTAACAACCCCCCCTCTCCCATCCCCCTACCCCTCTCCCCCCCTTCCCGCCCTCCTCCCACTCCCCACTCTCCTCCCCCTCCCCATCTCTCTCCCCTTCGCCCCTCTTCCCCCCTCTCCCTCCCCAATCTCTCCCCTTTCCACCTCCCCCTCTCTCCCCACCCCATCTCCCCCTCCATCCCTCCCCCCGCCTGTGTGTTTGGGGGGTGCTTAGTGTGAGTGTGACGCTGCAGCACCCCCACCCCCGCAAACGCGCGTTCGGGGAACAGACCCTACGGGCCTGCACTTGGTCCAGTGTTCTTTATACTTACAGTCCAATGGATCTCCAACTCGGACCTGTCTGTAAGCCTTGACCAGTCTTTCCACCACCTCATCGTGAATGCTTTCATGTAAAAACTATAAGGAAAAGCAGAATATGGAATGGCCCACTTCATGTTGCTGAAATGCAAAATTTTAACATCTAATTTTGAGCCAATGGTTTCTTTCTTTAAGCAAGTAAACCTGCATTTGAAGTGACTGATTGTTTACTTCAGAAAATATTTATTAGGAAAATTGTACCAACTGTGATGTAACAACTCACCAGCCGCCTGGTTGTTGTGCACCTCTGTCCCGCAGTTCCCACAGCAGCAAACAGAACAGATGGAATTACCATGTTTAGATCTGCATCATCAAACACTGCCAAGAAAATGACAATATCAGTCAAATCCCATGAAGAAACACAGGGAAACAAACATATTGTAAAAGTGTTCACAAACCATACACTCGGATACAAGTCAACGTTTCCCATTAGATATTTGGCTACCAGACAATGCAGCAGAAGATTATCTTGATTTCCTAAAAGGACGATCGATGAACATATTTAAAGTCAGATGCTTCAATACTCAGACCTACAGAGATGTAATTAAACGCTTTAAATTGTACATTTGGGTACAACTTGTCTGTTCGCACAGGGAAAATGTAATTTGAAAGAAAAAGCTACACTAACTGGACAAAAAAAAGACACAAAGTACTGGAGTAATTCAGCCAGTCAGACAGCATCTCTGGAGAACATGGATTTGTGATCAGTGGGAATCGGTCTAAAGAAGGGTCCCGACAAGAAATGTCACCTATTCATGCTCTCGAGAGGTGCCGTCTGACCTACTGAGTTATTCCTGCACTTTGTGCCTTTTTTTGTAAACAACATTCGCAGTTCTTTGGTTCTAGAACAAACTGCACAATCCTACATTCATAATTACATGAACATAGTTACATATTAGTCTGAAGAATAATCCCAACCCAAAACATTGTCTATCCATTCCTCCACAGATGCTGCCTGACTGCTGAGTTCTTGCATTTGGGCTTTGCTCACGATTCCAGCATTTCACACATATATTAATCTTCCAATTGTAGATATCTGTTTTAGGGTTAACATCACATTTGGCTTCCTGCCACGGATGAATTAATATAAGGCTCATTTGTGAATTACTTAATATTTTCTAAATTATCAACATAAGCTCAAAATGTCAATGTCGCAATTGCACTTGAAAATAATGGGATGAGGTGCTCTCCAAAGACAAATTAACTGGGCATTCTTTATTTAAAATACAGGTTACTTTAAACAAGAAGCTGGGACAGTTACACAGCACTGATTCCAGAGTTCAGAAACATTAAAACCCAGAAGTAATAGTTTGTTCCACTTGTAAGAGCTCTGTACAATGTCCAACAGATCCATATATTGTTCATATTAAGAGAGAATAAACATTTCCGTAAACTTTTACAGACATAATACATTGCATTATATTCCTGCGTGGAAAAAAGTCCTTATTAGCATTTCCACAGGTGAAGTGTAAAATAAACCAAAGTTACAACAAAACAAATCGAGAACGCTTCAACCCTAATTCCAATCTGGTAGACTTGCAGTACCTGTTCTTTACCAGAGGATGGCATGTTGACATAGAAATATTTTCATCTTACAAAATTAAAGGATTCCTTAGCAAATATTACTAATTTTACAATATTGAGATGACGCAGCAGCAGTAAAGATTTATAGAATACTTCCTCAGTCTTCAGATGTTAGGCTTCCCCAAAGCAATCTATGATGATGCTTAAGTATTTTGAAGGCAGGTTATTACTCTCATGTAGAAAACTACAGCCACTTTGCACATAAAGGTTTCATAATGCACAAGGCAATGATGGTCTCGTTATAGGAGTATATATTATTACAACAGTAGATAATTCTCCCTGTCTTCTTCAAAGTAGTGCCACGGAAGGTTGCATGCCCACCTGGACCTTGCTGTAACATAGGTAGACACAAAATACTAGAGTAACTCAGCAATTCAGGCAGCATCTCTGGAGAAAATGGATAGGAGACGTTTAAGGTCTGAAGAAAGTCCCGACCCGAAACAGCATCTATCCATTATCTCCAGAAATGCTGATTGACCTGCTGCGTTACTCTAGCATTTTGTGTCCATCTTTGGTATAAACCAGCATCTGCAATTCCTTGTTATTACACCTTGCTGTACACCTACACCTTCTTGTCCGAAAGATGACAGGGTAACTACCTTTTCAAACTGACACTAGTCATTTAAACCAAAATAGAGGGATGTGGCCACCCCAGCAATTACTTTTTCAACTGGAGTGATAACTCTTTCCAAATTGGTGGGACACATACCAATGAAAATATATATTTTATATTTAAACAAGATAATAAAAAAACATTTTATCGACATGTTATATTCTTTACTTAATTCTATTCAGGATAGGAGACACCTTCCGAAGAAAATGAACAGGCTGAGGATGGATTTTTGGCACAAATGGAAAACTGCTAAAGCCGTAGCTAATGACACTCCATTGTTGGACCTTTACAGGTTCTGGCACAGGTAAATGTATCACAGGATTAGATATATATTGCCTTAGCTTCTGTGTCACGATAACAACTGCCATAGACTTTCATTTCAAAATTGCCTCCACAAACCAAATTAAAGCGGTTGCTCAAACAGCAGTATACTCGAGATTTTGGAACCCCTCTCTTAAAACAAAAAAATCCAAGTTTTTCCAACCTCTCCTTGTGGCTATTACCCTCTAACCCAGGCACCATTCTGGTAAACCTCTTCAGGACTCCCTCCAAAAATCTCACATCTTTCCCATAATGGGGCAACCAGAACTACACATAATATTCCAAATACGGCCTAACCTAAGTTTTCTAAAGCTGCAACATGACTCATTGACTCCTATGCTTAATGCACAGACCATTCAAGGCAAGCATAAAGCATACCATATGACTTCTTTACCACTTTATTTTCAATGAAATTCACAAACAGTTAGGTGTCCTTGAAGACCCACAGTGTTTGACATTCTGCACTTTTTCTCCTCACTCTCCTCTGCCACGTTCCTCCTCTCCTTTCTTGTCCATGTTCCACCTGCCTCTTTACTCCCCTCTTGGCTATAGTGGAAACCCGCTAGATCGCCCACCACTGCGGCAAGCAGATGGAAGCATCGCTACAAATGTTTTTTCCAAACTTAGAATTAACTTCCATACATTAGATAGAGGTCCACAGAAGTTAACAAACAACCTGAACAACAATTGCAGCAAAGCATGGATTTACGAAAGGTAAATCATGTCTGACGAATCTTATAGAATTTTTTGAGGATGTAACTAGTAGAGTGGATAAGGGAGAACCTGTGGATGTGTTATATCTGGACTTTCAGAAGGCTTTCGACAAGGTCCCACATAAGAGATTAGCATACAAACTTAAAGCACACGGTATTGGGGGTTCAGTATTGATGTGGATAGAGAACTGGCTGGCAGACAGGAAGCAAAGAGTAGAAGTAAACGGGTCATTTTCAGAATGGCAGGTAGTGACTAGTGGGGTACCGCAAGGCTCAGTGCTGGGACCCCAGCTATTTACAATATATATTAATGATCTGGATCAGGGAATTAAATGCAATATCTCCAAGTTTGCGGATGACACGAAACTGGGGGGCAGTGTTAGCTGTGAGGAGGATGCTAGGAGGCTGCAAGGTGACTTGGATAGGTTGGGTGAGTGGGTAAATGCATGGCAGATGCAGTATAATGTGGATAAATGTGAGGTTATCCACTTTGGCGGCAAAAACAGGAGGGTAGATTATTATTTGAATGGTGGCCGATTAGGAAAAGGGGAGATGCAACGAGACCTGGGTGTCATGGTACACCAGTCATTGAAAGTAGGCATGCAGGTGCAGCAGGCTGTGAAGAAAGCGAATGGTATGTTGGTATTCATAGCAAAAGGATTCGAGTACAAGAGCAGGGAGGTTCTACTGCAGTTGTACAGGGTCTTGGTGAGGCCACACCTGGAGTATTGCGTACAGTTTTGGTCTCCTAATCTGAGGAAAGACTTCTTGCCATAGAGGGAGTACAGAGAAGGTTCACCAGACTGATTCCTAGGATGGCAGGACTTCCATTTGAAAAAAGACTGGATAGACTCGGCTTGTACTCGCTGGAATTTAGGAGATTGAGGGGGGATCTTATAGAGGCTTACAAAATTCTTAAGGGGTTGGACAGGCTAGATGCAGGAAGATTGTTCCCGTTGTTGGGGAACTCCAGAACAAGGGGTCACAGTTTAAGGATAAGGGGGAAGTCTTTTAGGACCGAGATGAGAAAATCTTTCTTCACACAGAGAGTGGTGAGTCTGTGGAATTCTCTGACACAGAAGATAGTTGAGGCCAGTTCATTGGCTATATTTAAGAGGGAGCTAGATGTGGCCCTTGTGGCTAAAGGGATCAGGGGGTATGGAGAGAAGGCAGGTACAGGATACTGAGTTGGATGATCATCCATGATCATATTGAATGGCGGTGCAGGCTCGAAGGGCCGAATGGCCTACTCCTGCACCTATTTTCTATGATTCTATGAACCTGAAAGGCCAAATGGACAATGAATCTGCATCTGCATGAGATACTGGTTTACAGAGGTGTTGAAAGCACTTCTCCTCTTGCTAATGCCACGAGCTTTTCACATTCTTTATTATATGGTATGACAGACATTGGAGCAAAAAAGTACGATACATTGCATATACTAATTTGTTTATTCAACCTATAATACGTTTCTTACACGCATCCTTGAAGAAATGTACTTCTGCAAAGATTGTGTTATTCTGCTATCTCGATGGTTAGCGGCTAAGGAAAGTGTCAGTCAGTGCATGCTCAATTCCAGAAACCTGACCAAGGACTGCACTGCTACAGTCCAGACTGTGGGAGCCCTGGTTGAAATTTACAAGTCGTCCTCAAATACAGGAGAGGTGCCGGACGACTGGACAATGGCAAATGTTGTGCCTCTTTTCAAGAAGGGCTGCAGGGAATGTGGAGATATAGCAAAAGTTCCCTACCCCCCCCCCCCCCACACTCTCACCCAATGTTGGCAGCCCTGTGTAAAATATGCTTAATCCAGTAGAATGACTTGCACATTTTAGCTCAGTTTATGATTTACTAACCTTTTCTACAGGCTTAATAAGCTTAAAAACAGTTAATTGAACATTAAACTGAGCTTTAGTTGTCAGCCAAAAATATAACATTAAATTATAGAAAGACAAAAGTCATTATTATCTTTTAATTGTTTTATTCACATAATCAGTATTCGGGAAGAGGTGAAACTCCCAATATTTTTCAAACGAGTATCATCAACTCAATTAAGCAGATTAGGTAGAATGTGGGATAGTACATGGAGCATAGGAATTTGCAAACTTACTAATCATACCTTGAAATTCTCATCCAAATCATTGATGTAGATGGTAAACAATAAAGGGCCCTGTACCTCTAGCCACAGGCCTTCTGTCTCAAAAACAACTTTTCACCAACACCTAATGCTTCCTACCATGAAGCCAAACCATGTATCCATTTAGCTAAAGATAGACCAGGGCTCGAAATTAACGGTTGCCGGGTTGCCAATAGCCAACCTAAAGTCCCGCCGGGCAACCTAAAAGCCGTGTCATTTTGACAGGCTTGGCAAACACCCGGGACACCTGCTGTTCAACTATGAGCAGGCCCCCCTCCATATCTCTCTCTCTGTCACTCTCCGTCTCCGCCCGCCATCCGTGCCCAGGTCTCCACTCTCCGGCCGCTCCTCATCTGCCGGCACGGCCAGCCGCCTTGCACATGCGCAGTCACGGCTAGCACATCCTCCCCCTGCACATGAGCACAACCACAGCAACTGGTCGGCACGGGCACTTTCTCCCCCCCCTTAGCATTCTGGGTGATCTGGCCGCCATTGCTGTCTGGTCGCCGCCTCGCCGCAACCGCTGAAAACAAACGCAGAATCACTCCCTGGAGCTGGAGTGACTCATTGGAGTAACTCTTGCTTCTCGGTTTCTTGGTCTTCCAAAAATATTCCAAATGGAATTTAAATTGGAGGTGGTGGATGGCAGCCTATTGCACTTTGTCTGTTTATTTATTGTGTACATATATATATGATCTATGGCATATAGACACACTGAACCTTTAGCTCCTGTTCTGTATTATGTTTACATATTCTGTTGTACAGCAGCAAGCAAGAATTTCATTGTCCTATCTGGGCCACATGACAATAAAACTCTCTTGACTCTTGATTTGGACTTAAGCAAAAAAAGGGGTTCTTAGGGAAAAAAAAGCTACCTTAAATTTAGTTGCGTCTGGTTGGGTAACTATGGTAGGGTGAAGACTATTCCATGCTTTAATTGTGTGGGGGAACTCCATGGAGCAGCCAGCATTTCTGGATAGAAGAAATTGGGGGATGTTTTGGGTAGAGACCCTTCTTTAGACTCCCTCTGGTTGGAACAATGAAATCTGGGAGGGGGAGTTGAAGTGCTGAGGCACCAGGAGATCAGGTTGGCTATTGCGAACTGAGTGGAGGTGTTGTGAGAAGTGATCGCCAAGCCTGCGTTTGGTCTCACTGTGGTTGATCAGACGCTGAATAATCCAACCACATTTTTGTTTGGATGTGGAAAAAAAATAGAAATTGCCTTCATTGCAATGTGTAAAAAGAGTTGAGATACTTTATTATAATTTTGCTTCATGTCATTCTGGTATATATGTCTTGATTGGTGAATATGTTTAGTTTGTGACTTTATTTGAAGGAGAAATAATATGTGAATGCTTCATTGAGCATAATTCCGACTGGTAACTATGCACTTCGTCCGAGCACATTATCGCACGCATCATGCAAGCTGTCTTAAATGACCACCTAAACTGTCAATTGGCAACCTAAAAAGCTGCCCAGCTGGAAACAGAGAAACAAAAGTTAAGTGAGAGCCCTGTAGACACAAAATGCTAGAGTAACTCAGCGGGACAGGTAGCATCTTTGGATAGAAGGAGATGCTGCCTGTCCCACTGAGTTACTCCAGCATTTTGTGTCTGTCTTTAGTTTAAACCAGCATTTGCAGATGCTAATAAGAAAATACTGTCAAATGAGTAAACGATGGGCTGAATTGCCTAATTCTCCTCCTTTGTCATATGAAATTTGTCCTAGATCTGAGAGAGTATTTTTTCTTTGCCTTATGCAAGAGGATTTGGAAATAGAAAACATTTCCAACC